>JAZGTK010000067.1:0-204779 GCA_036877625.1 Ambastaia sidthimunki
TTTATTAGAATGATTATACAGATACAATAGATTTGTACTATACAGGAAGTCATTAAACTGGACATATCGCCAAAAGTCGAGTCCGTTGTTTGTTTCCATTTCATAAAAATCAAAACTGCTCTAACTACAAAAAACTCGCAAGCACCACCAAAGAAAGGATCACTGACCACTGAACAGTCTGGGATGCTCTGTTCACATAAACACGCCACAGTTAGAAAAATTGAGGTTGACTCTTGTCTTAATTGCTTTTTGTCAGTTTGTAGAAAAGCTTTTCAAAGAATGAGAAAAATATCACAGGTACAACGAATCACACAAATATAGTCATTTACACTGAGTACATAAGGAAACGAGAAATCAGTTATGTGCTATTTTTAAGGTGTCACTCCGGAGATTGGAGTTTAACAGGAGGTAAAAGATCTACCCCAGAACTCCCTTTACAACATTAAACAAAAAACAAACAATGACATCAGTGACTGCATGTGTTCTGTATAGGTCGATCTCTGGACGTCAAGTTTGGTCTCCCAACCCATAATGAGGCCTTGTGCTATTGCTAGAACTATTCCTGGCTATACATTGTTCAGGCATGTGCATACAGAGAAGTTCTGGCTGTCTTTGGATATGTAATATAAAAAGCCATATTGTTGATGCCCAGCATTGTACATGCAACAGAATGTTGCATTTTCCATATGAACATATTTTCAAAGCAAGCACATAAGCTACATTCACAACTTGTCATGCTATTTGTTTATACACTGGGTGCATGTACAGTGATGGGCTTTAGAGGGAGCAATAGTCATCCAGTTAGTTCGCATGAATCGCAGCCCTGGAGCCAAAATGAGCCGTGACTCAGTTTTAATCGTAACTCTGAATGTTGTAACAGGAACAAAACAGTCATTGGGCCAGTTTCTCAACCTGAGGATGCAGTTTGATAAATGTTATAATTCACTTCAATGCCTTGAAGTGATTGACAGCCTTTTTAGTAATATTTGTCGTTACCTAGCTACTAATACATCGCTGTTGTCAGATCAAAAACTGAAGCACACAAGGAATATTATGACCAGTGTTGAAACCTGCTTGTATTCAATGAAGTTCTCCACACGGTGCACAAACACACTAAGGTTTGAATGTACAAAACTACACAGGGAAAAAAGAGTGAGAACAATTATACATACAAGCAAAGAACAATCCAGACACACAGACAATGACTTTCATAATCGTTTCTAGTCTATTGTATCATATCACTGAGCCTTGTACCGCTTTACCATATCACTATTACAAAAGACTGCATTGAACATATTGTGGCTATGCATGGCTGCTGGTCACCCATCCACTTAATGTCTCTCTCTCATTGTCCTCTCTCTTCAAAAGTGCATAAATCTATCCAAATAGGACTGAATGTGCAATCAAGCATTACAGCTACCATATGAGGTCTATTGTGATTCCATCTGAATGTTACCCTAGACAGACAACAATGCCTTTCTAAAGTCAGTCAACACAATGACTTTTGTTGACAACTCACACGCATGTGAATGTGTAGCTGTTATGGCAGATGATGAACCACAGAGCTGGTGAAATGAAGTGTTAGGTCTCCATACATATACTTGGATTTAATCTACTTTAATATTTCTACTTGTGCAAATAGCAAAATTCTTACATGTATTTAGATATTATTTCTGACTTCATAACAGCACTTGAATTGATCAAACAGTCAGTGAAATTGTTTGTAGGGTATTGTGTGACTGTTCCACACAGAAAAAGCATCTGGAAACTATTCCATAAGGCCTTTTGTTTTATTTATGGAATATAATAAAACAATTATATTTATCATTTAAAATTTGTTTTGTCTTTTAAGCTTATCTATATTTGCAACTGTACTAAATTAATTTCTTTGAATCTGTTTAATATGACCAGCACGGCAAACACACAGGAGCAAAGAAAATAGATCATGGACAATAGATTTTTAAATAGATACATTCAGCATTTTGGGTTTGTTTGTTTTTGTAATACACAGAATTGCAACACTGTGGGTCAGTACAACGATTGTAGCGGTGTCCATTTTTATGCTATTGGTAGCATTTTGCTAAGGGTAAAAACATATTTAATATGATACAAATCAGGAGATTTGATTGAGATCTCAGTTGTATTGGATGCTTCTCTCAAATTAAAATGTTTGTGAGATTTCTGGGTCTTTTTTCAGAAGAAAAATATGTAGTTGTTGATGTATTGTGATTAAACTGTGACTGTAAGAAAAAACATAATTATTGCAGTTGGACTACATAAGGCAGAACATACTTGGAAATGGTGGAAAGCCATGATTATTAAAATACTAAATGAGCAGTGCTTTGCACATAAAATGGGTAGTAATGCACAAAATGACTAACAGCCCTCAAAACTGTCTGTTGCTGTAGTAACCAAACAGAGGTGGGAATGTTTCCATCCATTCATTCAACTTCCCTTAACCTTTCTTAAAGTGCTAATGCTCTGACTGGTGTACAAACTTCTCTACACATGGCCAGTTGGTTTCTCACTCAAAACTGAAAACATAGATTTAATCAGACCTTCTGATTGGGTATTTGTTAAATGCACATGTGAGGTATGTGAAAGCTTTGTATTGCATATCTAGAAGACTACCGACAATTGAATTAAAACAAGACTAAATCATTCAACATTCAATGTTGTATCTTGATGCTATGCTTGACCTAAGTCTGATTCAAAAAAGTCACTTAAGCCAAGTTTGTCACTCACAGACAACATTGTGTAAGAAAGGTCTTATTGGGGGCAGTAACAATTGGAAAGTGGCTTCTGTTGAGATAATCATACATGCACAGGCCACCGAAACACACTTGTAATCATACTCAAACAAATCTCACTGTTAACCTTTCACCATCAGTCATGTAACAGTCCTCATCCAGTAAATGCCCTGATTATGAATGAATTCAGTACACGTAACAGGAGACTTAGTTAACACAGCAGGCTGAGAAAAATCAGAATGGTAATACACACAAACCTTGCAATATATGACCCAAAATTGTACAGCTGATTTTAAAAAAAGGATTAATATGACACTTTAATGATCACACACATTCTTGTGTAAAACAAACTAACATTACAGTAACCTGATTATGAATGTCACAGGAAAGCAACAAAATACCAAAATGTAAATCTGGGTCCCTCTTTGAGTGTGGGTCCATGGCAGTGATGGAGAATGTTTTGTTTAGTGTCTCTGTGTAATTAAAGCAAAGCATTTTCTTGGACACCAAGCAAACCACATTTTATTCAGTTAAAATCAAATTTGTATCTCTTGAAGTCTGAAATAGTTGAGTAAGGCTAACTAACGCATTTCTTGGTTGAAAAATGACTCATTTGCAATAGGACTCCCCATCACTGCTCTATGGAGTTCAGAGGACCCTCAGGGGCCTGTGCTGGAGCGGCCCTCAATGCTGACCTTCAGCTGGTGTGGGAGGAAGGAAAATTTAGGTAAAATCTGAGGGTTCTCCTGTGACCTTGTCATCTGTCCTCTTTCCGGGGCAGACCATCTCCTCTTCCGGCTAACTGCTCTTTCAGCACTAGTTGTGTATGTTTTCTCTGCCTGGGCTTGGTGGTTCACCATTGCCTGAGGGTTAATGTTTCCATTCTCAGAGAGGGTCAAAACATTTCCAGGGATGGAAGTCTCAACCAGTGTTCCTTCAAAACTGTTCTGCTCTCCTGATGTTATTTTACATTGTCTCGTACGATCCTCCATTTGACATGGTCTATCATTGGTTGGTCCATTGCTTTTGGCTGCTTCACAATGAGGGCTGTTGTTTTTCATCACAGAGTCTGAAAAGTAATCTTTCTTTTGAATGTTGTTTTTTACGCTTTTAAGGGTGAGAGAGATACAAACATCACCCACGGAGAGCTTGGCACAGGATAGCGCCAGCAACTGGGTGGTGCGGTCAGGGCAGCAGGATGACCAACCTTGACCAAACACGAAGAAAGGATACTCCACCAGTACCTCTACACATACCTAAAATTAAAATCAACAAGAAAAATATTTTAATACATTTCCCAAGGTGCATTCCCATGGAATCAAACCCATGACCTTGGTTTATTGGGACCTTGTATTTAAAAGAAACAGGCTCACCTGTGCTTTGTTCTCTCCTACTGAGAACTGTATAATGACAGCATTGGGTGTTTGGCTGCACTCGATGCGCTCCACAGTGCTGGAGTCAATCTTTAGTTCTCCGCTCACCTCTGCACTCTGTACGAAATCCTCTGTCCGCAGATCCTCAACACGCTTCAGCTCGCCATCTGCCAATTGGATGATAGAGCCCTTCATGAAAAATGGTGGTAGGCCCGCTGATGGTGATGGTGGTGAGCTGTGAGGGCTTGTGGAGGTTGGAGGTGTTATAGGAACTGGAGATGTCACTACACTTGCTGAAAGAACAGGCAGCTGTATTTGGGTTGGACTTTGAATGACGCAAGGGGCGTGACCCGCATCAGATCCTGTGATGTCTTTACCATTGGGTAGGACTGAAGCAGCAGCTGCAGGTGCGGTTGTATTAATGAAAGACTGATGCAGAGCTGTTGATGCATTAGCTACACTGGGGATGACAGAACAGCGGGTGACCTCTGGCCTAGCAATAGATGGATTGATGTTAGTGGCACTCACTGGAATGAGCAGGGAGGGGCTGCCTGAGATCACCACGTGCTGTGGCAGGTTGCTCTGGTAAGTGGCTACTGCTTGCTGGGGCCCATTAGCAGCGTTGGTGATGTAGCCAATGATTGGGAGCTGTGTGGTAGAATACAGGCTTGTGGGGAGCTCCTGTTGTGGTGTGTTGTGGGGAGCCTGTAGGATCGTGTGTGGAGAGATTGTGGTGGCTGGAGACACCTGGCTGTCTGTGGATGCAAGAGTGGATACTCTGGACATTGGCTTGCCAAGGCAGATGCCTCCTCTCTCAGAAAGATGCAAGGATGGATGGTCTTTACCCAAGATGCTTTGGAGCTCTGTGTTACTGTTTGCTGGGAGGTGGCTACTGGACACCAACATCAGTGATGTCTGCAGACCTGCTCTGTCATGAGTGCTGTAGTCTGCTGGGAGTAGAACCTGAGCCTGGGTCTGGAGGCCCAGATTGTGATTCTGTTTGTGGCTCTGTTCAACCTCTAATTGGCAGGAATTTCCTTTGGCCACAGTAGTGGTGTTTTTGACCACTGTAACCTCTCCTAGTGCACCATTCTGCACCTCTCTGGGAAGGGAGTCTGGTTGCTTTGCAATAAAGCCATCAGTGTAGTGTAGCACCACTTGGGAGGGGGTAAGAGCCAGGCCATGAGGGGCAAGAACAGCTGAGTGTGGATGAATTTGTAGGGGCAACTGAGCAGTAGGGGAAGAAACTGTTATACCCAGAGGGGCACTTTCTACCTGGATGCATTGACTGTGGGAAACATTTGGTACAGAAGAAATCACATGTTGAGTGTGTGAATCAATGCTGGAAGCTTGGGAGATGACAGCTGTGGTGGCCAAGACCTCTTGTGGAGTCCTCTGTGGCTCTGTTGGACTAGTTGTGGATGGCACAATCTGAGAAGAAATGTAACTTGTATAGGGGCCTATAAGTTGGACATTGGGGGGAAGTTGTGTATACTGGACAGAGCCTATGGTTTGAGGAAGGCTGGTGGAGAGAACAGCAGGATTGGCTGTTAGCACCGTAGGCCCAGACAAGACTCCTCTGTATGTGGAGCTATTGGAAGAAAAAGAAAACCCAGCAGATGTAGTCGGATATTCTGTCACCACAGTGAGAGTCTTATTTGATGGTGGGGGGCTTTCAGGCTCAGTGCTGTTACAGCCTGAATTGTTGGGGATGTGTGCCATACTAGCCATGGTAGCAACACTAGCCAGCCAAGCCAAATTCTCTCCACTCTGGTTCTCACTAACAGCAGCTGACACCAGCACCTGCTTCTCTTCTAGAGCTAAAATCTCCCGCTTTTTTGGCGGAAGACACTCATTACTACGTTCCTGGTTAGACTTCATGGTTATGGAGCTTTTCCCAGTGTTTTATCCTAAAAGTCTTGATCAGGATGTTGTACAGTAGAACTTGGTTGTCAAGATTTTCATTGTTCTACAGCTTTGCACTTCTCTTTCCATAGTTTTGCCCACTGTCATGCCTCTTCTTGTAAAGGGATCCATGAGCTTCATGTGGAATCATCTTTCACTGTTATTGGTCCTGACCTTCATCAAACAGACACAAACATAACAGTTATTATTAACAGCTATTACAACAGTATTTAAAACAACAAATTATATTCCTATCTTATCAATTGTTCCATTATCAATGTCAAATAAAGAAATATTTTCAAATAGCATTTATTTGGTATAATTGGTTTGAATTTTAGCCCCTCTGTCATGAGCTGTAACATCATACTTAAATTGGAAAAAAAAAGTCAATTGTATACTTTTAAATGCCCTCCAAAAAACAAATTGTTCTTTGGGAAAACATCTGCTTACATATAATGAAAAAACTGCATTGCATTTATCTTTTTATTTCATCGGGCTAATGGCCATTTTGGAAGTTCATAAAAACATTGTCTTTTGTCAACAGAACGTGTAATTACAGCTTCCACCACCAGAGGTCTACTTGCCTCTGCAAACCTAGCACTGACTGAGCACCTAAGACTACCTTTTTATCTTCTGTGTAAAGGCAGTGTAAATAATTTTTTATGCGTTTAGCAGAAGAGAGACATCCTAAGCCTGCTTCATTTTGATCCTGTAACAACAGACCATGCATAACTTAAAATAATACGTTATGATGCTCATGTTTACACTATTTAATTTAAGTGATAAATGTGTTGGAATACTTTTCTCATGGATTTATACAATGAGCGCGTTTGAGTCATCTAATGTAAGTCCAAAACCATCCACAGGCACTAGGGCTCATAAGGTTTGCATATAAATACAGTTTCTCTACATACATTTAGGAGGAAAAAGACAGCAGAGGGTAAAACTTAGCATGCGGCGAGAGTGTATGGACAGGAAAAAGACAAAGGAAGAGACAGAGACAGAGAGAGAGAGAGAGAGAGAAAAGAGATAGAAAACACTGGCTCTCCTGACCCATATTAAGCTCTGCCTGCAAGCAAGCGTGGTTATTGAGTTAGACTATAACAGTGGAGAAGAAAAAGAGAGAGAGAGAGAGAGAGAGAGAGGAAGACAGGAAGGGAGAGGTCTCTTCACCACAGTAGATTTGCACCAATCACTGTCCTACTTTCCTCTGCTACAGCGTACACCACACACAACTACTAAATGCGTCGGTCTATTGTACACAGAACACAATTCACAGCAAAACATCATCAGCATATCGCTGGGACTGATACGCACTTATGCATATGTGATTTGGTGCAGGGAGTTCACGTATAAAGAACAATAGAATTATAGTGCCTAGATCACAGTGCTACATAGTGTTCAACGCACACAGCATGTTAACAACAATACCCTACATGCACATTGTTGCATTCACCTACATTATTTCATGCATTCAGAAGGATCAGTTTATAAAATGTTGCAAAACAATATTAGGTCCTAAAACTGAGCATAAAACATAATGCACAATGCATAAAAAAGACAATATTGTTTACCATTACCCTCAAAAGCAAAGACACTCCTGCAATTGTACAATTGCTTTGAAAAGATGGTGAAACTGAGGGTAGTAAACCCAATCCTCCAAAAAGAGATTATAAAAAGCCCTGAATCTGTTATTTGCATGGGCATTTGTGTTTCTAATGTGTGCTACAGCCTTTAATACACTTGCTATTAGGAAATAAACTCACTGAGTCTGAATATTTGGTACTAAAAGAGGAAAAGTTGTATATATGTATAACATAAAGCGGAACTTAAGAGACAATGTGAGGACACTTCAAGAATGTTTAACCGCACACATGATTTGTGCATATATTATACCTCTTACTAGGTGCTCTTTTTGTGTGGTGAAATACACACGCAATTAAAATAATTACCCCAAGCTAATCCTACAAGCTAACGAAGCTGTGCAAATAAAATAGTGCTGCTCATCTCTGATTTATTTTTGTTAGTGACCTATCCAGTATCATAGAGCTACAGCCCATGTCGACCACAGATGGATTTTCTATTGCAAGAACACCCCCCCCAACGCACATACACTCACTCATAGTGTGAGTAGCCAAAGAGGCAGAAAGATTAACAACCTGCAGTATCCTTCCTCTAATACTCTGCAGGCCTGTTGCTGTTTGGAAAGCACCAACACACAACATTCACACATATATACACACAAGTTGCACAAATACACTAACACACAAACAAAAGCAGTGTTACTGTAAGATGTCTCACTAGTTGATATAAAATGATGACTTCATAATATCCTGATTTGTAAATGTAGCTGCCACACAAACAGCGTAACATACATTTGCATGTTCAATAAAGTAAATCTATGAACAGTGTATTAATGTAAAATTTCCAGGAACATGATATTTGCAGGATGCTGTGACACCTTTTCAATGATGTCATCTCAGCGATGACTGAAGCAGAGGAAACTGACGATTACGTACACAGAAACAAACATAGACATTCTAAAATTAAACGCTCACAATAACGTCTTTTGTTTCTAAAAAAAACATGCTGATTTAAGTGCCAAATGATTTTTATTCGTCACTGTAAGCAGCTCCTTGTTGCACTTAACGACCTTTAATGTGGGTGTCTGTCCCTTTAAGAGGCAGTCTAGGGAGTCCTAAGCTAGACATGAATCCAAACAGAGCTGTTGCTGCCTTTACAATGACTAAAGCCTGTTTCTCTGCTCTCGCTCTCTTTCCCTGTAAGCAGAAGAGCACAATATACAGACTGACACTGAAACACATTAGCATATAATTGGACATGGAGGGCAACTATTTCTGCAAAACATAATGACTGAAATTAGCTATAGCTATAACAATAACTGAAATACATTCCAATAATATTTCCTTCCCATCTTAGCTGAGAACATAACAGTATTTATATGTGAGCATATATAATTCACAAAGGAAAATGCAAATGTTTCATGTAACGGTATGATGCTTTGATATCTTTTGATAAATTAGCCTTACCTTTTCTTTAACAACTATCCCCCTCTCTCCACTGTAAGTATAAACTCTCTCTATCCACTGGCAATCCGTCCTTTGTCAAGGTTTAGCTCTGCTATTAGGTCACACACACAATCCTTTGATGTATATGTTCTTCCATGCCCAGTGTTCCCCCCGTCTTCACCCTCCTCCACTTCCTTCAACAATCGCTCGGAGGGCTAAGGGTAAAGGAAGTCCCCTTGTCTGCGCCGCTTCACTAGCCCTATGTGTGAGACCTACAGCGTATGTTATGCAAGGCAAACAGACTGCCAGCCTCTCTCTCTCTCTCTCCCTCTCCCTCTCTCTTTTGCTCTTCACACACTCGCATACACACACAGCGCTCTGGAGAACACAGCTCCTCCCCCCCAGTCAGCCTCAGCAGCCTCATCAGGTATTCATTCAAAAAACACACTCCACTTGGCAGGGCGCCCAGACTACACACACATGGAGAGAGAGAGAGAAAGAGAGAGAGAGAGAGAGAGAAGGAAGGGTGGAGGGAGGGAGGAGGAAAAATTGTCAGCAAGAGACCAAGCACACTAGAAGAAACACGTAGCACAACACAAGCACCGCCTCACATATAGCTAAAAAACACAATTATAAGAAACGCAAACAAACCAAAGAATTTATTGAAATTGTGTTTTCTCTCTTTTATGAGCTAATTTGTTTCTTTCAGTGGAAAACTAATTTGCCTATTTCTGCCTTGCCACCATTAGACGTGATGCGAGCGTAAGCACGTTTGCATGGGGCTGTACAAGCCTGTCCTCAAATAATCTCCTCTACACCCAAAAACAAGCAGGCAGGACCCAGCTGGACATATAAGGCTCTCAGCATATATCATTCATACACACACTCAGACGTGGATGTGCAAACATACCCATATATAAACACACACACAAACATAGATACTAAATACATGGTAGATTAAGCATGCAAAGATGTTGTAACTCACCCTCAGGGGACCCACATACAAATAGACAAATCACGGCCGTCGCAGACACGCAATCATTATAATGCACATACAAAAACATTACTCGCTTGCACAACCTTGGGAAAATCAAAAAACATTATGTGTTCAAAACACGTGCTGTCAACAAAGAGAAATGCTGGGAATACGAAAACTCCATCAGCAATGTGTAACCTCTAATATTAGCCTGGCCTGGTTTGCTCTCTTGCAGATCCCTGCACTACATTGAATATGTTTGCCAACACACCAGGCAGATAGCAAACCACTACAAAGAATATAAAAGAAAAAAGCCCTTTGGTCCCTTTATAAATCTCTAAACTGCGGTTCATAGCGTATTTTTTACTTCTAAACAAAGTCTTTTAGAGGAACTAATTGCCTTTTCAATTTGCTGGTGCCAATATCAAAAGATTTTTTTCATATTCATGTGTATGTCTCAGATACAAAGATGTGGCTTTGGCAAATATGTACTTCCAAACTTATATGAACATCTATCAGAAGTCATATATAGAGTAATGCACATACCTATGTCTTAAAATCAACTTGCCTTTCAGGCAAGAACAGAGACAGTTCTATAAATTATTTTCATGCCTGTCAGAAACAGTCCATGTCTGATGGTCTCAGCTGAGACTGTTTTCACTCTGGATGTTCAATATCTAAACCCTACAAAGCCCTGCAGAGAGAGACAGTCTTTGATATCTACATGCCTCCTGATAGCAGGAGATTTTGGGTGGGTTGCTATGTAACTGTTTGTTGAGGTATTGCAATAATCAATCACTAGGGAGATGAGATAAAAGAATATCGGATTTTGTCTTGGCTGCCAGTCTTAGCTTTTCTGTTTTAGCCCTCACTTCCAGGCTTCATAAACAACCTTCAACCTAACAACAAAGTAAGAAAAGTTAGGTCTACTACTAGGTCTACTAAGTAACGATCTATTGACAATGGAAATGCACACAATAATCAATCTCTAGGTCCACATTTCCAAAGGATATATATCACACATAAATATCCCATGATTCCATATTTTTGTGATCTATATTAAGTACTCAGCACCTGTTCTCTTTTCACATTGAGCACCTGCGGCCTTCCACAAATTTTTCAGAAATGGTGAGACATGTTCAAAGCATCTTCAGACATGTGTAGAGAGGACAGAAGCCCAGAGCGCGTCCTTAAATATGATGTCTGCAGTGGACACAAGACGATTATACAGAAGAGGATGTGACTGAGGGTTGTTTGCATAAAATGTCTCAGCTCATTGGATAGTTGTATTTCACTTAGTGAACAAGCACTAATTGCTGGTTTGGAAATCCCACAGTGTTTGCCAGATGTTTGCCCACCACATGGAAAACCAGCCTGAAAACTGAGTTTGAGTTGAATTTATTTGGTCTTTCCCATTTTGAGTAGATTAGGAAGTATAACTAGAAATGGCTGCTCAGGGGCAATTCCAATATGGCTGCCAAATCAACTGACTTTCCTTAAAAGGGACTTTATTTATGGAAAGTATCCAGTCCAGTGCCCTTTTGAGTGAGGTACTGTACACACTTTGAACTGGAAAGTCCCTTGATTTAGGTACTATATTCCCTCTAAGCATGTGGAAAGATTATATAAGAACCTAAGCTGCAGAGGTAACAGGGACAAGTCTACATATCTCAAGGCCATTAGCAGTTACATGTTATTAGCAGGTGAGTATGTCACTATGCATGCTTGTAAACAATTTTTTTTTCCATTTCATACATTTTAACAGTGGCACCAAATGAAACTGCAGTATGTTTATCATCTAGACCAGAAATTTGACTTAATCTATGGCGCAGATTTGGGGTGGGACTGTTTGTGCAACCAATAGTGGATACAGAGAGTACTTAGAATTTGTTTGGAAACAATTATCATTTCTGCAATATTTTTGGTGTATAGTATGGAGCATATTATTGGGAGTAACTTGCAGTTAAAACATCTATCCTGTTAATAAAAAAGAGAGCAGAGAGACATTGTGACTGCGTCCCTCCAGCTCATATACTACATCACAGCCCTTGTAAAAGTGTATATGTGGGCACATATGTACTCCATTAACTTCCTCAACAGGGCTGACCACAGAAATAGACAGCCAAATCTCTCTGAAAGTAAATCGTTTTACCATGTCTTTGAGAACCAGCATTTCAAGCAATAAACCAAAAATAGCTCAGGCCTACACACTTCAGCCAAGAATACAACTCGAGAAGTGAGAACAGGAACAGTTGAAGGAGCAGCTCAACCACTTTACAAGCACAGACATGAGGAACATTATCTTTTGTTTTCTTTAACTGTTGCCAAGGGGTCGGTGAGGACAGCGATCAAGCGATCAAGAGCACAAAAATGGACAAAAGTGTTGAAAGCCTAATAAAATTGAAAACCCAGACCGGTCACTAGACATTCAAGGGTACCAGTGAAGAATGCAATAACATTCTCTTTATCAGAAAGTCAAGCAGCAACAAGCAGGGCTTAATACTGGTACAAGGGAGGGGCACTGCAGCCTCAATAGTGGTTTTGGCAGCCTATCAAAAAGCCAAACACACAAACAGCAATTACAAAGCAAGCTATTATAAGACCATTACTTGACCATCCATCTTTAATCACTGTCATTGTTTTGTGCCCGGTAAAGTGGCCTTATGCAGAAACATGACATGCAGAATTTGAGTACAAAATGATAAATGACAAAAAGAAGGTTATTTTTCTTCATTGCACATACAAACAACATAATTTCCATTTGTAGATTGAAATTAAAGCTTTGTAAATCAATTAATAATGTGCATATGGCTTTTCAGTGCAAACATGTCAGGCATTATGATGGAGCACAAAGCTGTGATTTCCCCTCACAGTACAATGTTGTTTCCATGACTATATATAAAAACTGTTTTTCTGTAATGTTAATTTCACTCTTGGTTTGATTATGCCAGTAAAGATTTTGTGTTTCCTGTGTAGCAACATCAATTCCTTAGACAGATGAACATGTGATCTCAACAAAACACTGGCACAACACTTTTATTAATCAAAATAAATAATTTTGTTCTTTATTACTGACCTGTTAGCAATGAAATGCAAGGAAAAAAATCAAGAACCTCTTTGATGCATTTTTTTGCCAATAATGTTGATTACGTCTCCCACCCCATCAAACCTGTGCTTTAATAACAACATCTATAACCTCATAGTGAGACAGTCGCTCTTTCAAAAGATGAAAATCTTCCTTCAGTTATTCCACACAGTTTTCCTTCCATTTACAACACACTGAGAAGATGAGAAATTAATTTCAGAAAATAGACCTTGATGTGAATTTTTTTGAGCTTGAATTGTTTAGTAAACACTGATGCTGTTGCCAGGCAGACACTTCCCCTCTGCTAAAAGCCAAACAAAAATTGCACAGCCTGACTGAGTTCACTTCTAGCTGAATGACTGGGGACAAGAATATCTTATATTTCTCTTTTTCAAATTAATGTGGTCATAAAATAGGGCATAAGGCAGAGGACTAGACTTAATGGTCACTCTTTCTTAACCTACATACACAACTTGCCAGTCAAATGCACCCATTGAATACGTACATTCAACTGTTCTGTTTAACCAAGCATTGTATCTTTGTCTCCTGTAATCATGTAACCTATTATTTACAATACTACAGCTCAGGCAAGCTGTGAATCCTTTAATTTCTGGTAGCTGCCACTATATGGAGCCCCCCCTTCAAAATCAACTCATTAATAATTAATTCCAGGTCTACATCAAATCTTCACATAATAGACAGACAATACAGATTGTATACATGGAAAATAGCAATATTATGCAGCATACCGCTCAGTGTCGTTGCCTAATCACTCAACCCATAGACTAAACCCATATCCATCCATCCTATCTCATCACCTTCTGTTATAATGAACATGGAGTCTCCATCCTCTTCCAGCAGGATCACTAATTAAAATGTCTGCCAGAGAGCCATAAGTAACATATACAAGCACAGTAACCTGGGAGGTGTTAAACATTAATCTGCTTTCAGACAGACACTGGGACATTGATAAGGGTTGGTCAGCACTTTTGGACTGTGATAACAGTGTTTTCTAAATTTTAAGGATGACTGGGCCTTAAAATAGGAGGTTTATCAAAGGACTAAAAATTGTAAGATCCTCTTATTCTTTCAACCTTTCCTTGAATATTTCTGTGTAAATTTTGAGTATATTTGCATATATAATACACATTTTTTTATTGATCTCAAGATGTTTTGTTGCTTACAGTTTTCCATCAGAATGAACAAACCTATTTCACTGCTTTAGGTACTGTATTTGCAGATACACCAAAAATGTTTAAAATTCTGTATTTTATGTCGGTCACAACATAATTTACGAAGCCTCTAACAAAATGTTAAAGTTCAAAGAAATATCTGTTTCGTTTCACTTTACACAAGGAGAGATTCCTCTTTTCTGTTTCACTACACTTACTTCCCCCAATGTCTTGTATGTCTCTGGTTTAAGCTTAAACATCAAGTCCCACAATTTACATAATTTAACACTCCACAGAACTTTCCCTCAGATACTATTTGTCATAAACTCTGCCATAATAATTGGTGATACAAAAGCCCAAAATAAAGAAAAAAAACAAGAAAAAACATCAGATACTGTAAAGGAGTATTTTTTTGCTTTCATAGTTCTTGTCAAAATCAGAATCTGATTAAAAGCATTAAACACAAAGTTCTGACTAAAACAAAAACTAAAAAAAATAGTTAAAGGCTTTGCATTGCAAAGATATGTATGGTTTGTTTGGAAGGTCAAACAATGATCATTCCTCAAAATACTTATGTACTGCTTATTTCAGAAGAATTTCCACCAACCAACACATAAAGCTACAATTCAATACTATGGTTGTCTATCCTGCGATATCAAGTTGTTAGTAACTATTGCTGATAAACAAAGTCAACATGGACTAAATGATGATAATAAGGGTTTCATCGCTATTTTCTACTTTGATCATCAGATTGGACGAGCAGACTCATTTTGTAAAACCTCACAGTGAACATCAGTCGTGGATGATAGGAAACCCAACCCCAATCTTATTTTTACCTAAATAGCCAATCGGATCACACCGATCACAGTCACCATGGCCTTTGATTGGCTGCTGATGACATCATTACTACAGAAAGTATGACACATCACCAATTAATCAGCGAGTGCTGCCCAGTCAGCCAATGAGGTTGTTCTTAGGATGCCCCAGACAACATGCCCAGGAGTCTGACTCTGCCCTTTCTTTCTCTTACTCTTAAAATCTCTCAGACAACTCACTTATGTTTCCACAAAAACCTGCTCACACCTGCTGAGATTAATGCATGTATAACCTTACATAGTATCAGACATCATGTTTTCATTCATTGGTTAAATTAACTTTTAAACAGACATAATTTAGGTTTGACCAGATCAGACCACACACACCTTATAACAGACTTGACATTCTCTTCTACATAATGTACAACAATAAATTCTCTGGAATATGTAACACAAACATGAAACAATATGAGAAGGGAAGGCCAACTGGTGCCCCCACACAGAGCCATGACGTCATATAGTACACATAGCATACACAAGCTGACTTGTGAGATAAACAGTCACATCGAGCATGGATGAGCACTGCTCAATGCAATGAAACATCAGTTAAACATTAAAGTTAAACATTACTCTTTGTAAAGATGCATTGTGAAAAGCACTTTACAAATAAATTAAACAGAAACGATTATTTATTCATATAACTGTAATTTTTCAAAAGTAGGAACACAAGCATTTAATAAACATGATCCTTGTCATCCCAGTATCTTTAAAGGGAAGCATTCGAGTTTATGCCTGTCAGCGTATTCAGATTCAGCGCAGAATTCAGTCTTAACTTTTCAAGTTTACTGACCTCAGCACTCATGCTCAGTATCTTGCCATCTTGTTTTTTCCTTACCAATATCTCTTTTATGTTTATTGTGGATGTTCTTGAGGATTTTAATATGAAATTTCATTAATACACAGTGTTGACTATAAATAGAGTTGAATAATACATTATTTCCTACGTACAGAGTGATCGATTCCTACGCCTTCATAATGCACAGACATCGTATATGACAAGCCACTCACTCCATCTACTGGTCACTCGTGCGAATTTACAAGAGAGCAACTCGCTATGAATTTCATTATTTTTGACTTACATGTCATCTAACAGCAAAGTGAAATAATGCAACAGTTGTCCTACTTAAAAATGTTATAAACATGTTTATTGCTTAATTTGCTAATATATTTTTTCCGAGTTCACCAATAATGTCATTAATACTGTTTAGCACAATGCAGTAAACAATGTAGCAGTTTTTGTAGATTTATAAACATACTATGTGGCTTCTTGAAACTGTTAGTTTCCTTGTGTTACTTTAAAAATGTTAAACTCGCACATATTGTGAAATTAAACTATGTAACTGCTTTCAAAAGTAGAATCTCTATTTTCATGTGGGTCAAATATTTTGTCCGTTCAGATATATTTAAATATAATCTATGTGCACTGTAAAAATGGCATATAAATAAACTGACTTGACTTCTCTGCGGTGTAAATAAATTCTTCTGATTCTGCCAGATCTAAACAATCCAACGTCAGAACACACACCAACAAACCATGATGAGGAAACATTTGAACTGATTAACTTTGCAGCTCAAGTACATTATACAGAGAAGAAGGCATGCAGTGACAACTACAGCACTGTTGTATGAATAAAAATGTCGTTCTATGGTTCAAGCTTCTAAAGGCCCTGAAACAGAGACTAATAATAAGGTACAAAACATTCACCTAAAACACAAATGCAGTCAGTAGATGAGGATTTGAATTTGAATACTTTGAATAAGTGTTATTTCCTGTTAAAACTCACTCAAGAGAAGCGAGTAAGGGCGAGATACAAGTACCAGAGGAAGTTCAAGTATTGTGAGGCTGCTCATTTATAAATGAATGTCTATGGCACAAGGAGAATATTCCAAAATACTTCTGAGAAAGTGATTCATGCTTACAAGATTATGTCCAAAACAGATGGAGTTAAAAACACCAGGTGAAAGTAACAGTCCTCTGAAAAGCTAAACAGCTTTTGTTCAGTTCAGTATGTCATTTTTGCTAGTTCTCTCTCTTTACTGTATATGCTTGTTTTTGCATTACAATGTTGGGCCGACAATGACTTGAATGACAAAGTCATCTAAGCCTGTTTCTCTTGACCACAATAGTTCCAGCCACAATGTCATACACAGTCCTGTTGTGTTGAAAGAGGAGAAATGTGATGAATGCTGGAAAGAAGAAAGCGATGGAGAAGTTCTTGTTCAAAGCTCTCACTGCAGACCTACAAGAAGAGGAACTGCTGTCATTTCTTCCAGTGTTATCCAATATGTAACCATTAAACAAGTAGTATTAAAGCATTAAACATAGACAAAAATAAGGAATTTATGCATTTAAAATGAAAGCAGTACTAACGCAGAAAGCGTGACATTAGTTGCTGGTACCACCAGGACTCGGTTGGGTTGCACCAGAACAGAGCTGTCACATGTGACCACTCGTAAACCAATGAGGAACTTCCCTGGTGTGGCCCCACCAGCTCCCCAAATACATATGATCTAAAAACAATCAACAGTAGTTACGCAGGTCTGATCACATTGAGCTTCAAGGTTAACTTCAGCAGATAAGCGATGAACTTACCTCATAAAAGCAAACTATTAATCTGTACACCAGAGCCACGAGCATCATCTTCTGTAGGTCCTCCATTGATGTGTCCTCGTCTATCTCCTCTACAATAAAGTGTATGGCAAACTTGGAAATGTCCCTGAAAAGAAGATTTTAAACAAACAAAGGATTCAGTTCAGTCAGAGCATGATTTTAATAATGTGTATTGAAATACTAACAAATAAAATGACAAACTCACTTTATTCCACTGAAGTGGACAATACTGAGGACAATTGTTGCTTTAATGAAGAACAATATAAAGAAATCCACCATTTCCGCCAGGAACCGTTGAAGAAGTGATGGAATTAAATATTCTCTACCTACATAAAATACATTATAGACATGAACTACTTACCCAAAATATCAACATGATGCAGCTCATATTAGCAAAACTAATAAAGAACGTTGTTTAAACGACATAATTAGTACACCACCAATCAACTTAACTTTAATACAAGACAAACAAACTGTGTAAACAAACTTTCCAAAGCACGATCACGTGGCTGAACTGTCAAATTTACTTTGACATATTGTCTTAACAACAATGAAGAACTGTATTACATTGTTTATTGGATGTCATTACCTGGCTGTTGAGCATTTCCATTTTGTTGTTGTTGGGGCATCTGCGCAGGCGCTCGAGAACTGCTCGCGTGCGCAGCCGGACCAGCACCGTTACCTGCAGTTGCAGCTGAAGCAGCAGGAAAGGATGGTACAGGAAAGCCAAACGGATTGCTTAACCAGTTGCGAAGGTCCGCATAAGACATATCTGTAGCCCATGTCGTTTCATTTGATCCTTGTGTTGGGAAACACGGTGGGAAGGAAAACGCAGACATGGCTATCCAGCTTTGCCAGTTCATGTAGCTGTAGTAATACTGCCACATCCACTCCTGTAATTTATCGCAGTATTCCGTGGTGGTGACCGCGGTGTCGTGTTTGCCCTGGAAACGGGGCTTGTGGATCTGTGCTTTCATAATTTCGCCGTTTGCAGTCATTTTGGTTTTTGCTAGCGATTTCTCTTTATCGCGACTATTTTCGTCTGACTCCGCCATGACACTTTTGTAACGTGACGACGTCGGTAACGATTTAATCAACTTCCGGCAATATTTTATAATGCATAATAAAAGTAGCAGTAGATGTGAGATCTGCAACTACTATGTAATTCTCTTGACCTGTTTTAAGGTGTCAGCTTAAAGCACCCTCTGCTTACAGAGGTGTTTTAGTAGACTTTTACTGAAAACATTACAGGTTTGACAGTTGTTATAAACGTATTTACAATTAATCTAGAAATCCATTTGTTAATAAATATAAATCAAAACATTCACATATGAACCGACTTCAGTTTTACGTCTATCGAGCTATTTCATTAACTCTTATCAAACACACCACTGAAGACTGACACTGTGTTTAGAGAACAGTAGTAGAAGCTGTGATCTTAGTGTCCTTAAATTATGCCAAATTATAGCATATAGATGAAGGTGGAAGCTCTTTTATTAATTTAACTTATAAAGTACAGTAGTATAATCAATTCATGAAAAGTATTGCAACATGGAGTAATGTGTAAAAACAAAAAGAGAGGTGTTTGAATGAGAGGAGCAAAATAAAACGTTCTTTCAAAGCTTATAAATCACATTAACGACAATATCCAATGAGTTGAAGTATCATTAAGAATATTGTTACAATATCAAGGTACAAGTTAAGGGCAGCAAAAATGTATTCTTCTGGGTTAATGCTGTATTTGTGCTTTCCACCCAACATGAGCTGCGTATCCAACACCAGGTACTGCAAATAATGAAGGGAGACGAATAATGGAAGCAGTATATGGGTACTAGAATAATAATGTCACTACGTCATGATGCATATTTACATTTCGACAATGCATGACTGAGTAAATGAATCAGTTCTCCAGCAGTGTACTTACCACAGAGAAGAGCAGTGTTCCCAGTGATGCGTAAACGATGTACAGATACTTTGAAACATAAAAATGAACACACATGATTATAAACAAGTGTACATTTCTGATAAGTGAGGGAAATAACTATGTAGGGAAATACTACATTGTTTACCTGTGATCTCAAAATTGCACAAAGCAATCCAAAAGACAACAGTGTCCAGCCTATTGCCCACAAACATCCGTAAGCAGGTGTGAAGTCCCACTTAAAACAAATAAAAGATCAAATTATTACTAATGTTGCAGTCCTGAAATTTGTCTATTAAAACAGAAGGGCCAGTTTTTAAACGAACATACTTTAGACTGCAATGCAAACAAACTCATTGCAAGCGACACTAAAGCAGTCGCACCCACTGCCCAGAGCACTGCATCTGCTGAGTAGAACCTGCATATTAAAAAGAGTTTATTTAGACATAGATTAACATTGGCGGAAATGACTTAAACTGTAATTAAAGTATGTCAATAATCCGTTAGATTGATGCTTTTCACTTACACTGTTACTGATCCAAGAAGCAAACCTTCTGCAACCGTCTAAGTTAGAAGAGAACACAGTTACAAAGCTGTCAGAAAGACTCACTAAATAAGCACTATGTGGCTCTTTTACTTACAAACAGCCCTAGGAAGATGAAGTTCAAGGGAACCTTCCGACGTATGTCACCACAGCAGGCGAGCACAATGATCAGAACAAATGTTACACCCCTTGTGAATTTTAAGAAAACATAAAGAGTTCATAAGGCTTTGTTTAACATGTATGTGAATTATGCTGGATATATACTTAATACATATTAATTATGCAGTTTATTTGAAGAAGAACGTTTTTCAGTGTTATAATATACTTTGCCCTATCACAGCCTAATTTGCAGAGCCAACAATGTACTCATTTGATTTCCCCAAAATGAAACAAAACATTCCTGTGCTTGTTTGAACATTCCGAGAGGCCCAACACATTAACCTTGGCTCAACCAATGGCATCAATTTCGGGAAGGATTTTCTCTTTGTCTAACCAATGGCTAATAGAGGGTGTGGTCAGGAAGTCAGTCATTAATTATACAATTGCATTTGGTGATACTAGAGGCAAAGAAATTGCTTACTTCACTTCTAAGACATGCGGATGGAGAAAAATAGTGGAATGCTCACATCATAGTGTAAGGAAACCAGCTTGTGTTTCTCGCCCAGTTTTTGAGGGTCTCCCTGTAAGAAAAAAATCCCCTTTAATTAGCAGTACTGTCTTCATTTTTTACGGAACTAATGTAAGGTACATACAATTAAACTCAAATTTGTTCTTATCAATATAAAAGAGGTGCGTAAAGCTTTAAAGTTAATGTAATAATGTAACACGCCTTATTATTTGCCATTATCATTTATACAATTGATTTGAAGTAGGTGTGGTAAAGGCCAGTCCACTTACCAATAGACAAAAGCACATATAATGCCTACTGTTATTACCAGTTGACCTGTGAGTGTTAGGTACACTTTTCTTATGAAACCTGCATGCAACACATACAAATTTTTATCAGTGTAGCTTCGGTGTGATAAATCTGTATAGTCATATTCTATGTATTTAATGTTATCTTTTATTTACTTTAGTAAATGACTGATTGCTATTTAACCCTTTAGAGAAAGCACATAGGGCACAATTTTAGTCATCTTTAAGTTGTACTAAGCTTTTTAAAAATAACAAACAATTCACATTATTTACAATGACATGCTTTTATACTCTGATGATATAATGAAGTAATTAAAGTAAATGTAACATAAAACACTGACCTCTTCTTATAGCAGCATCTGAAAAGCAGTTCACATTTTCAAAGCCCATGTTGTACTCTGGGGGTGCGTCTGGAATCCCCATATTGATTTGCTGATCAACGGGGGGCATCATGCCAACAGGTGCCTCCCCACCTCTACCCTGCATTTCATTAGGATGTTGTGGGGGGTAATAGGGGTTGTATGGAGGGGGAGACTGCTCTCTGCTCATGTCGTCTTTTTTAAACAAACCTTATAAACCATAATACAGTAAGACTATATTAGTTCAGAACTAACCAAGATCTAGACACAGATTATGAACTTAGAAAATAAGAAGAAAGTAAATCACAAATCTTTCAACACTGCAACTGGTGCTTTTGTGACGCACATAATTAACAAACAAGCACTATAGGAGTGACGTTTTTATAATAAATTACAAATTATCAGGATCTAACATTTAATTAAGACGTAAAAACATGTAAACTCTAAATTACACAGATGTGACATAATAATATTATTTAATTTGCATTAGATCTGGTGCTTACCTTCAGCTTGGCACCAGTTTGCTTCCTATTATGATTTGTGCAGGGCAAAGTCTGCTCTCAGTCAGTTTGTTTCCAGGGTGACAGGACTTTGCCTAGCCCACCAAATCAATATACATTACTAAAGGCCAGGTTCATCTGTGTGTCACATTTCACAATGAATGAAAACATATTTCACTATGAAGTATAATTTTTAATTACAATGTAAGCACTTCTACTGATCACATGGGTTCATCAATGTAGTTAACTTATATTATTAATGATAATTTGATATGATCATTTTGTCACAATACTTATCATTCTAAATTGACACTCAAATAAAATATTTATGTGTGTTTATCATACTACCAGTACATTTGTGACAAAATAAAAAAACATGTCATGTAATGATGTAATTTACAAACAAATATTTTAAAAGTAGTTAAATAGAAATGAGAGGTAGGCTACATTTCGACGCCATAATTGTTATAGAATGCTTTCAATAACAAACATGAGTAACAACATCAACCTGTTGATTTTGCCGATTGCATTTTAAGCAGAAAGCGTCAACATACGATCGATTTAACGTTACATAACATATCCTGTAGATGGCGTTAAATACATTTACAATTACTAAAGTGTGTACTGGTGCGACACCTTAGTGATGAATAAAACATCTGCAGATAAGTTAAAATAAACGACAGAAGAAAAAAGAACAACTTAATGTACATTAATAATTTATTAGCTGCTTATTTATATGTGAATATATCCAAACATTGGAGGATCGGTCCTGATTAATGAATAATTTATAAGCTTCTGCAGAGTTGTTAGTATCTTAATGCTGCATGCGCCAGTCTCAAAAGGGCAGACATGCATCTGAGCATTTACAAAATAAATAAAAGAAACTTGGTCAATAAATGAAAATGATGTTCTTTTGCGGGCATTTAATGTTGTTACATGCATTTTAGCCTGTGTTCTTAAAGACAGATATTTTTGCACTTTGTTTTCCTTTGCCTGTCACGTGTTCAGGGAAAACGTTTTTGCAAGAATTTTCCTCTTTTTACTTTTGTAACGTGTCTCATTTTACAAGTTGGCCGGTTTGTTGTGATGCACAATGATACGGGCAAATGTGGGAGGGGATGAGGAAGGGGAGGGAGAGGGGACAGAGGCGAGGATGGGAGTGGAGGAAGAGCAGACAGCAAGAGCGAGAGATACCGCTCAGCCACTGGTCTTCTACAGAGTGCTTAATATTCAATGACCCATGATCCAAACTAACGCAGGGGACGTCAAAACAACAGCGGTTTAATCATCTCAAAGAAGGAAGCGCGGGGGAGAAGTGAACTAGTGCACTTGCACTCGAAGCCGTAGCTTGTGGTCGGCAATTTC
Source organism: Ambastaia sidthimunki (assembly GCA_036877625.1). Classification (NCBI taxonomy): domain Eukaryota; kingdom Metazoa; phylum Chordata; class Actinopteri; order Cypriniformes; family Botiidae; genus Ambastaia; species Ambastaia sidthimunki. The sequence goes on from JAZGTK010000067.1 coordinate 23,381, forward strand.
CAAACTTTTACTTTTAAGCGTTCATTTCCAAAGTCAGGATGGTACGGCGTCTTGTATCGTATGCAAATACGTCTGCTGACGTAGTTGATCATGTGGGTTTTGGCGTAGATCCCCCTATGATCGCCAATTTTTTTCGGCTGTTGTCTTTAGAAATCGGCAGAATCTTTACAATCGTGCGACTCTGTGGGTTGCACACGTGGAAAAGTGAGGAATTACGGATCTTAACTGTCAATAACCTCGCATCGCAGGGCTTGCCGTTGGTGGTGGGCAGGTAAGAAAGGCTAAATTAAAATCGTCTTGGTTATAAAATTAGCAAACAAGCCTCCAAGTTACAGACGACGTTTGAACGCACAAGTAGCGGACCGAAACGCGCTACGATGTGCTTTTGAGGTCAGTTATTTTGATTTCAGATAAACCACTGAACTTTGTCTAAACCGTATTGTAAAAAGTGATCACCCGAATAACCGCAACGACCTGACCCGATAACCTCCGTTAACGTGTTTCCAACGCTGTGATTTTATGTGTCTCGTTGAAAAGTTTCTTACAATCGCTAAAGTTAAGAGAGGAATGGTCGCGAGAACATGTCTACTTCTCTGATGGCGAAATAAGCAGCAAAATATGGCCACCAATGTCGACATGGCGTTACGTCGGTCCAAGTGATTTGATTCGGCTCAGTTTGGTGTCGGCAAAACGCTCTCTTCCCAATCCGTACATAACGATCGTTATTCTCATTCGAGCTAGGGATGATTAATTCATGCACTTGTATGAAGTGAGCACGGCACGCAACTACTTTGATTTCGGGTTGGTGTCGTATGATGTAGGCAGTGGTGACGCCTTCCACGACCGTACTGCATGGCACACGCATCAGACGCGAGACACATTGCAGCACTATTCGCATCTGTTACAGTTCCCAAAATTGTCGCATCCACACTGAGAGACTCCTTGCAGGCTTTTAAGACCGGATTCATAACGTTTAATCTGAATTTATGAAAGCACCTATTAATTGCATACGACTTGCCGGCACGAGTTGTAGGAAATCTTGAAGTAGCATAATAAAAAAAAAAAACACCAACATTTCATTCATTCTTGACAGAGCACTGAATTTCCTGAGGTCATCTCAGGTGATGGGAGTGTGTAAAACTAACGACACAAACTTACTATTTGTCATTATTGTGCTTTTTAAAATGCCTTTCACATTCAGTCTCTAAACACCAAGTGTTGTCCCAAAGTTTGTGCAGATGCGATCAGATTTTCTGCTCTGTTTATGTATGGCCAGGTGGTCTAAGGTTACTGGCAGTTTAGTTTTTATAATATTTCCCCAGTGGGCTTTAATTAGAATGATAGTTGTTTTGCAACAACAAGTATTTCTTGAGTCAAAGTCAAGAATGAAAAATGCAGGAGACATGAATCTATATCTGTAGAGGTCACTGCAATTCACAATTCCCTAAATTGTTATGTTCTGCATGTGTTATACAAACAGCATATTATAGTTCTTTTGTGCTTTTATTATGCTTCTATACATATCATGGGCAGCCAGTTTAAGCAGAGATTTTGTGTTTTGGTAATCAGGTCACAGCATATGGCAGAATTAAAGCAATGCAAAATAAACCAATCCAAAACAATGGTTTATTGCTTTAATCCTAAATAAGTTTGTTTGCCTGATGGGCACAGTGCATAATGTTTATTAAACAGAGCACATATTTGGCTTAACTGATTTGTAGAAAGGCTTAGACAGAAATAAACAGAGCATTTTTTAATTATGATGCTGTTTACCCTAGAAGGAATAAGCGTTTTCTGAAAGCGTTTTGTTTCATTGTGCTCCCTGAAACTTAAGTATATCATTGGCGTTTGGATACAATTTTAAGTTGATTCTAATTCATGCCATTTTGAAGCAACTACTTGATCTCATTTTGGCAAACATATACTTGACAATCCTTAGCGGTCAAATAATGTGGATCATGGTAGTCAGACGTGTCTCATTACAAGAGAGTTTTATGCAGGGAATCGAAGTTAAAGTAACTGTTAGAAAGTAATGACACCTCATCAGAAGTAAAACTCTGCTATGTTTGACTAGCTTTGGCACAAAATGTGGTTTGTGCCAGTTGACCGGCTGGATTCAAAATGGCTGCCCGCGTTCATGAGCAGCTGACGTCTTTGAGGAGGTGGTTCTTCTGCCTCATAGCTCGAGCTGTTGGTGACTAAGCCGGCAGTGATGTCACAGCCGTGGGCTGGGCTCCCTTGAAAGCTGTTTTTTCTGGCGGTGATGGTGGTCATGGCTCTGAAAGCAAAGCCTCTTTGTGAAGGGGTCCGGCCTCACACTGGAATCGGGCTATTTATTAGTCATCACAACTAAAGCAATTATTTCTCTCAGTGTCAGAGCTGATGTTTACTAGCTGATGTGTTTTAGTTAGTGTGCCATACTACCCCTGATCTATTCTTGAGTACTGCGTAATGTGAGCGCAACAAGTTGTGTTTCATCGCTATGCAAGATCATTTCATACAGGCTATATCTTATGCTTATACTTGAATGTCAGAGTACATTAGTCCTGGCCGAGGCTTTAGTGCCAGTGAAAGCAGATGGGCCTCAGTGTTGTATATTATCAGTTAATTAATCCTCACTTGCTCTGAGTTAAAGAAGTCTCAAAAAAAAAGAAAGAATAAAAGAATCAGCTTGAGAAGGTTCTGTTCTTGGTAGGGGAAATATGCAACTATTGCCGTGACGCTCTCATGAACTGTCTCTCTGTTACTAGTATTCTGCCCTAGTTTTTCATTCAGTCATGACCCAGCTTTTCGTAGGTGCAGAAACCGTATATAATTGCACACGCATTGTATTGAGCAACAATATTAAAAAGAAGAAACATAATACCATTAAGTAAAAATGAAGATTATGAAAGCAGAGCTGCACAATTAAATATTTTAACCATGATCACAGTTTATGACCAAATAAGAAGCTCATTAAGCTTTAATGTCACAAAAGGTGACATGGGATGAATCTGAAGAAAGGTTGCCTAGCAGAGCAGAGTAAAACTAGCACAAATGTTAAAAAACATCAAATGAAATTACCTGTGTTTGTATTTGTACACTGACTCAATGTCCAAACACTAAAAATTGCCAAGGTTATGGAAATGATTTGGTGTTTGTAATTTTGTATAACCAAAATAGTTTTATTTTTAACAGAAATCCATATTCTTAATTTGTGTGTTGATTTATTTTAAACTGAGGAGTTATTTGATTCACACAGCTAAACCTAATTTATAGTTGTTAATCCACAGGTCACTTGAACTACATTCACATTTTGTTTGGGCTAGTGTATAATTTTTGGTTTATCTAAACTGGTATAGCACAGTGTAAAAGATAAATATTTTGGTTTTGCTCCATCAGAAACTTCAGGCCCAAAGACTTGAATCTGATACTTTCCACCAGTCATTTAAGGTCACTGACCTGTAATGCACAGTATGAACTGTTTTTGTTTTTGCTGGTTTGTAGACATTTTCTCTAAACCTTGAAGGGAAGAAAATAAGGGTTTTAACTACAGTCAACATTATAAGGAGTGTCTGTTTTTAGTTGGAGGAGAAGCTTATTATCTTTGAACTGGTGCCTCGGAGCACTCATCAGAAACGATTGAGACGTTTAGATGAGCTTCTATGATAACAATTCAACTTTTTCTCTAGGTGAAGAACAGAACCTTGGCAGAAGAGGATTAACTTGCCACACAGGACCTGCACATCATCACAGACATTGTGCACTTGAGAAGGGGACCATCTCTGACAGGTGGGTTTAATTTTTTTAAAGATTTGTGATAGCAGTATATTGGTATGGAGTCCCAACTGAGCATGACTGAGATAAGATGTTGTTTGTACGTTGGAGCCAGTCCAACCCTCTCTACAGCATATGCCTCTGGTGTCTAATTAAAAATGTTTTAATTTTGTACAGGATCTCAGACTTAAAGATAGACAAGTATTTTTTGGTGATAAGGAAAGGAAAAAGGTAATCTGTTAAGACGGTCCATTTTGCTACAAATGTTTTGATAAAAGTTTCTCACAGTTAGCCTGAAGAGATGCAGTTGTTTCAGTTTCTGCTGTATTTCACAAATATAGACGGATTATTGTTTTACTTGGATATACAAGTGAGCTCACGTCAGCTGAGGCGTCATTGCGTGACCAAACAGTTTTGATTTAATTTCTTTCAGATTGCAATGCATTAGATGGGAAAGTTACAAATTAAAAAACTTGGACCATTCATAATCAGTTTTCTACCTCCCTAGTTTGCTCCCTCAAATAGTCAGTTTGGTGTCGTTTTGAGTCATGCAGAGCTTTAGATCTAAGTGGGATCTCTATGATTCAGGCCTCTTGTGTGCCGTGACTCAAACCAGCAGATGACAACAGTGATCACTGCCCAGTGGAATGAGTCTAATTTCCAGTGAACAAAGCAGCTGTCAAAATGCCTTTCTGTTTGTGTTATATGGTGTATTTCAGGCAAAGCTTTATGGAAGATGTTTAGAAAAACAAAAGTGAACATTAATCTCTGAACTGGCTTCAGTAAGTGTTGCATAAATGGTACAGTAAGTGCATCTGGCATCTGTTTGGAAGTATTAAAACCTGTTAGTCTTTGTTTAATGAGAACATTTGCCAGTGACACCAAATCATGTCAGCAAACCGGTGTTACCAGCTTGCCATTTTGTTAAACACAGTATTTTCGAGGCTCATAGAAGCAGTGCTCACAGATGACCCTGATCTCTTTATCCTCAGTTTGACCCTTTGCAGTATTTCGTAACTCTCTGGGAAAACAGCCACAGAAGTTTGCAGCTGGCAAAAGGGATTTGGTTTCTTTTGAAGATACTGTACAAAGCGGAGTAGTTGGGGCTTTACAGATGGCTTTAGCAGGAACGCCATGTCCTCTCCCTTAGATTACTTAGTCAAAACTTGTTACCAGGCTTGGTTTTCTTTCATAACAGTGGTTAGATTATTCCCCTGCAGATTCAAACTTATGCATAGTGATTCATAAGAGATTTTATGTTTTGTGTGTATTTTTTGTTAGTATTGTTTTGTTGTATTGTTTGTTTGTTTTTGTTTTCAGGTATAAAATTGTAAATTATACTTACTTTCTTTTTTGAAATATACTAAATTAAATGTCCTTGTTTTGGCCTTTTAGCTCATTAAAATAGTTTAGTATTAACATTTGATTCTGTGTTTACTGTATCAACCGCATGCATGTCAAGTGCATGCAATGCAATGCAAGTTTTAGTTTTGTTTCTTCCTAACAAGCACATCTGATTGAGTTATTGTGGCTTATGAAAAACGTATCTGTACGTACAGTACAACAAGTATGCAGCAAAAATCCAGTCAGTAGATGAGGAAGAATTATTAGGATGGAACGGATTATTCACATTCGTCTCTCAGTGTGGGTTTCACCCCTAAAGAACGGGCTCTGCCAAAAATAGGATTGCAGAACGTTCCTCATCTGGATCTCTGGAGAAAATCTCTCCCACCCGCTGCTGGGCCGTTTCCATAGCAACGCATGAGTCCAGATTTTTCATGGCCTGTTCCCGAGTACCCCAAATCTCTGAAAGCCTTGACACCTTTGCTTACCCACTTTGCTCCGTGTCTTTCTCTTACTGTAAAACTACGGTACCCTTGTGCACACACAAATACAGAAGCTACTTTCCTGTCTCAGTCTAACAGTATCATTTGCTTCTAGACTGTTTCTGCAACCTTCAGCCAGGCTCTGTGGGGCTGCTAATGATTAATATATTGATTAGCATCAAGTATCACTCCTGCTATGAATCAGAGACCTCTGCTGCCTTATCCTAATAGCCGGTAGGAGACAGTAATGCTAGCGTTTGAAAGTCCATGCAGTTGATAAATGGAAAAACACGCTAATGAAAAATAGCATTCAGTGTAGATTTTGTGCAGTGCTGCAGGCTTCTAGAGCCTCATTTGATGAGATTTAAATTCATTCCCAAATTCGGCCCCCTCCCACTGTGCTCCACAGTATTAACAGAGCTCTGTCTCCACCCCTTCACAGCAGAGGTGCATGGAAAAATGCATGTCAATGCATGCGACAGCAGAGAGGCTGATATCTGTTCTGCTGTTCTGTAACACTGTTTCTCTGGTATTGGTATTTATCATATGTGTCACTGACTTGTGTTCATTTACATATTTGTTTGAGCTGACTTGTCGTGACAGACACTTGTGACAGTCTGTGTTATTGTGGTTTTCTTTTGAATTATCCTCTCAGTTTCATGTCCCTTCACTTAAAGGTTAAGGAAAGTGAGGGCAGATGTGTTTTTTGTTGGCTTTGTCATTTACCTTAAACACAGTCTTAGCCACACAACAATCGCTCTTTCTTACATCAATAACAGCTATTGGAACCTGAGGCCAAGTAATGTTTGTTTTTGAATGCCTTTAGATTTAATGTATGTGCTCAGAGTCTATTGGTTTCTCATTCTGTAATAGCTATAAACCCTTATAGCTGTAGCAACAGTGTGCATGTGTGTGGTTTTCTTTTTCTTTATATTGTTTACTTAAAGATTTTTTTATGAGGTAATAAAAGGACATAGTAAAGTGCCTTAATAATCTTTATATGAGATCATCTTAATTCCTGTGTAGCTAAATAACTGCTTACCTTTATTATTATTATTGCTTGTGAAGTAGAACCTGTTTACTTCAGACAGATTAAAATGTGTTTTCATGTCTGATGTACTGTTTTGTACTGCCCATAACAACAACTATAAAACACAAAATGATAAATTTGTCAAGGTTCTATAGTTTTTCATCAAGATTTTAGTTTAAAATGTTTATGACTTTAAAAAGGTGATGTGTTTATCTTGGGTGCTGCAACTGGTCCCTAATGTTTTATTGTTTTAATATTTTTCACAATTGTACTATTGGCTCCCGCAGTGTGATCAGGTTTATTACAAGTATCTCATATTCTGTGTTTCTCAATTAATGATTTTAGAAAATGACATGCATAATTATTACAAAAATAATCATCAAAGTTCTTGTCGAAATATTTATGCTGGACATGTCAATTTCCCTGAAGAATTTCAACTGATTATGTAGCCAAATAAATAACTTGATGTGACATTTAATCTTTGTTGTCCTTTTTTGTCCTTTTTCAGTTTTTCACAGTACATAGAACAGATGTACCCATGGTTACATTAGACTACTGCTCACAGTTGAGACTGTGATATGAGATGCTCAGGGTCCCATCCATATTTAATCAGTCTGCAATGTACTGAGATATGCACCACAAGCCTGAAGAAGGCTATTATTGGACTGTACAAATTGGGCCTGTCACAGGATGTTTCTGCCCCTCCCATCCAGACTGTCCACCAAATTGCTGATGCCTCTAATTAAAGAATGTGAAAGTGCTTTTAATACATAACATAAGGGCATCTTAATGCTTTCATACAGTCGCCATAATTACAGCAGTTGGATACTTTTAAATGAAGTCTTGTAGTCAGTTGTGATGTTGTTGAAACTATTCAAGCTGTGTTGTACCTAAAATGATTATTAATCAGTTACACTAAAATTAATACTGTGGGGAAAAAAAAACCTGTGTTGACCTTTCACCCTAAATCACAGAGACATCAAACAAAGAGACTCATAAGCCTCAACTGTTTGGCTATCTTGGACAGTGAAGAAGTCTGCATTTTCACATAATGATTATCTAATACCTAACATAGGTGTGTAACGATGCCACGGTTTGGTGCCACCGTTCGGTTCTGTTTGCTGTTGAGGAAGGGTTCAAGTCATGGCATCAGCAATGCTAAAGAACACTAGATTTGCTTTTAACGTAATACTTGAAGACAGTAGCTTTGGTGTACGAGGGAATTCCTTCATCAGGAGCTCATATGGGGGATTGATACATTTCGGGGAGTTTTGTTTGTTTTTGTTGTGTTGTGGTAGAAAGACATAGAACCATCCCTACATTTGTAGGAGAAGCTACTTTGTTTTTGTATAGTGTTTTTTGCTATATGTAAAGCAGTTACAAAATAACAATGCCTCCAGTAAACCAGCCATAGGTCTATGTTATACTATACATTATTGTACTATACGCAATAATATACATTGTACTATATCTGTATTTATTATGTTTTATATATTAATTATGTTGATTTAAAGTTGTTTTTGGAATATCCTTGTGGAATTATGCCATTCATAACAACTATGCCATTTAATTTACTAATTCAATGGCCACATCAGTAGTTATCATAGTTAAATATGGGCATTTAAATGTTGTAAAAATGCATTGAAGATATCAACAGATTAAGTTCTGATAGCGAGAACTAGTTGAAAAGTGCTGTTGCGTTGTGAATGAGTGGTCATCGCTGATTTTAAAAGCTACTGATCATTTTGTTTCAGCTTCCTTAAGGTGGAGAAAACTTTAAAACTATTAGCAGCTTTGTGTAGTGATCAGCTTTCAGAAATAATCAAGAATGCGCTTCTTAACATGCAGATCCCTGCACATGCGCACAGAGATAGAGAGATAGAGAAAGAGCTCTGATTCACCTGCTCTGATTATTAAATTACAGACTAAAAAAGTATTTATTTGATTTGTTGATCTGTGTCGTTTAATTCACAAGTTAATAAATGTTCAAAGAAATTTCTTTGATTATTAGCATGAAACTTGTGGGAAATACAGTTCTTGTATTGTTAACCAACGATGCTTTGTTTTTCTTTTTTTCTAGACTGTGTGGTCTGGGATGAAGTCTCATGAAGCCTTCCATTGGAGCTGACATTCACAGTCAGCGGAATCATCATTTACCAATCCTCTACCAGACCGACTGGCCCATTGCCTGTCAACAAAGCCCACTTGCACTGCACTGTCCTACTCCCTGATCATGGCTAGTCGGAGAAAGTCTTCAACACCCTGTATGATCAGACCAGATGACTTGGTTGCAGCAGACGATGCAGATGACATGGACTCTTGTGTGGACAGTACAGAAGAAAATGGATCGTCTCATTTGTCTTCTGCTGAGGAATGGATGGACAGAAAGAGTTCTGTGAATTCTGTGCAGAAGGTAACAGAGCTGGAGAAACCGGAGACAAAAACTCAACCGCAGAGGAAACTCCAGGGAGGCTACGAGTGCAAGTACTGTCAGTTTTCCACTCTAAACCTCAACGAGTTCAAGGAACATGTTGATTCCAGTCACCCCAATGTTATACTCAACCCACTGTATTTGTGTGCAGTATGCAACTTCAACACAAAAAAGTTTGATTCTTTGACAGAACACAACGAGAAGTGCCATCCTGGGGAGAGCAACTTCAAGTTCAAGAGGATCAAACTCAACAATCAGACCGTCCTAGAACAAACAATTGAAGGTTCCAACTGCGCACTCATCTATGATGCCACCAGCCTTCAGCCAGCAGAGGATGTCACTGCTTTTCCTCTGAGCAAACCCACAACAGTTAAGATAAGCAAACCCAAAGCAGACAGTATTCGGTTGCCAGGAGATTGCCAGTTGGGCAGACTCACTCCAGAGCTACCCAAAAAGCAAATTACCGCAGTGAATGTGAACGGGACTGTGATAATCCCAGATGCAACGCTTAAAGATGGCCTCTCTCATATAATGCCATGCCTGCAACGTCCACCTAACTACAATTTAGTTCCAAAAATTGCCGTCCCCCTTAACACTTCAAAATACAACCCTTCGTTGGATGGTAACTTGACCCTCATCACCTCCTTCAACAAGTTTCCCTACCCTACCCAAGCAGAGCTCTCATGGCTCACTGCAGCTTCTAAACACCCAGAAGAACAAATTAAAGTGTGGTTTACTACCCAGAGGCTTAAACAAGGGATCAGCTGGTCTCCAGAGGAGGTTGAGGAAGCACGGAAGAAAATGTTCAATGGAACAATTCAGCCTGTTCAACAGGCGTTCACCGTCTTACCTGCTCAGTTAACTCAGTCAACTAAAGCTTCACAGTCCCTTATCCAGACTGTTCCGTGCCACGTTCTTGGACAATCCAGCCTAGTGTTGGCACCAGTTGCCAATGGCTCCACTGCAACTGCTACTCCTCTTGCACTAACACTTGCAAATCAAATAGCACAGGGTGTCAAGAGGCCCCACACAGCACCACTGGTTGCCTCGGAGGTGAAGAGGCCTTCAATAATCCAATCTGTGCAGAGCACTCCCAGGTCTGTCTCTCCAACACCCAGCCTTTCTTCAGATTGTGATAAAACCCCTGATCAGATCAGAGAGCTGATTGCCAGCTATGTTCAATGCCAGTTTCCTGATGATGAAGAAGTGTATCGTCTCATTGAGATGACTGGCCTCTCCTGGGGAGAGATCAAAAAATGGTTCAGTGATCAGCGCCATGGAAACCCTAAGGCAGAGCAACAGATTAAAACAGACATCTCTCCGAAGGACAGCCAATCTCATAAGCCTGTTGCCACACAGTTTCCACTTCTGGAGAGAGTGAAGGGCAAATCTTCTGAGCAAATGAAAAAGTTGGAGGAAAGTTTCCAAAGGACTAGCTTTCCAACACAGGCTGAGATAGAACACCTTGTGGCTGAAACAAGACTCTCCAAAAATGAAATAGATTGCTGGTTTACAGAGCGACGTGCACTACGAGACAACCTGGAACAAGCCTTACTCAACTCCATGGGATCAAAAAAGCTTGAGCATCATCTTCAAAGGGGGACCCTGAATGGAATTCACGAGCAGGACAACCGAGTCAGGGACTCACCTATTACCATTCTCACATCCTCTGTGTGTCCAGAGGCCATTGATGGCAAATCTCTTGGCCTTCTTAAAGACATGTTTGCACAAACCCAGTGGCCCTCACCAGAAGAATACAACCAACTAGAAATTCAAACGGGGCTAGCTCGTACAGAAATTGTTCGCTGGTTCAAGGACAACAGATCTGCTCTAAAGAATGGAACCTTAGATTGGATGGAGCAGTTTCAGAATCTTGGCAACAAAAAACAGAATGGACAGAACAGCTCGTTGATCCCAGAACAAGCCCAAAGTGTTCTACAAAGGCATCTCCAAGAAGTAAAGGTACAGAAGGGGGAGGGTTTTGAGAAGCTAGCAGAGCAGTCAAAACTAACTAACCAGGACTTAGTTGAATGGTTTACCAGTAAGCTGGGGCACAGCATGCCTGACATCAGCAAAACCAAGGACCAACATGGACAGGCAAATGTAGATGGCAAAAAGTGGGTTTCCTTGCCGGCTGACACTGACAGCAAAGATTATGATGGACAGAAAGTGGCACGAGACCTTGAAGTGTTGTCTGCAGAGCACAGAGTGACGGGATGAAGAGGTAAAGGTATAGTCTCTTTTGTTTTTATATTACTTGAACATAAACTAGCTGGTTGATATTTGCAATCGGGAAGGAGTTGCCTTTCTGAAGTAATAGCTGCCTCTCATAATAATGTAGCAGCTGTGGCTCTAAGACACCCGGGATGTTGGCAGTCTGTAATTTAGCCTTTAGAAAACAACTTGGCAGTGAGATTGAGGGCAGAGCCCACGTTTTGTGTGTTGTGAGGGGGGGCAGTGTGTCAATTTTAGATTTCCTTTCAAACCTCCATCCATAATGTATGTGAGTCAAGTGGCATTTGTTGCTTGTTCTGTTGCAGATAAAAACAGGCTGCTACAACTGAACTAGATGGGCCTGATGTTTAAGGAATGTTGTTGCATACAGAACCAATGATCTCACGTCTGGACTGTGGACTGGACAATATCAGAGAAAGGATAGACTGGGAGCTTCTGTTAAACACTGTCCTGAGAGTGACCATGGAGTGCCAAAGTTTGACTTCTATGTTGTTTTATTATTACATGTTTGTTTTTTAAAGGGTCCTTGTAAATATTTTTTCTGTACTTTGACAGATTTGTAAAAAAATTTTGAGATAAGACTTTTGTTACATTTTTAATAGAAGTCCCAAGACATTTCTGCTTGACCCTTATAATGGAACGTTTAATCATTTTTGTGGAGACAAAATGAATCCACCTGCTAATGAAGCTGGCATAGTTTAATCTGAAAAAACACAATGTGATCCACGATGGCACTTTATTTCAAGTGAACACAAACAAAAGGTGCTTGTTCACCTCATTCTGAGGTGATATTTTGGACCTTTCTTTGGACGGTGAACACATTGCCTGCAGTCTCGTACTCTTTCACGCCAAGGGGACAGCGCCACATGGTGGACATAATCAAAACTGAAACTAATACAATATAGTGATGCACAGCACATTTATTTGTAGGTATATGCTAATTTTGGCAATATTACAGTAATATTACAGCAACATTATCTTTATCATGTTGGCTTTTCCTGGTATCAAAGGTGTAGTTCCTTTCCATTACTCAGCTGTGAACTGCTTTCAGCTTCAATGTATTTCTTTCTACTGCAGCTGCTTTGGTGTCGCGTTCAGACATGTATCAGGAATACTGTACTGCTACCAAGAATCCTGCTTGCTCTTTATAAGAACCAGTCTGCTGTAATTCAATAAAACAGATTATAAAACTGATTCAAAGCCTGTTTAATATCCCATTCAACAGCTAGAGCACAGCACAATTCAACAGCTAGAGCAGTTTTATTAGGAGCTCCTAATTTTTTTTACAGCAAATTGTGATTCGCCAAAAATTAGGGTACTGCAAGGATTAAATACAGGTTTAAGGCATCTGTATCCTGAGTGTGTCCCTCAGACACAAATATATGTACTTAAATTAGCGATGCTATTTACAATTTGTTCGTAGCATCAGTAATTGAAAGAGCGCTCAATAAAACCAACGATAATGAAGTGCTAGAAATGTAACTAAACATTGTTCATCTTGTTTAGAACAGCAGAAACTCCTATTAGAAGGATTTTGGCAATATTACACCGTCATATATTATGCCCATATTGATGAATCTGGATTCTTAAGCTTTTCTTCATAAAACAACTGTCAAAACAGTGTTTTAGGCCACATTCTATCATTTAGTTTATATTCAACGAACACCATAACACTGAAACCCTACAGGCTTAGAACTACCAACGAGTAGTTTAATTTAACAATTAAAAACTTTGATTTCTGTTTGCCAATCAGCCCATGTAATTTGAAATCGTTAATAGTCTGTGTTGCTAAAATATATATGATATTTTTAATTTAGTTCATCACTTGTGTGAAAAGTGCACAGCAGTTATACTGTAACTGGACTGGTTGATATCCTTTACTCAAGTTCTGCATTCACACATGTATATAACAGACTAAAATATGCACAGAACCTTTCTCTGAAAATTCAATATTAATTCAATTCATTCACAAATGTGAAGCCAATGTACTGCTCAGGAGAAAGGTTACAATGAATTGAACAGACTTCATTTAGAATCAAATAAGATGATTAAAAAGCTAAATCAACATTTTAGTTGCAAAGTCATATTCTCAAAACAAATATGCTGACATTCTACAATAAAGATCAATGGAGAAATTAAACAGCTGTTTCAGACACTGAATAATGTTGTATTGTGGGAAAGGTAAAGAAAGTCCTCTGAATTTCCTATTATTCTGATATGCAGAGTTTTTGTGCACACAAATTACACAAAGTGTGACATGACATCAAGAGTAAAAAACAAAACATAATGCTGAGAAAGAGCTTCGTCACATTTCTCCTTGTGGGTCATAAAAAAACAAATACAAATAAACTCCAAAACATAAAATTTATATTATGCAGCATTGATATTAGAAGTTTCAGTATTTATCCACGGGCACAAGAGGAAAAGGGGTCAGTCGTCCCCCAGCCGAAAACCTTCACCCCAGTTATGGCGTCCACCACCTCTTCCGGCCTGTTCCTGAGGCACAGGTCTCCTGCTTGGGGGAACACCAAATCCAGATACTCCACCTCGTCGACTTGGAAACCAATGGTACCTGAAATGATAGGAAGATTTTGACAAAGTATAAACAAAGAAGCCATAACCACAAGGACATGATTTTTACATATGAAACCGTTGAGATGTTTTTAAAAAGCAACTTTTATAGCAATTTTAACACTATTATCTAATTTGAATTACATAAAATGTATTTGCTTTCTCGCCCCATTTTTTCTCTAGGCTTGCATTAATAAGCTGACATGCCCTTCAGCACTGCTCAACTGAATATAGGCCGTTGCAAACTGTTGTGTTGACTATGAACTCACAGGAACTGTGGGGTGGAAAGAAACGACCTGCCACCCAGGTCCATAGGGTATTTGAACATCAGAAAGAAGTAAAGGTGGCCCACTAAGTTTCCAATCAGCTCGTTGACAACACTGTCAAAGAAAGAATACATCATATTGACTCATTGTGATGACTCAACATCAACATTCAAAATGACAGCCATTGACCACAAAGCTTCTGTAGGGAGTAAAAAAAAAAAGATTCTTACGAGCCACCGATGATATAGTTGAATCCCAGAATGACCCAGGGAAGATAGCATGCCTGTGATGGTGGGAACATTAACAGTTTCATGTTTTGTGGATTTTAAAAACACATGACTCATTTTCAATCATATTAAACATGCTGCATTAATAGAATGTATTCAACACCTTGAATCTGGTGCCAAACCAGAAAGATACAATCATGTCTCGATTTAGCTGAGCCCAGACGTACAGAACAGACATTATCAACGGGATCATCAGGAGCTGCAAAACACAAACAATTCCAGATTTACAAACAAATAAATACAAAATAAACATGTCATAATAGGATTTACACAAAAAAGGTGTCATGTAATGATGCCCTTAAAAAAAACAACAGCCCACATTAAAAGACTTGGGTAACTCCCTGCAAATGTTAGAGAGTGCAGTAAAACAATTATAAAACTTATAATATTATTATAATTTATAATAGTTTGTCAGCTTATAAACCATTACAAGGTTTCAGGCAACACCACATTTTTGAAAGAAGAATGGCTGTTAGTCATGTATACTGTAACCCTGGTGTTGTATGGAACTAATAAAAGAAGAAACGTAATTATGATTTTATATTTAAATAAAGGGGAAAACTAGAAAAAATGACTAACCTGCATATCCATCATTAAGCCTGTTATCTTAATTATAAATGTAAAGGAAAGATACATACAAATATACATCATTTCAATGCAGGTCAATGCAGAGAATAATTGTGTCAAATCCAAATGAACAAAACACTTGATACACGATACTGAGTTGCTGAAATCGGTTCATCACATTCAATAACTGAACTCATCCTCAGATAATGTGGGTATTTGATACACAAATGCAATGTGATGGCAGTGAGTAATCACTTGTTTGCACTGCACTGAATGACACATTTAATCACTTTTGCAATATACAGGGCGGAAAGGATACAACAATGCAAATCCAGTTGAACAGAAGCATGAAAATGTAATCAGCTGGTTTTCCATCAAAAGCCCCTATAAAAAGAGAAAATAGATGATGAATAACATGAGATGTGACTCCTCATTTAACTTATTTCCATTTTATCACAGTCTCTGAGCAGATTGTGATATAAAATACCTTGAAAACATTCAACAACTAAAATTAGTTTGAATATTCATTTTAATTTGAGAAACAGGCTAGAAGCCTTCTGCCCTGTCTGAACCATTTTAGATCCAGTCAATGTTATTATTATAGCAGGCCACAAAAGATACAGCATGTGACCTACCGGTTTCGAGCCTGGTGGAGTACTGGTACAGAAAATACAAATTAACCAGGTAGAGGAACCCTGTCCCTGGGCCAACTGGGAAATAGAATGTTGCTGATATCGGTCTCCATACCTGTTAAAAGAGAGCAGACATATAATCTAAGACTTGATTCAGATGACAGTTGGAAAATATGTAAACTATATGAATTTTATTAGCTGGTTAAGTGTAGGAGAGCTCCAGGAATAAGACTGAGCAGGCCTGAGCTAGTAAATCTAGATCTGCAGTAGTCAAAAAGCATGTCAAAGGAGATTCAGCACACACATGAACTAAAGGCAGGGAGCTGTGCTTGCACTGCAGAATTTAACCCCTAGATCATTATCAGTGCGGTTTGATACGACTGCAGCAGTTTAGCCAACGCTGCCCCAGACATCACATTCTGCCTGGAACAGATTCTCATCTGGTCTGTCATCCAGATTTGTTGAGTAACTCCCAGGCTGGAAAACTGGGTCAGTAAACAACATGCATGCCCTCCTGCACAGATCTAACACAAATTTAATTTGTTCTCAACATGCATCTGCACACCGTATCAGCTATTATAGTCCCTGATCGTCTCTGCTCTGTTCTCCTCCCCCTCGCTGTGTCCCTCCCTCCCTTCTAGTTATTTCTCTCCTCTCTCTAGCACACACAGAAACTCTGAGCTAGCAGAGATTTGGGGGGACAGCAAATTCGCTGAGCAGCAACGCTTTGATGATGGTGTCTGAAGAGACTCTGCGGTTGCCAGCCAGTCCAGCGGCCCCCTCACGCACTGCAGCATAAATCACGCGAGATCACTTGTGTGAAGAGGTGACCTCTGTGGACTGCAGCGCAGAGAAAAGTGGTTAAAAACACAGCAGGATCTCTATGCCATGAGAGGATGTGGTGAGGGAGAGGCTAGGTTTATTTGGCTGCCCCTCAACAGTTAAATGGTTCCTTCAAAACAAATGTGTCTTGACTTAAGCACCAGTTAACTCTTTGTTTTTTAGTGCCATCACCTCAGGCTTGATATAACAATATTACTCATTTATTTTATTATGTTTTTTCCACTTATTAGGTGTAGAGTTTATTGACTACATTATAATCATGAGAAAACCTGTATTAAACTAGGACAGAATCATGAGCCTAAGGGTGAACCAACTGACAGGAGTAAAGAGTGAGGTGTGGCACATAATAAGACTTCCAGAGTCTGTTTATTCCCTTTAGCTATTGAACAAAAACAATTAACAGTAAGCGTAATGAAATGTATCCTACAAAAACGCATGTTACTACATGGGGTGTAAACAAAATCAAAGACACACCACATGAAAATAAGCAACTTTTATAAAACTACAGCTGCAAATTTGAGTCACATTAGGTTGACTGGATATTGGCATCATGTGAGATGGAAGAAATTACTTCACCCTTGACAAAAACATAGTGATGGACACATCACATCATAGAGGCTTCAAAAGTTGACAGAAAAGAGTGATTGTCATATATTGGCTCTTATATTTATTGTTAATACATCGTTTGATGTTTCTATCATTCTAGTTTTGTATTTGTAGCCACTCTGAGACGTTCATAGTCTGGTGCAACAGCAAAAATAAAAAACATTGTTTTCTTATACACGTTAATTACTATTTTTTCACTTCACTTTTCGTTCAAAAAGTATATTTGCGCCACCTGGTGGAAATGAATGGAACAATAACATTATGGTGGAAATGTAACTGACTTTAACTGACTTTAATTTTAATGCTTAACATATTGTTTAGAAAAAATTGGGCATTTGGGCAACGATATGACAGTAGAGAAATTAAAACGATTCACATTTTGTAGTTTGCAACGATTCATAACGTTTTCTAATAAGGTATAATGGTATAGATATTTTTTATATTATATTTTTAATATAACAGTTAGTAGCAGTAGTACTTATAAAACTGCAAAAATCTGTTTTGGCAACCCAAGAAAAGCTCTTTGAACCGGAAGTAACCGCAGATGTTACTGCAGATGTTAACCGCAGTGTACTCAACTATCATTGGCTGAACACAGATGGGACTCAGTGCTACTGTTCCGTGAGTGAGCAAGTTTTGAGTCAAGCGGCGGGTTTAATGCCAAGCAGTCCTCTAATATTTAACAGTACATCATTATTAGCAAACATCGAAGGCTGAATTCATTTAAATAAGGCTATTGTCGACGCATGTATAGTGTACACATCCCTTCTAATTATATAACAATCGTTTCTACAAGCGACAACTTTAAGTGTCATCATAAGCAGTATGCATGTTTTGTTTAGCATTACGAGATACTTTAACGCAGTGGACTCATATAGACCGATCAGCAAAGCACCGACATCATAAATATCATCATTAAATACAATTTACTACATGAACGCCTCCCATGTGTCGCACTGTAGTAACGTTACCCCTGTATGAGGCCTACAAGGCCTTAGTCATCGTTGCCCTTTACTAAAGTTTCTGTGCTTTTAAATGTCATTTAAACATACCTGGAATTTATGAAAGAACGCCTCCGGCCATAGCACAAGATACATAGGACTGATTAATCCCAGCTTTCCTATTAGCGGAACAGCTATTGAGCCAGCAAACCAGTAACGAGTGATGAAAGGGATGTTTTTAAACCAGTCCCCGATATCTGACATCTTGCCATATGATTTGACACCTTAGAAATCCTCTGTTGTCTGTTCTCCGTCAGGTTTAGGGACAAGAGCAGGTGCAACAAGCGAATATGTGATCACAGCGCAGAAATGCAGTTTCAGTCTCTATTTTGGTATTGTGGTGCACGTCCTGCTTCCCCGTTTAGTTTACATGACGTGGCCGCGTACACACGCGTCTGACTCGCCTTTACATTTGACTGTCAAATTAACAGTCGTGCACAGAAATATAAGGGTTAATAAAAATAACAAAAATATTTTTATTTATAAATGTTTATTGTCGAGACGCGGATGTTTAAAATTCTTCATATATTTCTTGACAACGATATAGTTTAAATTTACAAATCCGATGTCGTATTACTTACTGAAAGCATAGTAGGTCTTTTATATTGAAGTCTCATCTAGTGTGTTTAAAGGCGGAAACGACGTTTTGTGGCGCAACTTTTGGAGAAGATTAGGCTACGTATCAATTTTATAAATAAAGAAATGTTAGGCGTGGTGTAAACAAATAACTCTTAAGTGAATTAAAGACGGTTCTGTTAAACTAGGTAATATTAAACGATGAATGTGCACGTGGACTGATTTATTTTATTTTTAGAGTAGTCACAAACTTGAGCGATGTCTGAGTTCAGTGCACTCCACGTTATTCTCTGAAGTCATGTCAAACTGATACTGAAGCATGTATGGACATAGTTTCAGAATAGTCAAAGCAGAAAGTGAACAACCAGTGTTCAAGGCTACATATGTGTGTGCATGCTTTTTTGACCATTTAAACTTACTAAGCACGCTTTAATTAACAAATAGAGACTCGTTTTAATTCTGAAAACTAGATTAATTTTATTTCTGAAAACTAGTTTAGCGTCTTACAGCACTGTGACCTTCAGTTTTTTCACAGAGCTTGCATCTTCATTGTATAACATATTTGAATTTGTGCATTTATGATGTACTGAATATGGTCTGTTGTGTGACCCCATTTAATAAATACACTTTTCAAATTGTCCTCCTGCTTTATTTCAGGTACAGCTGACAGTCCAGCTCTGAGGAAACTGGAGGAGATGATGCTGCAATGTTCCAAACTAGACAGAGAAATAAATTGTTTTGTGGGTTCAGCTAATAAAGTGACAGCTTAGGTTGGTTTTACTAACCTAGGGGCAGTTCAAACTGAATTTTAGGTAGTCTTTACCAAGTTATTTACTGAGACACTCTGGCGTTGTCATGTTCTGCAGGTCAGAAATGAACCTCCAGATGCCATGTTTCAGTTGAGTGGATCTTTAAAGCATTGATTTACTGAGCTTATGGCTTGAGTTTCAGATGCAGACCTACAAAGACACAGCAAGGTGGTGGCCTTCAAAAATAGCATCAAGAAATATGCAATACAAGGTGGGATGTTTACACCAATTCAAAAGTGTTTTTATAAGTTGTGTGCTTGAGGCTTTTGTTACTACAATTTTGCAAGAATTACAATTTTGTTCATGTTTTTGTAACTGACATGTTTGTAAACAATTATAAAGTACTTGCCAATGTAACTGTTGTCATTTTTCATGTTTAAATACTTCTTCCTTTTTTCTACCACATTGACAAATTTTTACCCAGATTAACCAGTTTGTGTCTTGCAACCCTTCCCTTTGTTTTCTGGTCAGGGAGTATTAGTTTACTCAAGACATACATCATCTCTGTAACAATAATGAAACAAACCTGCTTCTTTGCCAAATGCACTTCATTGAATTTTATTCAGCATAATTGCACTGTAAAATAATTCATTATAACCAGGCCAAAAGCCTGTCTTATACTACCTCTCCATGTCACATAGACATGAGGTCAGTATGAGACACAGAATAATTTTACTGGGCAATAAGCCTTCTTAAATTTTACAGGTTTATTACAGTATTTGCACCAACCCTTTGACTGCCCCAAAACCTTTGTGTACAACAACTACTTAAAATACAAACTTCTGAAATGTTTTCATATTCAGTGATGCATTAATTTTTTTTGTTGAGACATAAAAAGAACAGCCTGATTGGTAAACTCGCCAATAATTAAACCAGCATCCAGATTTGGTCCTAAGACCTTAACAGACAAATACAGGACACTGACCTTCTCCAAAACTCTCAGACAGGTCAGTGTGGCTAGTAATTATTATGAGACAAAGGGACACAGGCATTAACTCCACTTCAATAACCAATCACTTAAACCCAGAGTTTCCCATGCATCGAATTGTCATATTACAGACATAACCAGCAATTTGGTGGGGTCAGTTATTAAGGATTAAATCATATTTATACATTAATAAAAAGAAGCACTCGTACTGCCATAACATTTGTGTAGACTGAAAAAGTGGTTCATGTTAATAGAACTAATAAATATAAATTGAGATTCATGTTTTTACTTTGAGAGTAAAAAATGTGAACAAAAGTAAAAAAAAGCGAGTGCAAAGGCATCTCCACATTGACAGACTGTATTTGAATGCATCATATTGTTAATACGGATATGTACTTCTTTCCAAAACACTGTATTTGTATCAGACACAATTCTTCCACATGATGTGCATTTAAAAACAAACCTTATCTGACTGTCTGGCAGCTGTCAGGTAAGCCAGATAACTAACATTTAGATTGATGAGAGCTCTATTGGACAGGTGGTCCCGAGAGCTCTGTGTCTTGGTTCATCCTTGTGAAGGTTAAGCGCCGTAATACCGGGAGTCTCTGAGTCTGTTTCAGTGTTGGTTTATGTCCCTGTGTCTCTGCACCAGTCCAAGCGTGGTGGAGGGTTGTATCTGTTGAGATTCTGAATCGCAGCCGTTTCCGCTCTATCCGATGGTGACGCCAAAGCCACACTGAAACTTGTTCTTGCGGTGGTTAAGAAAGGCGCCCAGAGCTAATGATAGAGGAAGGGGAATCAACTTCTTTTCCAGCGTTGCTCCCACCACCCAGTTGCTATCTACAGAACCTGATGAAGAGGACAGGGAAGCTGAGCCATGGCACTGTGATACATGCATGTAAATTTACAAGTATTTTTAGTATTGACTGCAATACAAGTATTTTGCATCAGTTTTAACTCATTATCACTAATGATGTGTTATTGCTAGGAGTCCAAAAAAACTTTCTAAGATAAATAGATTATTAACAGATTTATTAATATATAATATAGATTATAATAATATAAAAGATAAATATATTGATAGATTTATTAATCCCCTGTTGGAAAGAACCAGAATACCTTTAAACAGCAGGTTTGCTTTAGGTACATCCAACTGATAACCAAACGACACACTTGTGTCTTGCATCCGTGTGCTCGCCTCAAATTCCACCCCAACCTGCAGCTGGGAAAGATGGACAGGAACAAGATTTAAGAACAAGTTTAAAAGACAAAAGAGCTGCTTTAAATCCATTAATTGATACGTTTAAAAGAACGTTTAGAAACATTCCATACAAAAGTAATCTGGTTTATGGTACCTGGTCATTGGCTTTGTGGTAGTATGACGCATGTGCACCAGCTCCTCCAACAGTCAACGTGGCGACATAGTTGCTACCTGAGGTTGAAAAAAAAAAATGTAATTCAATTATGATTCTGCCCCATTTTACATAAGGTGATGTGCTACCACAGTAATTCTCTAACACTGCTTAAAATAAATTCTTACCCGTGTATCTGCCCACTAAAGATGTGACCGTGCCCTCCTCTCCTGGTCTCTTGTGATAGACCAACTCACCCCCCAATACTAAAGAGGGAGACAGGGACTGGAGGTAATGTGCTACTAGGATACCTAGGAGATAAAAAAAAAAAGATTGGCATTTACAGACAAATCGTTCATGAATATTGTAAAGAATTTTAAGCACTTTTCACTGGCAACTGCAAGGTACAGTACCAGATCCAACGAGAACATCTGGGTTGCCAAGGGTAACAGAAGCAGTGAAGTCATCCCCCCGGTATTCTGCATCACACTGCCAGTTTACAAACTTGTGTTGCTGCGTCTAGAACACAATTTAAGCCAATGAAATAATGTCAATGCAATAATGTAAAATATAAATAATTGTGGATAATTTAATACAATAATTTAATTGATGATTATATTGATTGATGATTAATTGATTGAATTGATTGATAAATATAATTGTTGTAGTTTTAATTTGAATTATTTTTTATATTACAGTGTCATATTTTTTATATTCATTCTGCATGATTTAAATCAGAACCTGACTGGACAGTGGTACATACCTGCATAGCTATTTTAGAGCGCACACGGCTGGTAAGCTGATGGATGATTTGTGCATTAAGACTGCCTGTGTTGTCCATGTCACCTACCATGACTGGAAAAGACTGAAAGACAGCAAACAAACACAATAACATCACATTTGTTTTGCACTCCCTGCTTTCCATGAACAATACAAAATTTACTCTAAATTTTACTCAAACAATACCGGTATATATAAAAATAATTCATTTTAAAAATGACTGAGCATCTCACCTCTGCAGGACCTGTCTGCTTACTGCCCACATATGTTGCTCCAAATCTGTAACCGGAGTCCCCCAGTGTGCTCAGAGTAACTGTGTGACTAACCTAAGTACGCAAATAAAATAGAAACATATAAGGTCATATATCTCAACTTCTGCACTCCCAAAGGTAACAACTGTATTAACTGCAAAAATAAATGCTTGATACTCTGCTCAAGTTGAAGTAGACATTCACGCTTTGATGACTAACCTGGAAGTGATTACTCAAGCCCTTGTTGACAACCAATCGTACCCCCTCCATCTGTATAGGAAAGACCTCTGAGAAGCAAACAAAAAGACCATAGGTTCTCAAAATTACTTTCTTTACCAGGTCTTTATCAACTATAGGTAATGATACATAAACAAGTATGCAAGATGTCTGAACTCTAACCTTTGCATTTGCGATGGCACTCCTCAAATGTGCCAGGATTGGACAGAGAGGCCTCTGTGTCTGCCCCAGACTGTCCCTGCGTGCCTGAGGAGGGTGGGACTGAAGACACGGGGGGCATGGTGAAACCTGGAGGTACCGTCACTAGACCTGCCCCTCCTGGGGCACTGCCACCCCCTGTGGCCGGGGGCGGGTTTGGGGAGCTGGCAGCCAACACACTGCCCATGCTGAAGGAGAATTTAGCAAAGGAATGTTAAACTAAATATATACAATTTAATAAACTGTTTAAAAAAGTGGCTTCCACTGTGAACAATCAAGTATTTTAAAGTGCACTCTGACATTTTTTGTTTGGTGTTGGCCAGTTTGGCAGTGCTCCTATACTTACACTGACACCCAACTGCATGGATGCAGTGTCACACAAAGCGTAAGGTTTTTAGTTATCCATGCTGTAAACATGCCCTATTCACAGCCATGACTAATTTATTCCACAAGTGAGTGTCCAGTAACAGGGGGTGGGGGGTTACAGAGATACAGAGATGTTATCAAAGGGGGCTATTAATGTTTTTTTTTTTTATGAAGACTGGTGTCTTAAGCGTACATCATTTAATACTTTTTTAACAATAGTACAAAATGTCTTTGACCATTTTTAACATCCACACATTTAACATCAATGTGTGTATATCCTCATTTTAAAATCGGCTCAAGCTTATTAAACATTTGTGGTCAAAATCTGGCAGAATCATAACAATTAAAAAAATAAACCAGATTCCTGCATGCAAGAAGATGCCAAACTACAGTTCTGCTTTGACCAAAAATATCTGACTTACTATACAGTATACTTTCACATCTATACATTGACAGAGAAACGTTTTTTTGCTACAAACTGCCTGCTGTCAAAATCATATTTATTATATTGATTATATATTTATCATACAGTGGACAAACAGTTCACCTGCGACTCTCTAGTCGAGAAAGACAGTTGTTTAAGCATTTAAAATAACTAAATCGAGACATGCTGGTGAGGAGCAATTTACCAGCATGTGGAGCTTGATTCATGCTTCACTGGCTAAATAGCAGGTAGGCTAAGGTTGATGCTAGCTAACTTGCTAACGTGGTAGCTATTATAGGCATGAAAGAGGGGTCTATATCTCAGTGAGACGTGAGAAAGAACATGCATTCTATACCAGCTTCACAACCATTTGAACCAATATATGCCGCACTAATTCATAACAAATGCACAAATACAATATACGTAACTATTCGCAGGCCTCGTGTTATACTCACGTTTAGCAATGCAGTCCAGTTATACGGCAGAGGCACCGGTAGGATGAAGGGACAACCTACGTAACTGACGTCTTGGCCCGCCCATTCCGGCTGTATTAATAAGGGATTGGATAAAGGCCACCATTACTCATTGATGATTGGCTACTGAGAATGGCGTCTATCTGAGGTCATCACTGAAGGAAATGCAAGGGCCCGTGACGTATATTTTACGGTCCTTCACAGTTACACTTCAAGGGTATGTCTGGTGTCATAGGATTTTTGTTTTTTGTCTTTATTAAATAGCATTACTTGAATTAATGATACACAAAATGCTTTTCTAAAGCATTTACTCCCTTAAAATGTGTACTGTACCTGAAATTGACAAAACAGCTAGTGGTATTATTCTGATGCATTTCCAGCCCAATTGGAGCTTTATTGTAACCATGCCACAAAATTCTGTTGAAAAGGTTTCAGGTTGTCACGTGGCCTGAGGCACGACATAATATTGATCTTTCTTAGAAGCTGCTTTTCCAAAGAAGCTGAAGTGCTTAAAGGATTGATGTCTGGAATTTTTCTCCCACTCAACAACATCCCTTTTGTAACTGGCAGTTTATTTACCTTTTTGAAACCTGTCCTTCCTCTCATTTTATTTTGGCACAAGCTAAAATATGAAGTACTTTTAAGATAACATAGTTGACCATTTATGTATAGGTGGATATACAGGGTAATTTAAAGAGAACCTGTCTGGTGTTGGACTAGGTTTGGAAGCACAAAAATAAAATGTTTATTAAAATGTTTTAAAATCAATACATGTATCCTATAAATTTGTAAAACAGACATATGAGAAATATTCTGTTTCTGTTTCTTTTTTATGACCAATTAGTTCACTGGAGTCACATAGAATACTGGTGACTTACAAAAAACAAACACAAATGGAGAAAATGCTGGACTTTATTTTGTTTAAAAGGGACAGGATAGGCTGGCATTAACATTTGGAGCAAAAAGCTTTGGCCGTTCTCCAAATAATCCTCACAATAAAACAAACAGCTTCTACTTAATACAACACATGGCAAAGAGCACAATTCAACACATACAACAGGGGACATGGGACAAGTTTACATTGAGAGATACCAACTTTATTACAGCTGCCATTTAATCACAGCATTTGTGCTGATATGTTGTAAGAGCCATCACTCGCTTTGTGCATTACACAATAGAAGACTGAACCCATTTTAATCACATAACCTTGTTTTATGAAATACATTTCAAACCCACACATTCTGTTATACCTGACTGTTTCAGCAGAAAATAAACCATACCGAGCAGTCTAAACTGTCCACTGGTTTTTGAAGGATTCCTAAAATGAAGCTCAAACTACTGAAATTAAAGTCCTGCCTCAGTTACACATCTGAATGCCTGGTGGCTTGATACAGGCAATTCTATAGCTCACTGAGCAAAGCTAAAGTAGGTTACGTGTACTAGTAATGGACTGGTGTGTCTAACAGGGAAGTGAGAATATTTGGGTTTGAGGTATTGAAGGAATCTACATTTATCAGGTTACAATTTCTTCCCCTGACAGTCCTGACAAAGGCTTTGTTGCACCACATACCTAGAGCACTCCCTTCTAACCAAAGAGAGTTTATAATATATTAAGGCACTTATAGAGACAGAAACAGAAAACTATTTGAAGAACAATGTTTGGGTGCAGCAAAGATTTTGAAAGATGACATAGCATTGAGAGTCAACATGGGAAATCAAAAGCAAGCCAATGAAAACAGGTAAACTATTGTCCCCCTGACAGCAAACAAGCACCAGGCTTCACCCTTTCTTAAGATGATATATACAACCAACAGAAGATCATTATGATTTTGTTATACATTAGTTTTCCCTGATCAACTGTAATGCATATAACAAATGAGTTCTTTCTTTGAGAGCAAGAAGTCATTCATTAAACGTGCAAAAGACCTTTTCATTAACACCCTCTCCTCTCCTGCTAGTATTTTGTATTGAATTGAATTGTTCCGATCAGCATCTTGCTAAATTAACAGCAGTTACAAAAATTAAATGGTCTTTTCTAGGTTCGAAGAACAGTGGCTTATTGTGCTCCAAATAGAAAAGGGTAAGCTGCCTGGCATGACCTCCTATAGTTCATATAGAACAACAAACCTAATCACTTTACACTGGCCCCTTAACTTCCAGCAGATGATCACATTGAACCATGGCAGTTCCAGACCACTGGAGCATTCAAATGAAAATTAAAACAACAAAAACATCTTTGCGGCTGTCTTCAGTAGAAAATGTGCAGAATGCCAAGCATCAGTCCATTTATTCTCCTGAAAAAGAGAGATAATGGTACATTCCAATCACAATTTAGTCGTGCATTAAAAACCTGCATTAAATCTTTCATTGAGCATTCAGAATTGGCCTGTCTTACCGGTCAGGGGTTAATTAAGTTCTGCTGCTTTTTGAGCTGCTTCCTCCTCATCAGGATTAAGGGAGTGAAACTCAGCCACATACAGGCTTTTGTCAATGCTGCCAGGAATGGGTTTGATGTCAGTCAACAGCTGATCCTCAACGGCCTTTAGGTTGAAACGATCTTCTGAGGTGATCAGGTTAATAGCCAGACCCAGGTGACCGTACCTGCCTGAATACAGTGAGAAAACCGTGAAGATATGGCAATAACACACTAAAACTGAACAAAGCTCAATGACAACGCAGACCCTCTTACAAAAATCCTCACGCTTTACCTGATCTGCCAATGCGGTGAAGGTAAGTCTCTGCATTTTTGGGAAAGTCAAAGTTGATAACTACATTGACAGCCTGAATGTCAATCCCTCTTGTGAAAAGATCTGTGAGAGGGAAGACATCACCATGATTTCAGAAACCATAAAAACATTTAACATTTTAACAAATGTCACAAACAAGGCAATCCATACCTGTGCAGACCAGGTTCCTACACAGTCCATTTCTAAAGTCATGGAACACACGGTTTCTGTATTCCTGTGATGTTTTGATAGATATAACAGTTTAAAAAAACACTACTTGAATTTCAGCATACAATTTTTTCTGTTGATTAATGCATTTTTAAGCTGACCTGCATCATCTTGGCATGGATGTAAAAGCAGGAATAGCCAAGCTGTGTGATCTTCTTGGCAAGCAGTTCCACTCTTTGGGTGGAGTTACAGAAGATGATTGACTGGTTGATTTGGAGCTAGAAAAAAAAAAAAAAGGATTTGCTTTCCATGTAAAACACAAAACAAAAGAAAATATGACTTGAATACAGCAATTGTAGCATGCTAAAGACCCTTGGGAAAAACAAATGGAGATATTACCAAAACATCCATTAAACCTAGAGCCGGAATGTTAAAATTTCTTACCCTGGAGAAAAGTGTGTTGAGACAGTGAACTTTCTGTCTCTCTGTAACATAGGCATAGTACTGAGTGATGCCCTTCAGCGTCAACTCATCCATTAAATTGATTTCATATGGCTTCTGAAGATGCTTGCTCTAAAGAAGAGAATACCACAGTTAAGAACATAAAGCAGACATACATGACAAACAACCTGAATATAGTGAGAAGATCCTACATATTACAAAAGACGGTTTACATTAAGATTAGACCAATTCTCTCTTATTTTGGTCTTGTATTTATCAGATCCTGTCTTTCATTAGCCTAACAAAACTCAACTTTATAACATCTATTACTGCAAAGTACAGATTCTCACCATGAACTTCTGCACACTGATGGGAAAAGTGGCAGAATAGAGAAGAACTTGACGGTTTTTGGGCAGAAAGCTGATGATGTCCTCAATGAGCACCACAAAGTCTTGAGAAAGCAGCTTATCAGCCTGTGGAGGAGCAGTCAGAGGTCACGAGGTCATTTCGAGATCATGATTACCGAGGAATCAACTGTGTGCGCCCCATTTCTCTCACCTCATCCATCACAATCGTCTGAGCTTTGTCAACTTTGGCTACACCTTTCTTCATCAAGTCAAGGATCCTGCCTGGAGTAGCTATTATAACATGTACTGAAGGAAAAAATAAATAGAGGAATATTAAAAGGTTGGCAAAGTAAAAAACGGCATTCATTACCATATTAAACTTCCGCCATCACCTACACTGTTGCATTTTAAAACTATTATACAGAAGTACACAAAAATGTGTGACTCCTTAATCTTGAGGTAAAGGTTATAGTATTAGCTCATTAAGAGTGCACACTTCATGGAAAATAAAGAGACAAGGAAACAACTTTAGGAATTGCTCAAAAGATTATAGTACAGCACAGTATGTAATATATATAACAACTACCCACTTGCATAAGGCATTAATGTATTACGCATGTAATTTCCAATTTTCAAGCATACACTTCTGCAAAGTTCATACCCATAATGCAATGTGTTTTTTTGGGCAAGCATGTAATAAATATTCTGTGCTGTATTTGTGGCATTTGTAGCCTGCTGTTTATTACCACAGACAAGTTCAACTAGTTCCTTGCTTAGAAAAAAAAACATGTTTACAGTAATACACTTAACCATTACTGTAGGCTCAAACAGCAGAGCTTAAAATAAACTTAGAATATGCAACCATCATACCGTTTAAAAAGTCTAATCAACATTTAAATGTGTTTTTACATAAGACTGGTATGATAAGACAATTTCAGACAAAGACCTATGCAATTTATTAAAACACTACATTTTAGAACCAGTCTAAACCTGTCTAAACCCTGATGCTTAAAAAAAAACAACAAGCCAGGAAAAAACAAGGAAATCCAATTACCAGTCTCATCAAGACGCATGATGTCATCTCTCAGGTTGGTGCCACCTGTTGTAGCCATAATCTTCATGCCACCAAGGTGCTTGCTCATGTTGATGCTGATCTGGCTCACCTGCAGAGCCAGCTCACGAGTTGGCACCATCACTATGGCTAAAAAACATGAAAATATTTAAACAAATCTAACAGCATGTTTGTTTTCAATCAGTGACTGATTAATCCAGTTAAAGGATGGAAAACAAACAAAACAAGCTGTTTGTTATTTGTGAGATGAACCTTGAACGTGGTCCTTCTTTAGATCAATCCTCTCTAAGAGAGGGATGAGGTAGGCTCCACTTTTTCCTGTGCCATTTTTAGCTCGGGCAAGAATGTCCCTCCCTGACAAGGCGATGGGAATGCTTTCCTCCTACAAAGACAGCAACGTGGACAGAAAAAAAATCAGAAAATGCACAATATTCAAGACTCATTATGTGTGACTATTCTAAAAAGCAGAAATGGCAAATCGTGAGGTCTAACTTTAATCTAACCTTGCAGCAATCAACAGGATCATTTCTGAATCTTTTAGCTTAAGTGATGTGTAGTACCTGAATAGGGGAAGGCTTCTCCCAGCCCATCTCAAAGATCCCCATCAACAGTTCCCGCTTAAGGCAGTAATCTTCAAACTCATTCCCCTTGGTTGCAGTCACATCCTGTTAAAGATATTAAATACACAATATAATATAAAACCATACAACATCACAGCTATCAATCAATTTTAATGCACCTTTGCCTATTAAGGTTCCACAATACAGCATAATTAGATTAACTGTGAACTTAGTGCTGTGCTCAGACAGCATTAGGACAGTTATATTTGTAGCACAGTTGGCGTTAACGTAACCCCTCCCGTCTCTTTTTGTTTAAAAACATGCAAACACGTCAACTTACTGTGGTTTTCACTCTTGTGTCTTTCGGCGGAAGCTGCAGGCACTTCTTCCAATCATCTCCAAACCTAAAAACAATTGGGCATGATATTAATTCATTACATTTTCAAAGGCAGATCATCTATGAGTTCGTGATCAAAACTTGGTTCTGGTACTTGATACTGACCTGATACCACCACTGCTTTGGGGTATACCGTTCCCTTTCTGGGGCACAAGAGGTGCTTTTCCTGATTGTGTTGAGGAAGGAAGTGACCCTGATTGGAGGGTCATGGGCTTAGACTGTCCGTTCTGTTTGGTCATTGCCATGACTGAAGCAGGGATCTCTGTTCTTGCTGTAGCCATTATTAGACGTATTCCTCAACTGTTTCAATGAATTCTATCTTTTCTGCTACTTATTAGCTATTTTTTAAACTGTTTTACTCGATGCACTTTTTTGTAAACAGTTTCTATTTCCGGTACGTGCAGACCTCTTAAAAAGAAGAGTGCCTGCCGTATAAAAATTGTTTATAATAAGAATACTCTCCTAAAATAGGAGAAAATTGTATCAATTTATATCAATAAATATTTCAAAAGCGTAGAGCCAAAGTAGAAAAAAATTAACAGGTACATGCAAATTCAAGTTTTGCACAAGGACTTCAAAATGCAAGCGATCGCAAAATGCAAAATCTACTAATGCTGTTCAAAAACTTTTACACTATCCCTGAAAATTTACAAAGTATTCACTTCACTTTTTATATTTTTCCCCCCCTTTTAACTGTCAGGTTGCATAAATCCTGTATTACCCTCTATATTTTTTTGGTATCTGAAATTTGCAAAATCTTTACATTCAAAAGCACAAGGTTCAGCTAATGGTTTTTAATTTGCTCCTTAAACTCTGGTATTCACTTCTTAATGAGGAATTTCAAACTTTGCTCAGTGTCATTTACACCTATTTAAACAGCTGAAAAACTATGAGACACAACGACACTGAGGAATCTTAGTCCAAAAGACAATGCAGAATTATCTGTTCAAAACTATGTTGTCCTTTAATATTTCCTTTTGGCTTTAAAGTATTTTACTGCTTCTCTTTTTATTCTCAAAGTTCCTGAACACTTCCGCTGAGGAAATTCGGGATTCTGGAAACAACCACCTGCTAAACAAACAACAAATACAGATTTTACAAAAACAAAATGAGTATACAGAGAACTTTCTAGACATTCTAGCAGGAAGTGTTTGTCTCCATACAAAATCATCTCAAATCAAATGTATAAAGACGCCAGAAAAGATATATTAATAAATAATCTTTAAAAAAATCCTTAATAATAATGACAAAAGCCATTCTTAACGAAAAGCAAGGACAGCACAATACATCCATAATACTTTGTTCACAAACCAGCTATCAGGACACTCACGATTAGCTTACAGTTTCTGTCACTTGTTAAACTGTGGGAACACTCGTTACTTATATAATATTTATGATTCATTTTTCATAGGAATTTAAATGCGATTATTTTTTCACGACTTCATTACTTAAGAGGAGCTTCATTAATTCGCCAATTCGTTTGTGAAATATGTGCATGCCTCAAGAGCTGCTTGCGAAGCTAACTAGGCTAACTGAGCACCACAAAGGTACTTTATCGGTAAACTTTTCTCCCCACAGTTTCAACACCGTAGTGCACACAAACAGTTTCAAACATTAAACGAGACCAGCACGATGTGGCAAAGCGTTTTAAGGACTGCCTAAACACTGTTTCACGTAATTTGACGGATGGATTAACTATATTTCGGATATTATGAAACGGCATGCTAACTCAACCTGCCAGTGGTTACATTGTTAGGGCATGTTAGCTTAGCGTGACGTTAATAAGACTGTACAGCATAGGAAATATAGCTGTCTAATTGAAATAAGATTATGTGAGAGCGTGTTACCTTTTAATATTTAAGTATCTGAATCTTCCTGAATTTGATAAACTCAACACTTCGAGCGTTTCTTGAGAAATTCTTTGTTGCTGTTGGCTTTTGTCTCTTCCGTCTAGAGATTTAACATGGCCGTACGCTAAATCGATCCTAGACGACGTAAACGCACGAATCTAAACGGACCAATCAGATGGCAGGGTTTGAATTTGAAGGGCGGTACCATCGTTAACCCGCCTCTACATTAATGCACAATACATACACTTGATAAACACACACGCTTGTGTACAAAAATATCTATATTTATTCGAAGTAAACAAGGCTTAATAGACGACTGTGTTTATAGTCACACTTTCATAGGGGATCCCAAAATTCATACATTCACATAACTTCCAGCAACGTCACCGTAAAGTACACTGGGAAATTCATATTAAGGACCCGTGGGTACAATTTTGATCATAAAATTAAAATTGCCGCAACATTTCCAGAAATGGTTTCAACCCACAAATTCACCTTTTTCACAATGGCTTACCACAAAACCACATTTCCTTAGCACTGTCCTAACTGTTATTATATTATCATTCGGACTTCATAGAACTTCATAAGACAGGAACTTCCAATATACTTCTGCTTTTGTCCACTAAACTGAAAGTGGGACATAGTCACAATGTTTGAGGGTTTTTTGTGTACAGTAGCTCAGTTGACAATGACCCTGTACTAATTTTCTTAATAAAACCATTCTGACTAATCCTATAGGCATTGACATACATTTGAAGAACTCACTTAAATCATGTCAAACTTAAATCATGTCAGTTATGATTACCATTGAAAAAGGAGATTAAGCATGCAGACATGTTCAAATGACTGCTTTTGACAATTACATTTTTGTGAACAGAATACTTTAAAGAGAGAAAAAAGCATAATGGAGAAGCCTTTCACATTCTTTGTACACATGGCAACACCAGAATGCTGTCAATAAATACACAAACAACATATTATTTCCCCCATGTTGCATGGTGGCTAACTAAAGAACATAAAAAATAATAAAAGATTATTCTGCTGCCTGGCCCTTTATAATACACAATATAAAAAATAAAAACACCATAATAAATTCAATTACATAGCAAGCCTTATGGTTACACAAATATACATAAACAACTCAACTCAAATCAACTATGTTATTGATTTAACAAAAATTTCAAACATAAGAAATAATACAGATTTGAAAAACACTTATATAATAAAAACATACATTATATAATTCAGTCACTGTGTAAAGGTCAAACAACACCACTTAGGATGGCCATGCCACAGCGGTTAAACATCTATCCACTATTAACTTACTCCTCTTTCTTCACTGTTTACGCTCATTGTAGACATGTCCGATTGGTCACTGCTGTGACTGGATGGTCGTGATTGGTTAACAGGACCTTGTGAGGGAGAGCCATACGTGACCGGCACAGGGATACCAGAATACCAGATACTTTGAATACCAGGGATATAGTAAAGAGGGGAACCTGTGATTAACGTCCTTCCCTGTATGTGGGAAACAGAAGGCTTCATTTGATCATACCCAGATGGTGAGAAACACTCAAAGGGATGAAGTGTCATTCCGTAACTTGCTCTGTTTTGAAGCGTACTTGGCAAGGTTTGCAAAAGTGTTATTTCATCGCCGTTCACTGGCGATTGACGTTCTGAAATGCTCTCCATTGACTGACTTCTGGGTAAGTGTGAAACTGGAGCCACAGGGGAAATAGAGCTGCTCTGATGAGTGGGAGTCACTCGTGGAGAATGATTTGAGCTGCTTGGGGACAGAGAGCCTAAACAGAAATGCAAAAAAATATGAATTTATTTCAGAGGCTTGGAAACAAAAGTAATTTCAATGGGCAATATTTTATGTGTGTTGTTCTCCTACCGTTATTGCTTGACAGTGTTTTCACAGAGTAGCTACGGGTGCCTTTTCCACGCAGCACGTCAGATACCTTAAGATATAACCACAAAATCACTTGAGTTATGCAAGTTATGGCTCTCTGACCTCTAACTAAAATGCATCGTGAATCTACAATAAAACTCAATCATGACAGTTTTGAGAATTGCCACATGTTGGCAGTGTTTGTATTCTATACACAGTTTATTGCCGAGGTTCTCAGCTCTGTCCTTCTAGGTCCACTGCAGAGTTTAGCTCCAACCCCAAACAAACACACCTGAACCAGCCAATCAAGGTCTTCAGTATCACCACAAAGTTACAGGCAAATGAGTTTGATCAGGGTTGGAGCTAAACACTGCAGGAATTGGACCTCAAAGACCGGAGTTAAGAACCTCTAATCTACTGAGTCTATTGACTGTAAAGATGATTAAAAATATTGAATGAAAGTAACTTGATGACTTTATTACTGTCATTTTCAACAGCCAATGGAACATACAGAAGCACTATACAGATAGACAGAAGCACATAGATTGACCACACAGGCAGGTGCAGATCTATCTATACACTATACAGTGTAAATTTACTATACAGTGTAAATAAAGATTAAATGCATCACCAGTTAAGACTTAATATATATTTTGTGGAAGCGTTTTTTTCAAATGCACTAATCCCATCCAACAGTCTTTTAGTTGTTTCCTCACCTTTTTGTTTTTTGCCACCATGATGGCAGTATCATTATGGTTGTTTTTTATACTACTGTCAGCTCCGTTCTTCAGCAAGACCCTGACGATCTCTACTTGACCCCTGCCACAGGCGATGTGTAGGGCTGTGTTCCCACTGTAAGACTGTGTATTCACATCACACCCGCTCTGAAAGACAGCACAGAGAAACAGATGGTGTACATCAGGACTAAATTGAATGAAACTGATTTTTCATTTTTTACCAACACAGAAATACGAGAGAATGAGGTAAGCAACAGATTGTGACTCATGTTGAATGTGTTCAACAGAACAATGATGACTTCAACTGAAATCTTGCTTTGCAGAGTAGCTGACTCATTGCCTTTGAAGTATAAAGACAGCATGCAACAGAAAATATGCTCTCATACACACCTCGATCAGTAAGCTGACCATGTCAATCGAGTCATTTTCCACAGCATGCATGAGTGGACTGCGGCCGCTCTTGTTATCCTGTGGTACGAGAGGAAACCAGAGGCATAAAAACCTTTTAAATAAACCCCTGATCACCAATATTATCAGATAAAAAACTGCTTATATACATGGTTGGAGGAAAGATTAATCATTTTACAACATAACAGGAAGTGCAGCGCTTGAGAACTGATGACAAATTCACTGACCCCAGCATTGATCTCAGCTCCGTTGTCCAATAAGATTCTTGCTAATTTTCTGTCTCTGTTCTGCACAGCCAGATGGAGGGGAGTCAGACCTGACAAAAAAAACAAGCAAGCTTGGACATGTTTCACTGATGTCAAAATAATCATACCTCCTCCCTGTGTTTCTAGGGGCTTTTTGAATGATGACGTTAAAAGGATGTATTTCGGTGAACAGGAAATCCCTCATCTTTCATTTCATACCTATCAATTCCAACTACATTACTAGACAGTACTACATTTATCTCCAACAATTGACAATTGCTTTATTGCTTTATTTTTATTTGTTTGAAAACACTGCTTATTTTTGGAGGTAGCATATTTAAAAATGTTTTTGTGTGTACCAAAAGTACAGAAGAGGTTATTTGAGTATGGTTTTGTTAGACCCTCGTCTAATTATTTACAATTATAAATTGGAATTAATGCTTAACGCATATTATGTACCGTTTACATTCTACATATTGCCAAGTAGTAAGAGTAGTATGGTACTGTATTTTTTTGAACACTGCCACACTTATGCAGGAATTTACAGATGACATAAGACTTTCATAACTAGGGAATTTATGTTCTATTTACTGCCCTCTAGTGGAACACAGACCACAACAACAAAGTCTTCCCTCTCTGATACGTAATTTGCAATTCTCCATATGAAAACTCTATCACTTTATCACTCCATTTATCATTTTTCACACTTCATTTATCAGGACCATTTTGATGGCTCTCAAGACTCACCCTCATAGTTCCTGATCTCCAGGTGGGGTGAGGGGTTGTGTGAGTAGTGTCTGAGAATGACAGTCAGGCAGTCGGCCTCTCCGTGCTCACAGCACAGATGCAATGTGGTCTGTCCATTACGGTCCAGAGCTCCCGGGTCAGCACCTGCATCCAAAAGAGCCTTCACCAGGCTGGGCTGATGGGTGATGACAGCCAAGTGCAACGGAGTCTGTGTGTGTGAGAGAGACAGAGAGAGAAAGAAAAACAGAGAAAGAGTTTATTGATGTATTCAATGATGTGGATTCCCAACAGATGCACTTCTATTGCAGGTCAATATTTATATAGAACATAATGAAAATCTATTACTCTTATGCCTAATAAGATGGGTTTAAATGGTCTGATAGGCTGAGTCACATCCTGGAGAGGAATTCCTGTAAATGTATCTGCTAACCTGGAACTTGTCTAACAGGTTAAAGGTCAGTTCTACAGATATGAAGATAAAGTGATAAAACTGGGTTAACAGCCCTATGTAAATATAAAAGTGGCAACTTATCCACCACACACAAACAAAGATTCTCTACCAACTAACTCATAAAGTGGCAAAAAAACAACAACAATTTCACAGGTAATTTCAGGCACACATGCTCAATTAGAAACATAATTAATGTTTCTAATTGAAACATTAATTATGAACATTGATAAAAAAAAAACTTTGATAAAATTATAACATTGATAATTTTTAACATTTTTAACATTTCACAGATATCCAATGATGTCCAAAGAGGTAAAGTGTTGCATGTTGACAGGAACACAATAATATTGTGATACACAGCATAAAAAATCCAATATTGCTTGCACACATATACTGCAGTAAAGCACACACAATAACACTGTCTTATATTGGAAGTTAATCCTATTTAATACATATTAGTCAGATCATCAAGTCTAGTGCATATAGTGTTAACAATAAGAGAACTGAGAGAGAAAGAGGTTTGTGGTTTATATTGATACCACTAAAGATTAGTCAGTCCCGGTAGCAGGTATAGGCGGCACTAAGCTGGCACATTGGGGAGGTTATCTGGCACAAAAAACATGATGTTCCAGTAAGGCACAGTTAAAAAAAACACAGAGAATAAAGACAGAAATTCCTCGGGTGTCACAATGCCTGTGGCCCTCCCTTCCTATAATAACAACGCTCCTATTTCCCTGAATCCTGTCTGACTCACCCAACATCACACACTTACTGATGTGCACAGGCTGAGGACGTGTTGCCACACACATAAAAGTTTATGGGTTTTCCTTTGCGCTCAGATCAACCATATCTACATCTAAGCAGTGAGGAATCACAAACAGTGATGAATAAAACATCCTTTCTAAGGACATTATACCGCAATCCATAGAGAAGATGTGACTTTACATTAGAAAGACTTTTGTGATGGAGCTTTTCTAATGTTGAAACTTAATTGAACCTGGTTTAACTGATCAATATATGACCATGACAGTTTTTAAATGAAACTCTAGGAAAAAATAAGGAGAAATAAAGGGGGGTGAGGGGTTTAGGAGAAGCCGGAAATGAGCTGATGGAGCGAGAGAGGAGTGATAAAGGGAAGACATGGATCAGAAAGGGAAAACCCCTTTCCTTTTCCCTGCAGTGTATCCTCTGATTCACATTCCGGAGTGTAAACACATAAAAAAGAATCAAACCGAAGGGAATGTTGGATGAATGAGACACAGAATGAGGATGAGACTCATGACATGCATGAGCCAGGAACACATTCTAGTGAACTGAAACTAAATCCTGCATGATTTTGCATTGATGACTGGGCTGGAACAAACGCTATGGACGTGAAAATACAGCAAAATAAACTGTGCACACAGTGTGTGCAAAAAAGCAACTGATATGTACATGTTTGAGCCACATTAAAAATAACTTTGGTTATTGATCTATAGGAGTTGCAGGCAATTTTTCCTATTCAAAATACAAGAGATAAAAATGTTACAAAAGCAGAAAGAGAGAGAGAGAGAGAGAGAGAGAGAGAGAGAGAAAGGGAAAGTCCCTTTAATACCCTGTAAACCTCAGCACAAGGTATGTTGAGAAACAACACAGAGTGTAAGGGAGTCATGTGACTTCTCGGAACGAGGATACTTAAATTCATACACACACAGCAGCCGCTTTAACGCGTTTGCACGCATATTTATACACATATAAAAACACACGCTTCTGTGAACTTATAGGTCAGGCAGATTTATTACTTGTGGTCTGATTTTCCTTGCTTGACTGATAACACACACATGACATGTGTCATATGAATTTGATTTGCATACACACACACACACACACAAACACACACACATCTGCATTTCAAATGTCACTGCCAGTGCTGGTCCTGATAGATAAGTAGGAGGACAAGATGTTGTGGAGAGCAGAGATGCAGAGTTGGTGATACAAGTCTAGCACATTTCTGCGATACAGACATAGTGCAGTGTAGTAATAATGATAGCTGTAGTAACACTTTCTACAACGATTATACAAGTTGGTTGCCCTTTAATATTTAGCATCTCTCACATTGCTATGCTTACTAATCGCAATGTTTTATCAAAATAACTTGATTTACCCAAACATCTTGACAAACACTGCAGACTGAAAGTTACCCAGAGCTCTGTCGAAGCTTCAAAGACATGCTAATGTGTAGTTCACATTTCTGGGGAAATAACAATTGAAGACAGGATATAACGCAAAACTTAACCTCAACAATCTGACAGTACAAACGTTTCAGCCCGCAGCTGAAAGACATACACGCAGCTTCTGGTAACTGCTTGGTGCATGTGAATGTACATGCATGCGAGTGTGTGTGAGAACCTGCCTGTGTGTGTCGAGTGAAACTTAAACATGAATCTGAGGTGATTTTTGAGGTCTGGCTAGCGTGCATTGGCAGTAATTGAAAAGTGAGAACAGTGGAAGTACGGGTTAATGCAACGAAAATAGAGCAGCACAGGATGTGAAAGCCTGGGAACAGTCCATCAGGTCTGTACATTCATGATGTCTCCTGAGAGCAAGCCGGGCAGATGAAAGAGATTGTGTGCCTTGTGGTGGTCGTGTGGGCTGACAAGCTTCTAAAGAAGCTATAAAATAGCTATTGATAGTGAGGTGGCGCTACCTGTGAGCAAAACAGTGCACTAAGAATACGTATCCTTTTGTGCTCGAGACCTATGCTAAAATGACAATGCTAAACATTATGTTTGGGGGATAAACAGCTTAACCTGCCTAATTTGGTTAGCTGATGTTACAGCCTTGCCAAGCTGGATGTCAGCTTGTCTCCCAACCTTGCTAAAATGTGTTTAGGTGGTTTAGATGATCCACCATATGGTTTCCTAGTCTCCTAGGTTATATTCAGACAATATTCCAACTGTGTATGAAATCCTCTAATTGAATCTGCCACCAACACTTTTTTTCTTCTCTTATAAAAAATTTATCTTGCTTATAAAGTTTGTTTGTTTGTGTGTGTACACCCACCTGTCGTAGGTTATTGAAAATGTCCAGGTCTTTGTGTGTCCGTCGAAATATTTCAATAAGCCAAGTGACCAATGCACTGTTCTCCTTTACCACAGCGATGTGAAGAGGCCTACAAATGTATGCACACAAAGACACACAAACACACATTATATTTCCCAGAACACAGAAACAACTATAAAACCAACTTAAACCACCAAACCAAAATAAAAGCTTAATAGAAACATACATTAATAATAAATTAATCAAAATTTATTGTGTTGCATTTTATTTATTTATAAGTTTCAATGAACTCTGAATCTGGAAGGAAAGAAAACAGTGACCAATGGAGTTAAAAACAGAGTTTACACTCAACATGGTTGTTCCTGATTTTGAAACTGGGGTTATAAAGTTCAATAGTTGACCCATCACCTGACTGAGCGACTAAAGGTTTGCGAAACAGCTATGTGTATGACTCATCTTGTCATACACAGTGGCTCTAAATGCAACCTCTAACT
Source organism: Ambastaia sidthimunki (assembly GCA_036877625.1). NCBI lineage: Eukaryota > Metazoa > Chordata > Actinopteri > Cypriniformes > Botiidae > Ambastaia > Ambastaia sidthimunki. Next base: position 63,405 of record JAZGTK010000067.1, read on the forward strand.
AATGTTGTGAGTACAGGGAAATGCTTATCTACCTATCATTTCACAGAACGCCTCTCTCTCTCTCTACACGAGGTAAAACGTTGGGCTAAAGTTTGGGAACAGGAAGTAAAGAGAGCATGAGAGAGTGCGAGGAACTTGTCACGAAGTTTTTTAAGTGATGTTTTTTTCTAAATCTACTTCCAGTAACAGCTACTTTGGTTTGAAGTCACTTCCTGCCCTCAGGGACAATGGCATCGTGCTTTCTGTTTTGAATATGAATTATCATTATATTTACTGTTGCATTAGGGGCTTTCTGTGCTTTTCAGACTCCTCTACAAGAACTTCCTATGAAACCCTAAGAAACAAACCAGAGAAATTAACCAGAGCGCCATAGCCTTACATGACCTATATTGTCCATTGCTTTACATAATTTTCACAGTACATAATGCTGTACAATACTGAAGAATTTCAAGCATTTATGTAACAGCAGAAGTCCCCATATTTTGCCTTAGGTACTGTTGCATTTCTGGGGGCTGTGACTGTGTGATAGAATGCAAATATGCCATAACACAAAGTCATACTGGACAGTACTGTAACAACACAATAAAGAGATAAACAGGGACATCATTGTTTATATTGCCATTGAGTTATTATGGGATGTACACAGGGAGTGGAAGAACATACAACTTGAATGAAAGGTAAATTCAGAAAGATATCTAGGTCTAAAATCTAAAGCCACATATATTAAAACCCAGATTATCTGAATAAATAAGAAAGATAACAAAAGAATTAACAGGTGGTTTCCACATACTGCCTTTGACCATCTGAAAGTAATCAGAGAAATTGTCGACTATTTAAATAGGTATGAGATCTATTTATTGCAAGATTATCTGTAAATTTGTCTGCACATACGCCAATGTCCACAAGTGTTGCAGCACCACCCTCCTGATAAAAAACCCCTCCACAATCACCATAGAAACAAAGTTCTCCATGAAGCATCAAACCAAAAGAGGAAGAGAGGAGCAGTTTAGTCAAAACGAATATAAGTCGACCTGACTCATGCTTTGACCCGCAATAAGAAAATGAACTGCCAAATGACAGCTTCTCTGTTCCTCGCATTTAAGATAAAAAGCAGAAGAGATTGTTAGTAACAAATCAGTCTTTATCCTCCTTTCTTGTAAATGTGCTCAACACTCATTTACCAGGAAATCTTGTGCTTTTTTCTGTATGTGTGACTGTATTTACAGACATCAATGTTTGTTGGTTAAGGAGTCTTTATCAAGTTTGAGGACTGTATATTTACACAGAACTCAGTGACTGGTCTGGTGCACTGTGCAAACGCCACACAGCATGTATGTAGGCAAAGTGTTTGTGTTATTGTAGATGTTTCAGATTTTAAAACACTTTGTGCCTGGCAAGTAAAGTCAACAGTAGATGTTTACATTTTTAAAATTAACAGACACATGTGCCTAATAAGATAAAGATAAATCCGATGTAATGAAATAAAAACTCAACTTATCTGTCTGTCTGTTATGATCAGTGGTTGTGCTATTAATTACACTGCAGGTTAGAATAAAGTTTCTCACTCTCTCTCACTTTTCTACAGATGAAACTCTCTGGGTTCCTGGAAGTGACAAAGATTGAGTTAAACCACAGCCTCAGATAAGGCCTGAGCTGAGACTGATGTAGGGACCTGAACACCATCAGAGTAAGATTGGCAGGGCAGTGGCGCATGTGTGGCATCCTGTTGCAGTCCAGAAAAGCAAACCTCTAACATCCCCTGTAGCACAGGCCTGCTGCCACAGCAGACTGCAGAAACAACCTGATGCATGATGTCAGAGCCAAACACCCATCTACCCACGCAAAAAATATCTGCTTATCAGATTTACAACAGAGACCTTCAAGTTCCAAAACAAGGTGAGTAAAAGTGAGATGGTCAAGGTCGATAATGGGTTGCAGGTCTGTTCTGATCGTGGACAGCAGGTAAAGACAATGCTAAATGCAAATAATAAAATGCAAAAAAAACCACCATATACGGTACTGCATGCATGCATAATTAGGATAGCAAAAATGGGAAGCTTAATAACTTGGGTGGAGAAAACGGTTTTTAAATCTACTTCAAAATACTTTAATCTTAAATTTGAAGTAAGATTAAGATTAAGACTGAACAGTATTTTGGCGCAAAATTGTTGGCCGATGGTAACATGGACAGACAAATGACATCTTGATAATCATTTTTGATCATGCGTTATGTTGCCACTTTATATGCAATTTGGGTCTAATCCATACTGTTTTAATTAATAACTGATTTCCCCATACACAAGGGATTTTATTTTAAAGCAAATACAGGCGTGAGTGATTATAATGATACGTAAATGGTACACAAATATATACAAAATGTACAAGCATATAGAACAGAGAGAGAAATGAGGGGAGAGAGACTGGAAAGCAAGAGAGAAAAAGCGGTAAAGGAGGAAGTGAGGTGCGGATGTTTGGGTTTCTGAGACCATTCATTTTAAACACAGTGAAAAAAAAGATGAACGTAAGAGAGAGAGAGAGAGAGACACCTGAGAAAACCGCAGTCAGGCTTTCCCGAAAGTGAAGCTATGTGCAGCGCTAAGAAGAAAACAAGGTGAGAGCATACGATGCTCATTGACGTAAGAGCTGAGTTTGTGTGTATATGTGTGTGAGAGAAACAGACAGACAGATAGAGAGGAAAGTGTGTCTATGTGTGTGTATGTGTGTGTGTGTGTTTGTATGTTATGTTTGTCATGAAATGTGTCACTGACAATTCTACATGCAAAACACAAACAGAAGCCAGGATTTACTGAGAAACAAACAACCAATATCAGTTTAGGGAAACATGTGGTTTGTAAATATCACCAAAAACACAAGTACACAAAAGAAAGAAAAGTAAACATTTAATTGAGTAACCACATGGGGCAGTTTACAACAACTAGTAAAATGGGTGCTTACCAAGCATTAGTTGCTAATGCATTTAACTCCTGCTGACTACATATTAATATTAGTTATGCATGACAGCAGAGGTTTCGCTCTCGTGAAAAGTGATATTTTCATACTGAGTTAGGGTTCAGATATTACAGCAACACTGTAAACGTATCTGTGCCCATGCAGACCTGAAGCAAGCAAGAATGTGTTCATCTCTGGCAACCTCATGAAAAGCCACACACACACAGAATCATCGCAGCAAGAACTAGTTTCTCTCATTTACTCTTACTCATACCCACAATTCCCTCAATTACTCACACGGTTAAAGAAGCAGAACGTGCTGAATTGCTCTTTTGTTCACAAAGATTCTGATACTGTCACAGAGAGCTTGAGTGGCTCATCAAATAAGACTACATTATTTGATCTTAGTGAACAGGAAATGAAATGTAGTGAGGAATGTAATGGGTTAAAAAACTGATTTGTGGTTTGTGTGTCAGCAAGGACCACAACAAACAAAAGGCCCATGAAAGTAAACCTGGCCCAGTAAGTAACCTAAACACACTACATTTATGACACTAATATTTTTTAACACAGAGTTTTGTTTTGGATGACCAAGCAAAAGTCAAAATGCTTTATGTAGGATAATCTGGAATTTTTAAATGGCAAATTAAAAAGTGCATTAATCTAATTTATAATTACTAAATATAAGCCCATTTGCAGTTAACAGTACACCATTTAGAAGTGACTTTTATTTAAAGAGCACATATTATCCTTATTAACAAGTTTGTAATTACATTTTTGGGATCTGCTATAATACTTTTTGATTGGTCAACTGATCCACTCTGCTGTGATTGGTCCCTTTTTAGACAGATCTGACCTATAAGCCTATTGAACTTATCTGTTGCTTACCACCCTGGGTCATTCAGTTACAGGTGACAGTGACATCTACAATTTGCAGCCGTTTGGAGCAGATAAACTCTTGACCCCTTAGTATTGCACATACTGCATTATTTCACATATGCAGAGAACACAATTATGCAACACTGTGCGTCTTTTTTTCTGTATTTTTTCTGTTACACCATGTAGGCCTAGTTATTACATGAAAACACAACCAGGAGGAACCCTTGATCATCTGTGTCTATTCTGTTTAATAAACCAACAGTATACATTTTGGATATACCACACACTAAATGAAGGGTAAAAAACACAAGGGCAATGTTTTATCCCAATTGAACCACAATATGCATGAAATATCTTACGTGTCACCATCTTCATCTTGACGTGTTGCCGCGGCAACATCTGGCAGCTGCAGATCTTGGGCGGCAATGGGCTTTTGTGGACTGATGTACTGCGTAGCCCATTGGTAATATGAACCGCTTGGTATCACTTTAGAGAGAAAATATATATTAGCATTTGCACAACCACAACAAACATCTCAAACCGACAGTAACGAAACCGATTTATAAAAAGACACTCCTAATGCATGTCACACGAGAAATAAAACTAGTAAGACCAGCAAAGAAATGCATCGAAACGAGTTCCACATATTTTCAGAGTTCTTTTAAAAAGAATCGGATTGCTGATCATTGCATGTTTAAAGCAATAAAAACATGTCGTTTAAATATATCTCTTAATTGGTTTATTATCATTAAAACCATATATTTATTGGCAGCTTTAGGAATGTACTTTTAATGTAGGTAGGCTTATAGTAATTGCAATATTACGCGTTCACTGTGTTTTAGCTTTACTTCAAAAACAAAATAAAAAACCGATTGTATTAATGCAAGCGTTAAATAGCTTAATGATGTGTGGCGTGGCAGTTTTCAACAGAATAATGGCGATAATGTTAACATACTGACACGTTTATAACACTACTGAACCACACATCCTGCTGATAAACTTAATAGTTTCGTGTTGACTGTGGTTCGCTGGCTGACTGGACTGACCATGACTGCGCAATCATATTGCAGACGCAGACGCACACTCTCCACGCGCGTGGACACAGACTTTCCAAATGACAAGGCATTTTGTATAGTAATTATACAAACGGTTTTTAATAAAGTTATCTCAAATATTTCCATTTACCTCATACACTCTTTAATTGAAGTTTGCACTTAAACCAAAATGTCAATGATGGTTAAAAGAAACATTCCGCAAACTTACGATATGCGGGAAAATGATGCACGAACTGGGAGTTTCTTTGAACGCTTTGGTGGTCAGGAACTTTATTTGATGTCTTCTGTGCATCTGTGACTAAATGATCCTCTTGAAAATACTTCAGCACTTTTGGACTCGGGCTACATCTTTCCTCTTTAACTTCGTTGTGCTGTTTCACACCTGAATATATTGGACCACTGGGGTCGTGATCAGGAGGAAAAGGACGTTTCCTGATCGGAAGCTTGGAAAATGACGAATCTGCTGATTTTCCTGCAGGGTCTGTCGGGTTGTTGCCCTTCATGTTAGGGGTAACCTCAAGCGTCCTGTTTCCCATGACATAGACACAGTTAGTTGGACCCGATTGCAGAAGAGACGAAGAACCATTACAACTGTCCTGTGGTTTAGGGGTATTCATTTTCTGGGCATCACTGCAGTTGCCCCCTTCTGGAGTATGTCTGGGACGACCCTGGTCGCCCGTCGTTCCCTGGCTGCAGCTCACACGCTCTCTTGTTTTGTTGGTGAGGTCCAGCGGTGCAGATGGCACAGTGTGATTACTGCCGCTCATGGTCATTGTCGTCTGTTTTATAGGTCCTTTCCTAGATCAATCCTTTTGTCAACATATTGTCATTTCAAAACACGTTCCTGGTTCCGAAGATAACAATCATCACAGGTTGTTTCGATTAGAATTGCAGTACTTACATTTGCTTCGTTCAAGATGTTTCAGCACAGCTCACTGAAGCACTTAGAATCGGCTGAAATGTATCTCATAAAAGTTTGCATGCTCAAAGCCTTCAACGAATAAATAATTACTAACATTATAAAAAGCACAATAAAACGTGCTTGCGCAGCCTAAACATCACTCATGCAACTAGCTTTTCTAATGATGACAATTATACAAATAGTGACATTTCAGTATTGTGAAAATGCCATTGATGACGCGTTACACGCATAATGCTGTTCTCCAAGACGGGACAGTGTTGCTTGCTGTCTCTACGACCCGAGTCAATCTGAACTGAAATTTACAGAGTCTCTCTCTCTCATTCAGTCAAATTAGGAAGTAGTGTAAAAGATGGGGTTTCCCCGTTTAACTAACTCGAAAGCCTTTCAGTCACCACCCATTTGCGAAATGATTGCGAAGGCATTTCTTTACTCATTTGTGAGATACTTGTGCCAGCTAAACTTTTTGTGCTTATTTCCACTTTTAAACCCCCTTATTTCTGCAGCATGATGCAATAGTTTCGTTTTAGATCTGTAGAACATGTAGTGAAGTTTCGGTTTGCTTGTTCGATTACTTTATTTATGCTTCATGTGCGGTCATTGAACGCGACCGACGACCTGTTAAATAAAAATGCTTTCTTTCTTTTTTTTTTATTTTTTCACCCTGGTGACAGGTAGGAAGCGAACTGGACCTCTGCTGGGGATCTCCCTCATCTGTTGTCGGGAAACCTGCCAGCCTCCTGTCTTCCTGTATTTCAGCAAATTCACCAAGGGTCAGATCAGCGGATTATTAGCGACTGATGCAACTGATAAAGGAGGTTCTGTTCTCAGACTATGTCGTGTAATATAGGTTAGATTTTTGACTCATTCCGTTGACAATAACAAATGACTGATTTTCACATGCTATCTCAGCACCTTGTCTGGAAAACACCTTTATCTAGTTTGATCCTAACCCCTAAGTATGGTTTAGTACGATGTCAGTATCAAACAGCAGTTATCATTTAATCTCGACTTTACACCATTGAAAAATATTGACTTACTAAATGAAGTCTCATGCAGATAAATGCATGACATTAGAGGATTATATGACAAATAACTTTCTGAATTCAGACATCTTCAACACCCTCTCCTACACCCCACCTACACCCCACTAGAGCCTCAGTTTCTTATCACACCAGGGATTTGAAGTTACCTGGGCCAGTTTGGGACTTTCCTTCATCATATGGGTGTATGGGTCCAAACGGAAAAAGTGATTTGGTTTAAAGTCCCTAAAACACCCTGAAGAGTCTATGGTGGGTCAGCTGGTGAAATACAATACCATGCAAATGTTGTATCACATCCCATGGGCCAACTGAAGATCTACACAATTTTGCACCACCTGTTAATATACTGTTTAATATAACCACAATATAACATTTTTGTCAGGTTGTGTTGCTCTATAATCAAAATATTTGTTAAATTATACAAAATAATATCTTTTAATTCCCACAGATGCATTGGACATCTGGGCTACAGAATTTTTATAGGGACAAACAAAAAAGAAAATTGGCGAGATGCACAATGTACACATAATATATATGATAAAATGACTTCATTGCGCTATGTAATGACTACAAAGGTAAATTATTGCAATCAAATCTTTAAACTACTACAGACACCACACCTTCATGCAATGAAGTGTAAATGATACATTCACTTTTTTACGCAACTTATACGCCATATACATCTATCTTCTATTTCCATTCCTCTATTAACAGATAGACATGTGGTGTAGAATGGCCACAGACATCCCAAATGCGTCAAAGCTTTTACTGAGGAAAGAGCCGCTTTCAATGACTGATGAATGCTGTGAAGCAGCGCCCTCTACTGACGAGAACAAACATCCCACTTGTGCGTTGCTTTAAAATGTTCACTCTGGTGTGCGTTCCGAAGTACACTGATTTACAACTTAACAAATAGTTGAAAAAATCAAGTTATCTCGCCATGTATAACATTTTGTTACTGACACAATAAAGATGAACGTGTCATGTTTAAGAGTGCACATACAAAAGCTGCTTCGGAGAAATTATTTTTTAATATGGATTGTCCTGCATTAAGCAAGCGTTTACCAAAAAGGCACGTTAAAAAATCGTGGTGAAAAAATAACAGACTATCCATTTTTTTTAATAAACACGGTTATAGTCCGAATAGTTTGTCCACTAGAGGGCCACACAGAGTCATCTAAAATTAAATAAACCTCAAGACAATGATGTAATTTAATGCAGTATGCCGTCGACAAGTTGATATCAGAGTCCCTGACTTAGTTTTATTATTTATTTTTATCTGTTTGAAAAAGATTTAGTCATACATTTGTGCCATGGTTGTGCATCTTTGTTCTTTAAATATTTGGCTATTCTTTTAACTATTTTGAAGTCATTGATTATACCATATAATACTACTAAATTAAATCCAAATACACATGTATGCATTTCATTTAAAAAATATATTTAAAAACACAGCATAAATAGTAATATTCATATGGTTAGTTTAAATAAAAATGTAAGAATGGATTTATCTCATAATCCAGTTTAATTATAAGGCCAACCCTACTACATTCCACAAACTCTCTCTTCCTCTCTTTCCGTCTTTCTATAGCCTTTTGTTACATAATCAGGAAGTTGTTGACACATGGTCTGTCCAATACCCCACAGTTCAAACCGCGTCCCAGCTCACTCACTCTCTGCCTGCTACACACAAAGAAAACAAACCTGTTTGTCTGCCTGTAACCTACCCGGAAACCGCTTAGAGAATATCTGCAGCTGAGTTCCTGTCCTTAACCGGTGTAGTGTGAGTACCCCTTCAAAACTTAGAACACTGAGATACAATCAATCAGACTGACAGAAACCTCATGGATGGGAGATAATGGCTGAGAAAGAGCACTAAGTGTCAGAATGGGTGGAGAGATCGTGGGACCGGATGGCTGGTATTTCAAGTATTTTCAAACTTTCTGTGTCATGTTTCTGCTTGTTTCCTTTATATCACACTTGTAGTGGATTATGTTTTTTATTGAGAAGAACATTTTTATATTAAGCAATAGCACATTTTTAAGGACATCTGGAAGCTACATAATTCTTATACAGTGTTGCACTTGTTTGGATAAGTGCTTTTTTTAAGTTGGGGAACGCATCTGTATCTGATAGCTGCAATGGTGGCAAAAGTCTTTCATCACTTAATAGCATATGCTCTGACTTGTGGACCTGGACATGGGCAATGAGATTTTTTGACTGATAATAAATTGGATTATAGAATGTTTTTGTGTGGTAAGATGATGAATTTACCATATTGCGTAATTTTAAAATATTTCCCATTATAGATGTGTTTAAAGTGCTGTCTAATCTTTTTATCATCAGCGATAACAGCTACTGTAGCAGTGGTTTCTAAAAATAGATCTCGCTTCTAAGGTAAAAGAGACACAAAGAAGCCACTTTGTATTGTATCTGATTTTTTGATAAGCGGTAACTTCAAAGTGCTTTCCAGTCTTTTGCGATATATCTGATAAAAACAGACTGACTCAAATGCGATCACCCATGTGTACATACATACATGAGATCTGCACGAGCTGAACTTCTGTAATAGGGGAAAGGAAATGAGCGGCATCGACACCATCTAAAGTGACTGTCAAATCAGATGCATGTCAGCACATTAAGGCAGGCTGGCTGGTGTTCCACGTGGGGCTCACTGGATACATGAGGCTGGTCTATGACTAAACGCTCCTGCTCAAGCATCAATGATGGCAACTGCTAGAGGTTCAGGGGCCACAGGCCGAAGCTTTATTCCCGACTCTTCATCTGTGTCTCAGTCACCCACCAGCGCTGACCGCAAACTCCTGGATAAGGTTCTCAAAAGACTGGATAAACTGCATAAACTCTGCACTGACCCCAGGATAGGTCTTAAAAATAGTCCACCATACCTTCCTGAGCTGGTGTCGGAGACCGCAAGCCACCTAACAGAGGTATGGGCTCCCTACCGGGGACCCATGACGGCCGTGCTACGAGGGGACGAGGGAGAATATCTGAGGATTCACATTCGACACTTGCTGGACAAGACGGAGAGAGCCGTGCTGCTCTTCAAGGAAGGCAGGGAGAAGATGTTTGAAGAGACTTCAAGCTGTAGGTAAGATGGACCCAAAGTTGTGTACATACAGTTATGTACACCATGTGTGTTCGGTTTTTAGAAGGTTTCACATCCAAACATCTCAAAGACAATCACGATTGCTTGAATGAAAAATAAAGTAAAACTTTAAAGATAAACAGAGTAAGCTTTTGTTAGTTCAAATTAAAGACATATTAATTTGACATATTAAAAAGTCATTTAATGTAAAGTGATAGTGGGTGTATAGTTTGTTACAAAAATTGCATTGGAGATATTATATTTTCAAATCTTTTGCAAAACTTTTGGAAAGATTGGGATTTGGCCAGATGTGGAATTAAAAGATATATAAGAGGTAAAGATAATTTATCTGAAGTCTTCAATAGCTGAAGACATTTCATTACTTAAATAAAGGGAAAATTGTGGCCTACTTAGAAAATTTGTGTCCCACTTAGAAAAATACTATAATCTTAAAATGCTCACATTAAATTACGTTAAAAAAAGTTACGTTATATAAACAGCATATATCTCACACAATTCTCACAGCAAGGTGTGTCAAAATAGAATAAAATAGTATAGTAAAGCGATTACATCGTATACAACAAACCGGAAAAATCATAAAGAAGCGCTTCTTCTGGAATGTCCCATTTAATGTAAAGCAGGAACACTAAACATAGATTCAGCCATGTTTTTCCCAAAACACTTTCTGCCATACTTTTGCTGCAATTCCATGTGTTTTGGAATTCCACTTTTTCCAAAAAACTTTAATGCTACTTTAACGCTGGACTCACTATAACCTGCATAGAACCCAAAGACAGATCAAGATTCCAAAGATCTTAACAGTTTAATCTCATTTTTAGAATATAAAGCTAATGGGAGTTTAAACAGCTCATCAATTAAAAGGATTATGTAAAACATCTTGTCTGTCCACATGCTTCTATATTCAGAAGCTGCTTTGCAAACCAGTGTCTGCCAAAAGAATGCAAATTTAAATGTATATGTGTCCCTAGACATATATAAAGGAAGTTCATTTGCAATGGCTAGACAATTTGCATTAGGTTTACATGAGAAGGTCGCTTCATCCTCGTACAACCACCTTACCGACAACCCGACTGGAACAAAATTTCAACTCATCAGAACCAAAGATAGAAATCCCTCTTTAGTTCTCATTGTAAGGCCTGAGCAAGTCCCTGCTCTGCTGTGCCTACTAATGACCAGTGTTTATACTGTGCCATTATCATGGAAATGGGAGAAAATTCCCACTGGCAACAGAGGCCAGCAGCTTAATTTTATGTTTCAGCAGTGGTGAGCAATAGAAGCAGGTCTTTATAACTCACGATTACAAAATCAAACTTAAATGTTTTGTTGTTTATTCAAGCATGTTAGAGAAAGAGAAAGACATAGAAAGAAAATCTAAGCATCACTAAAACATCAAATTCTGATAAATATACCATTTAGATAATGTTTGATTCATTTTGTTAGTAGTATAACATGAAGTATATAAACTGTTTAAAAAAATCCCTACTAACATTTCGTAAGGGGCTGGCTTACTCTGGCTGACTCACAACCAAAGAGAAAACACAATGTTTTAAGAACTTTATGTTTAAATTATAAGACTGAATATAAGATAGAATAAAAAGATTTTAAGATTAAGTAAGCAAAGTATGAAGTCTTTGTTTAGCACAAAAGGGGAACTGGGGTCAAACACCAATGTAATACATAATGTTTTTTGAATAATACAATCTGCCTCTTTATTCATTCAAACAAAGAAATAGGCACAGATCAGAATATGTGACTAATTAATTTATTACCTAAAACAGTATATGTGGGTAAGCTCAGCTCAGGACTCAGGTTAATGGACTGGACAGTACAAATGTGCGGTGGAAAATTTAAAACGTGACTTAAGGAAACCTCTGGCCTCAGAAGCAGTACTTTCCACTAGCTGCACAGACAGACAGAAGCCAAAATAAAGGGTCTGTGGTGAAGCCACTAGTAGCTTTCAGAGAGATTGTATTGTTGGAGTGGAAACTCTTTGCAGGCAAGCCATAGTGGGTTAGTTTACCAACCAAAGATTTTATGCATAAGCACATACTTAATGGTAAATATTAGGTATTAGGTAACATTGTGTTCAGAATATAATGGTTATTGGTCATTGGTTATAACGGTCATTATTGCAATAAAACATTACTGCAACGCTTAGATCCCAAAGTTAAAGCAGTGCATGTCTTCGAAAATCCTTTACTGCAGTATTTTATTTAAAGTGACACTCCAGAACAGTGTATATTACGTGGCTCTATAGAGTTTACTGGCTCTTCAGTGTACTGCTGCATTCGATTTTAACAAGTTTTACCACACGATAAACAACTGATCTGTGCCTTGCTTCATAGGATGCTGGTGTTACCATGGCAACTTAGTCAATTAGTAATGGAACATTCTGTCTAGCCACCACAGAGACACAGGACAGGATGTATCAAAGTTGTACTTCCTGCTTCTAGTAGTTAGCGTGCATTGTGCTTATGTCAATCCTTCTTTTATGTGTGTGTGTGCGTTTGTGTGTGTAAGAATTTTGCACATCCGTTTGCTGACATCGTTGTGTATCACACATCCCACATACAATAATGCAAAATATGCACAAATCGACAAATAAGCACCACAGCTCTCCTGTGCTCTTGTTACCAAATTTATATCGACACAGAAAAGCAGACAATGATGTTGTATTGAGTAATGTGATGTACATGTGATTTTGTTTTTGGCTAATATTTAAAAATCTCATACTTTAATTGTTTTTTGTCTTGTAGGAGAAATCTTACTAAGCTGTCACTCCTGTTCAGCCACATGTTGTTTGAGCTGCGATCAATGTTTCCTGGGGGGCGTTTTCAGGGTGACACCTATAGAGTTACAAAGACGGAGGCCAAAGATTTCTGGAGGAAAGCCTTTGGACACAAGTATGTCAAACAAATCTAGAAATGTTTACTCAATGTGCAATAAAGACTGGAAATCACCATTCTCTCTCTCTCTCTCTCTCTCGCTCGCTCAGGTGTATAGTGCAGTGGAACATTTTTAAACTGCATATAAAAAGGGTTCATTACTTTGAAGAGGGGATGGAGGCTATGGCTTTGAAGTCCACAATTGATCTCACTTGTAACGATCACATATCCATCTTTGAGTTTGATATTTTCACCAGGCTTTTTCAGGTATCTTTAGCTTGACCAGAAATTTTGTAATATATATATATAAAAGCATCACCTATGATATGCTTTGGTTTTCACATGACAAATGCGTCTTAAGCCTTCTGTTTCTCTTGTTCTTTGGCATATTGTGATTGTTTCAAATATAAATTTTAATCTCCAATGTCTGCCTCCATTTAGCCCTGGTCAACTTTGTTAAGGAACTGGAATCAGCTAGCAGTGACTCACCCTGGATACATGGCATTTCTCACCTACGACCAGGTCAGGGCGCGACTAGAGCACTACAGACACCGTCCTGGCAGGTAAGACACTCAGCTGTGCCAAAATAAAAGACACTGCAGATGTAGGGCTAACAAACACAATTTCATCTCTATGAAGATCTTAGCTCTGCTGCTATCTGTATGGTTTAGATCTCTCATTGGCTGTTTTTGTGTGTCCACAGCTACATCTTTCGTCTGAGTTGCACACAGATGGGTCAGTGGGCGATTGGTCATGTGACCAATGGGGGCACCATTGTGCAAACCATTCCTCAAAACACACCACTGTACCAAGCACTCATAAAAGGATTTAGAGAGGGCTGGTGAGTTCACAATCTATTATTATTTAGGAAAGAAATATACACTGAAATTAAATCAGTCATAATAATGTTAAATAATAAGTTTTAAGTAATTAGTAATGTAAAAATACTCATTTTTAGCTACTTATACCCTGATGGGCGTGATGTGAACCCTGACCTCACCTGCCTGTGCAGTCCAACTCAAAAGGGTCGAGTCAAAGTTACTGAGGTAACAATTTATCATCACAAACCACAAAAAAAAAAAAAAAAAAAATTCTGATTGTTATCTGAATCTGTTGGGCTTTATTTTGCAATAACAATAGGCTGATTGTATTTATTTCTTATGCAGAAATTTGTTGTCATAATTTTATTTCAGGCTTACATGTTTTTAATTTATCCTTTGAACAAAAGTTTATTTTTGCCTTCAATGCAAACGTATTTCTATTTCTCGTTTGTTTGTTCATTTGATCTCTTCTCAGGAACAGTACGAGTTATACTGCGAGATTGGCAGCACGTTTCAGCTATGCAAAATATGCACCGAACGAGACAAAGACACACGCATTCAGCCCTGTGGGCATCTGCTGTGCCAGCCCTGCCTGACTGGATGGCAGGTATATTGTTCTTATAATTCATATTGTGCTCAGATCAATAGTTCTACCATATTTCCAAACCACTCTGGTGTTTCATGGTGAAATGATGTTGAGGTTACACCCAACAACCAACAAAAAAACCCAAACAATACGTGATATTGCGTTTGTTTTTTTGCTGTTGTGAAAATAATACATATATTACAAACTGCTTCGAATACCATTGTACAAACAACAAAACTTAACATGTATGGTTAAGTTAAGACATAATATGGTAATTCAACTTTCCCCAGTCTTTCACGCAGCGTTGACCAAGCGTTGTGTTTGACGCAGTGTTTGCAACAGTTTAAAGCTGCATGACTTAATGTTCTGGCTCAGGCTTCCTGTCTGTGTTTGATCAAGCGTGTATGTGCGACTATCTTTCCACTTCACTCAAGTTCACAGTTACACTTGACTGCATGCTGAGATAAGTTACTTACAGAACGAACATTTCTGCACATACAAAAAACAGTGAAGCTGTTACTGGTACAATCTCAGCGGATAAGCGTTGTGATATGCTGTGTGGTGTAAGGATGTCCCCTAGTAATGAAAACTAGTACTAGTAGTACTAATCTAGTATAAAACTACTGGTCATAGTTGCCCTGTGCATTTTGCTACTGCAGTCATGCAAATGTATAATTCTCAAATAATAATTCTGGTCCTTCATGCTGATTGGTCAACACACAGTGACCTTTTCACCAAGCTACTATTAATATAACTGCGCGATGGTTGAAAAAACACGACTAAACATAGTTTATGTTGCTTAGCAACGCTCTGTTACCGTTTACATCAGGGACTATTTCTCTAGAGAAAGGATGGTATTTAATGACATTTTAAACATTTGAATAAACACGATTATATGCATGATAGAGCACATCCACTCGTCCCGTCATTGTATGCGTGTTAATATTTGTTTTTCTCCCTCTGACTAACAGAAGTCTGATGGGCACACATGTCCCTACTGCCGCTGTGACATCAGAGGCACAGAGTCTATCCTCATAGAGCCCTACCTGCCAGCAAGAGAAAAGGGGGTGGAGCCAAGAGAGGAAGACGAAGATGATGAAGAGGAGGATCATGAGGATGTAGAGCTGGTGATGAAAAAACTGGCTTGTATGAAAAAGGTGGATACCTCAGACTTGTACACAAACCAACAAGTGTCTCTTACTTGTTTTACTTATCTATTCTAAAACATCTAAAAACATACACTCATAACACATAATAGACACATAAGCCACATTTGTATTAATATATGAATTATCACAAATATTAAAACCACACGGCCTGCAAATAAATTACAGTAGGTCTTTCTCATTTCTGATTTAAAACCAAGGGCATAAGCATCTGTCACATACTGTACGGTCGATTAAACAGACTGTGTTGATCCCGTTACCAGTTTTGCATTTGCAATAACTGGTGTATCATGTCCGCAGTGCTTTGTTAATCTCATTTTTTCTCACTGTTACAGATCTCACAGGACGAGTATCAAGTTCCCAGCTCCAGTCTGTCACCCCCTCCCCTTCCTCCAAAACAAAGTGTATCATGCTGCCCCTCCCCCAAACCACACCGCAAATCTGTAGACACGAGCACGCAGTCCAGCTTGGTGGGTGTAACAATATATCATGATAATGTCATTTATGCACACGATTAAATGATCTGTTAGTTTAACACATTTATTATGTTAATTACAACAATGGACATTTGTTGCATGTTCAAACATTCCTGCCCGCTATGTCCAGTTGAGAAGGTAATTTTGTTTTCTCCCCAGAAAGCCAAACACAGTTTCTGGTCAGAAAACCTGCCAAGTCAAACTAATACCTTCTCAGACAGGTAAATTATGATATCTGCATAATTTTATATATACAACAGCAGCTCACCATGCTCGCTATACGTGTTTGACACATGTAGAATAAGCAAGAAAAAATACATGACTTAAAAATTTTGCTTTTGTTATTGTTTTATCTCCCATTTCACCTTACCTTCAGAAGTGAAGATGTATCGGAACAAATCTCTTCCTCGTCTTTACCGTCCAGCACATACAGTAAGTATCATAACTGTCGTCCTAAACCATAAAGCGACCATCTATACCTGAATTATGACTGCATTCATTTTAAAACTACGTAACGTCGAGAAATTTCTATGAATAAGCCTGTGAACGGTTTTGACACGTTCACTAAACTCTAAGCGCATAACTGTTGCTTTTGTTGTACTGACATCTAGTGGCAAGCGTTTAAATAACACAGAGACACAGTTAAGCGTTCACAATAGTGACGAAACATTTATCGGTTTACCTCTGTCAGGTGGGGCGTCTTGGGAAGGACCTGCAGAGTCTGCAAAAAAGAGGAAGAAAGAGAAAAGAAGAGAGAATGAAGAAGGGTGAAAGCCTGGTGGATTCAACACTGTTTGCATCAACACATTATGGAAAGACAGAGAGACAACCTTCATCATGACGTCAGAAGTCTCCCCAGCCTGCAGACTGAGTGTGAAATATATATATATGTGTGTGTGTGTGTGTGTTAAGTCAGCTTGCAAAAGCAGCACAATGTTGATAAAACCAACATTTTGCTGCTTAATTTAATTTGACACTGTAACACTATTCTACCTCATTACTACATTGTTTAGAGAAAAGCACTGTCTTTTGATAGACTGCACAAAAATACAAACTTTTTCATGTGTGCCTTTCAGATAGATCATTAAAATGATGATTTGTGGAGTGTCATCTTTTTATTATAAGTATTAGCGTTAAAAAATAGAAGCAATAGATACATCTTTAGACACATGTATGAACTACTTTTGCTCAGATATTTTAGATGGGAAAAAGTGAGGATATAAATGTGTGATATTGAATAAATATTTATATTTATAATATTATCCATAAGAGTGTTGACTGTGTCACAATGCAACAATCAATATTAAGTTCTAGCTTACAAGACTTATTATGTTCTCTTTATAAGGTTGTTTACATATTTGGGCCTAGTTTTAAAGTGTAGGCAAGAAGAATGTAAACCTCTGCCCTAAATATCATGTATTTGCTGGTAGGTTTAAACCAGAATTTCAAGCCATACAACGTCACTCAATTCTCAGTTTTTTATTCAATACATTGTGCTCTGAGCAACAAAATCACAATCATAAAACAATCTCTTCATGTGATGAAGATTGACATGATGTTAATAAGACCAGATGTGGGGCTCATACTACTTGTTTATACAAAAACCTCACTTGGTTATTACAGGCACTGGCAAAGATATAAATTAACACATTGAAAACATTAACAACACGACATTTTGCACAGTACTGTATATGTATTTTTCTGTTTGTATCCTTTTCTTGTGTGGTGTATTATGTTTCGTGTCGTCCTTGTCGCTCCTTCACTTTTGCGCATGCGTCAGGAATTTTTGGCAACTCAAATGCTTTCGGTTTCGTATACTGACATTGGAAACCAGAACCCCGGGGAAGGTAGCACGATGGCTGGGTGAGTAAAGTGGCGTTTACATTATGTGTTTAGATCGTTAACTAAACTTATTTATGGTCGACAAAAAACACGCCAACGCGACATATACGTTGTACAACAGCAAGTTTTGTCTCTGTTCGACACACCGATGCATTTTCTAAATTTAGAAATGATCTGTTTCTGTTTTTTAGATACGGTAAACATCACATATGACAGTTTGGGCGCTGCCATTTGACATTTTATTACAGAATGAACTCAGAATGTACTTTATATAGCATATATGTGACCAGTACGTGGGACGATTCCCAAAGCTCTAAACAGAATCAGCTTTTTGTGCAATCCGTCAGTCCAAACACACAATCAACAGTAATAAAAACAAGACTTAAAAGTTAATTTTTACACTTTTAAATGTATGTGTTCTATAGACTTCACATGCCAGAAAAAATGGAAGAAGATCTTATTGGCAGAATCAAGGATTTGTTTGCCTCTGAAAGCCCTGCAGAACTTCCCCAGAAGGTTATGAATTTTTTAGATGTGTACAGCTGTTTTAAGATAGATATTGCTGTGACTGGAGAGTCTGGTGCAGGAAAGTCTTCTCTCATCAATGCTTTCCTAAGACTGAGTCCGGATGAACCTGGGGCAGCTCAAACCGGAGTTGTAGAAACCACAATGCAAGCAACTATGTATGAGCATGCAAATTTCCCACATATCAGACTCTGGGATCTTCCAGGCATGGGCACCGCCTCTTTCACATCAAAGAGTTATGCAAAGACAATGAACCTCGACTTATATGACATGTTCATAGTGGTGATGTCGGAGAGAGTCAGAGAAAACAACATGCTTTTAATTGACGCAATTACGCAACAAAAGAAGCCGTTTTATGTTATTAGAACAAAAATTGATAATGACATGCGGTCCCAGAGAAAGAAACGTGGCTTCTCTAAAGAATGTTCCATGAATAAAATGAGAGAAGACTGTGAGAAATATCTGAGGGAGAAGAAATTGGACAACCATGTGTACCTAGTTTCAGCCCATGACCCACAGGATTATGATATGCCGAGACTCATGGAGACTTTCAAGAATGAGGTTCCTCAGGTCAGGGCAGAGCTATTTTCAAGATTCCTGGATAAGATACTTAATGGAAGCTGGTTAACAGCAAGGTAAGTATCTTTAAATGCATGTTCAACACAGTAAGAAACAGTACAGGAGTTTTTTTAATTATGAGTCGTTTCTTTATTTTTTAAGGTACGCTACACAGCACGCCCAAAAGACTGTAAAAATTCAAGCTGAGGACATCGCAAAATTACACAATATGTATAAAAAGACAGGATTTGGGGTTGTGAAACTCAAAACTATACTGGAGACCCTGAATCACTTTCAGTTGGATGTGGCAGTTTTGGGCAAGACGTGTTCTGGAGCAACATCTCTGGTACGTGCCTTATCTGGGCTGAAGAATGAGGCGTGTGGTGCAACATCAGCGTTCGGCGGGAATCCGGTAATGAGTTTTGGATATCCAGGTGTCCGGTTCTGGGACATATCTGGCATAGAAGCACTCATGGATTGCCCAAAGGATGAAATGGAACAGGTTCTGAGTGGTTATGACTTCTACATCATCATCGTATCAGACTGGCAGAAAGCTTTGCATATAAAACTAGCCAAAGCTGTGATTGAACTTAAGAGACATTTCCTCTTGGTTCAGACAAAAGTAGATTGTCTTCTGCAGGCTCAAGAAGATTTGGGCTGTGCTGAGACTGAAATTCTTGATGGGCTTCGGGTACAATATACTCAAGAACTCCAGAGAGCAAAATTGCCTGAACCCCAGATTTTTCTCATTAACAGCTTAGACAAAAGTGAATTGGACTTTGCTGTTTTGGAGAGTGCACTGGCCATTGAACTCAACACAATCCAGACTGTTGCATTTGCATATTATATAGCAAAAATACTCAGGCAAAGATAAAATATCTCAGGAACATGTCTGATATCAATAAGTTTTAAAATTTCAAATTTCAAGAATCAATTTCTTACCTCATCACCATTACACTATTTTTAAGGTTCTACTACCTTTTATATTTTATTATGTACTGTATATTATATACTGCATTATTAAATACTGTATCTGTACCTTTTATTATATACTGTATATAAGCATTATTCACAACTGGTGTGCAATATAATGTGTGATGGAGATCTGCAAATAATCCGTAATTGTGGAACATATATACGTAAAGCTACTATACAAAATAAGACAAATTGTTGGCCAATGTTTTTTAAATGTTTAGCGTAAATTATCTGGTCTGCAGATTGCTGAGCTGATAATGAATCCTGACTGTTAAATGGATAAATGTTATCCCAGCTAACAATTTAGCTAGGTCAAATGTAAAGACCATGTAAAGAATAGTTTAGTGATATAAGCTGAGAACAATATTTATAAAACAGGTTTAGCTTTGATGTAGGTACATTATCCCTCTCAGTTAAATTGTAAATTTAATTAATTTAATATATTGTAAATTTATGGTAATATTAAAAAGGTAAATTAATTCTACAAAGTAGAGACCTACAGTAGTTTAAATGTATAAGGTTATTAATACACTACACAGGCTTCTTATGTACTGGTATATTCAAAGCATCACATTTTGCTAACCTTGCTTATTTATTGCAAAATAAGGTATATTTATACAGTTATGGAACAAACAGTAAATGTGTAAAATATATGGGCTTGTCAAAATGTCTACTGTAAAAGTACCTGAAAACCACAGAAAGCATTTTGTGAACCTGCTCATTAACCAGCAAGTTTAGAGTTTGTAAGTAGGACACTGTATAATGTTAGATGCAGTGCTTATTATGTGCGTCATGTTGTCATGGATAACAATGGCCAAATAAATACTTTGACTCCATACCCTGTGTCAGTGATAAGACTATGATTGTATAACTATGATTGTACACCTTTAGTATCCCTTATAAAACCCTTCAGTCAACTGCTTCATTATGTACATTTACAAATATGTAAATACAGCTGTCAAAATGTAGCTGAACTGGAAGAGCATTGTGTTAGCAGTTCAAAGCACACACACACATACTGATAAAAAATGTATAGCTTAAAAGCATCTTTAGTGGCTTTGGATTAAAGAGTCTGACAACTGCATAAATGTAAAAATAGTGAACAAAGACCTTGGGTGTATTTGCTGATTCAAGTAAAGTTTACATTCTGTAAAGTTTACATTTACAGTCATACAGTCCTGAAACTCGCCTTTTGTACAAGCAAGGAAGAAGAAGAGCTTGTATTTTTCTTTCTTAGCTTTATTTTCATTCTTAATAATTCTTCACATACATAGCACAGACATTTTTTTGCCAATATAAAATAATTATTAGCAACATTTTAGCAACAAGTTTATTGTAAACATCCAAACTAACATGGTAGTAGTAACATATCCAGTCACAAAACATTTGTTGATGTCACTCACCTTATGCACACAAACATACATTCACATATATTTATAGATAGAAAAAACAGTAAGATATACAGAACAAAACTCTATTATTCAGTATCTGTTACAGTGTAGAATTCTGACCAATGGCCCAAATGCCTTGTGTGCATATAAAACAATTAATTGAACAGCTGTACAATAGACTTATTAGATAGAAAGCCCACAAAAGCTAATTCCCATATACCCTTAAATGGTACAGTTAACATTTTTATTAATATATTTATCATTTTATTTATTTCATTCCAAGTAACAGACAAATATTAAGCACATTACTGCACAATATTTGGTATCTTGTTAACATTGTTTTTGCAACCATTTTATTATATTTGTTGTAACCTGGGGGGTCACATGACAAATAAAATCAGTTCTGTTTTTTTAAGTTCCTGCTTTACATACTTTTGGTGACAAACATTCCTTTGTTGTACCATTAATGCAAACCTGCCACCCTGAGGACTTGTGTCATATCATCTATCATTTCATTTAGACCTTCACTCAGGACATTATACATACTGTTAAAAGCACTGACAGCACTTTGACCTCTTTTCAGCATAAATTTAGTATCAATCAAATCATCAAAGCTTGTCACAGGTTTTGCCATGGAAGTATGAGGTATAACCTTTAATCTGTCTAGCAGTGCTGGCATTAGGGGGGACTTTATGGCAGATTTTAACTGTGAGACAGGCTTGTTCACTCTCTCTGAAAGCTTCACGAGTGATTTCTCATTCATTCCGAGCATGTAATAGCAACTCATGAAAAAGGTCACAATTACTGTCTTGTCAATGAACTTGGGCAGAAAAGGGGTGGAGATATAACCACCAATGCCTGAGGCCAATGCTGCAAGCCAAATTAACTTCTCCATCGTTTGTTTCTTCTTCTCTAGCATAGCCAGTGAGCACACAGGCAAGGACTGAACAAGAGCAAATCTCTTATGTTCTATAAGATCTAATTCTATGGTATCTACCAGGTGTTGGAAGTCATATTTTCCCAGGTCATAAGAAGAAATTAAGAACACTTTGGGGTTTCCAACGTCCTTCACGTTTCTACGACAGTCTTCTCTGATTGTGCGAAGAACCTGCTGCTCATCGAAACTTCTGCTGCGTGACGCTGAGTCAATGTCATTGTCAATTTTGGTCCGAACAAAATAAAAATGCTTTTGCTTTTTAATAATCTCCTTGGCCAAAAAGACATCATTTTCCTTGAACCTCGCAGATGAAATGATAATAAATACATCATACCTCTCAAATGAAACATCTTTGAGGAACCGGTCTGCCTTAACGTTTGGCATACCAATTCCTGGCAGATCCCACAATTTCACATTTGGCTTTGTGGGATGGGGGTACATGGTAACTTGTTTCGTGGTTTCAGTTATTCCAGTTGGTGCAGACATATCGTCATCATCATCCAGACCTCGAAAAGCATTAATGAAGGCAGATTTGCCTGCTCCTATTTCTCCAGTAACTGCAATATTTAAAAGTACATTATCAAGAATTTCGAGTTTTTCTTTAGCCTTTTCAGCAGCTGCACTTGGGTCATGTTCTCCCAGTTTCTGCAAAGCCTCGGACCAATCCAGAGGAGCAGAACAATCTGCCATTATGTCTGGACAAAACATAAAAAATGGCAACATAAGTAAATAAATTACATTTTTATAATATATAACACATTATATACAGTTATGCCAGAACAAAAACTTTATAGAGAACTGAGAACAGAAATAATACATAATACACACATAATACATCTGACCATAATAGAGTAGATATAATAAAGTAGCTGGTAGGCTGCAAATTCGGTTGTTTTAGCCCAAACATTGGTTAATTCTGTTACTAATTATAATGACATAATTTTACCATAAAGCTCTTTGTTTAATAAGAAGTTAAAAGAGAAACGTACACTCTGTAACCATTTAAAGTCGGCGTGTTTTGCTACTCGTTTAATACAGAAACGTAGCGTAATTTTAAAGCTGTTAGATAATATACAGACAACATGAAACATGGCCGCTAAAACACGAATCAACACAGTATGCAAAAATCGAGTTTAGATTATTTTAACCTGAGTTTGAAATTGATTACAATAAACTATATTTTTGTCTATTATCATTAAAGTTTTGAACTTATCTTGATTATCTTACCTTGTATATCAATCCAGATGCAATCCTTCGTAAATTCTTGGTCCTTACAGTTTCACACAACGGTGAAATATGATCGGTTCACGAATTAAACAAGGTGTTTTATCTTCCACAGCATTTCCTAAATCCAGCTCTGCAGGAAACTGACGTCATCCGCCTAGCGTGACGAAAACGAAACTATCTTGCGCGTTTCCCATATTAACCCTTAAACAGGCAAGAGTGGAAACAAGTAATAATCCTTTCATGCCACGTTTCATATTATTTGGATTATAGGAAAACATAAATAACTTTTCGACCAGCGAAAGACTGAGAAATACTTCCTAAAACTACACAGCTTCCAATCCAAATACTTCCAATGGCTGCAGAGGAATTAAACTTGAACTCAACTCTGAATGCAGCCTTTAACTCTACATTGTTAATGATATCTTTGAAGGCATCCAGTATTTCACATTTGATGACCCATTAAGCATAAATATCATGAGTTTATTCATGCTTCAAACACTGTTTGACAGTATATTGTAAGTTAGCTCCCTATTCAGAGGTATCTTCTGCTTCACATTTTGTAACTTTACTATGCATGTGATTTACATGTGATTTCTGTAATGTGTAACAATTCATTTTCATTTTAGAAAACTGAATCTAATAATGTTAAAACAATATGTACTGTAAGTTGATTGAGGATTAAAAAGCAAAATCTGTATATTTTGCCTTTAAAGTCAAGAAAGTTGATCAACTATCATCATAAGGTTAGACAGACTGATTGAATCTTCTCATCTGTTACTTATCCATTACTGCAATTAGTTACTTAACCCCAACAACACATTTAAATTGACAGGCAATTGCTAAAGGCATATAAGATTTCTCATTTGATATTAAAATAAGTTCGTTATTATAAAATAACAATTTTAGAATGATTACATGATTAAGGAAAAGATAAATAAAGATAAAAAAAAGAAAAGAAACGCATGCACAGGCCAGCTAGGAATTATTGCATACTGCATCCAGTCCAGCTACTTCTCTGATTTCTTGAGCAATATTTGCCAGTTCATTTAATCCTTCCCTTAAAATGTGCATTGTGGCACCAAAGGACAATCCTGCAGCAGCTAAACTGCCCAGACCTGGAAAGATTCTCAGCAAATATTCAGTCCCTGTCACAACCGAGCTGGAGGCTTTGAATCTGCTGAGTGTTTTGTCTCGGATTGCTGAAACAATCTTTGATTTGTCCACATATTGTATCAGTGGTACATTCACTTTTTCTGAAAGTCTGACCAGCGAACCATCATCCAAGCCAAATGCATAGTAGCACCTTAAAAGAAACATAAACACAATGCCTGCATCACATGCGGCTGATAGACCAGGTACAGGGACCTCTGCAACACAAGCAGAGGCAAGAGACGCGGCCCAGATCAGCCCTTTATAAAGCTTGATCTTTCCCTCAAGAGACTCAGCAGAGCACACAGGCCAAGCTTGTAGAAGTGCAGATCTCTTATGGGTTGGGAGATCTTTTTCTAATGTGTTTCTGAGCTTTTCAAAATCATATTTCTCCAACTCAAAAGACGATATCAAGAAAACGTTAGGGTTTTCCATTTCTTTTAATCTGTTCTTGCAATCCTCCCTAATTTGGGAAAGAACTTTCTGCTCATCAAATCCTTTTTTATTTTGCTCTCCAGAAATGTCATTGTCAATTTTGGAATGAACAAAATAAAAGTGTTTCTTCCTCTTCTTTATTTCTTTAGCCAGCATGATGTCGTTTCGGTGGAACCTCTCTGAGCTAAGAATAACGAAGAAATCATATGTGTCAAATTTCACATCTTTAAGATATTTATTCACTCTAAAGTTCGGACTTCCAATTCCAGGCAGATCCCAGAGTTTCACATTTGGCATTCCAGGATGTTCATACATGGTGGCCTTCATTGTAGTTTCTGTGACTCCAGTGGGCGCCGCACCATCATCATCATCACTTAGACCTCTCAGTACATTTATAAAGGAGGATTTTCCAGATCCTGTATTTCCTGTCACAGCAATGTTAAGTGATACATTCAAAAACTGGTCAAATTCTGACAAAGCTTTCACTTTAGCTGTTTCCAGTGTTGACTCCCCTGATGCCTTTACTGCCTCAATAACATTAGAGTCTTGGGTTTCCATGTTTTAACTGCAAAGGTTAAAGAAATAGTTTAACACTGCTATATCTGAAAACTGTTTCTCTGCTTTCATAAATAAAACAATAACACCAATCTACAGCTTATGACAATACAACTGAATCTGCTGCTTTGACTATAATACATTTACATTTAAGTTTTGGCCGATACTTTTATCCAAAGCGACTTTCAGTGCATTCAGGTTATACATTTTATCAGTTTGTGTGTTCCAAGTAATCAAACCCATTTTGAAACTGAATTCTGAAATGGTATGGTGATATACAAAATGTAAACTAAGCTTTTTTTGAAGACACAAAGTGACTAAGAAAAAGGAAATGAAAAATAAAATTCTATTATTTAAAAATTATAACTGTGAAATTACATTGTCAGTGTCTGTATTTATTTTGTAGCCCAACCCTGTGTTGTATTTAAAAATGTCATCAATGCTAAAAAAACAAACAAAAATAAAATAGTTTAGGTGCTGACATGCACCATCAAGGAAGTATGTTAAAATAAATGCCATTTAGTCGTTCCTGTCGTTCAACCATAGACTGAACTTGCCACTCAACTGAGACATTCCAATACAAGATATTGATAATGAAACATTATGATATCAGTGCAGTATATTAGTTATTTTACAGAGCAAAGGTAATAATCGCACTACAGTGGTTATTGATAACATGGCAGTGAAGAGGCCACATAACTAAACTGAGTAAAGTTAAAACAAACTGACACCACACTGACAACCGGTTGAAAACTATATCAAGTTACAGTTTTAGTTGTTATGAACTTATCTCGAAGTCGCCCTACCCTGTTTAGTGCAAAGCCTTCATCTGTTGTTGCAGGTTTGAAGAACAGTGAAACACGAATCGTTTCCTGGATTTCTCAGGGAGTTTAATCTCTCACAGCAGCTGTTAAAACCTGCTCGGCAGGCAAATGACAAATTGTGTGGTTATAGCGACGCTTAGTGGTTAGAACCACCACATACACAATTGTTATGCATCAAACAGGTATTAAAAAGGTATTTCTATATAAAATTATATGCCTGTCTTATTTACTTAATATTATTAAAGGTAACAGCTCCCCCCTTAACTGTGGAAAACATGACATTCCAACCCAATAAAAAGTTTGAAACGTGATCTGAACTCTGAACGCAGCCTTTAACCTGATATCATTTTTTTAGGACATCCAACACAAAAAATAAGGATTAAAGTCAATGGTTTCATATGAATATATCTTTTTTTCTCATCTTTCTCTCAAAACTTTACATGCATATGCATTTGTCTTATTTTGTGTAGTGTAAAGATCTGCTCAACTTGTAGCCTAACTATTTTAACTGACAGTTTTTAAGTTCTAATTAAATAAAGCACATTTGTACTAAAACAACATGCACAACAATTCGTAATGATTAAAGTATTAGTATTAATAATTATACCACAATAAACAATAGAGGCAGAAAACAACAGCTTTAATGCATTCAGGAAAGAATCCCTATAAATTTATCTTTCTCAGTTCTGTTATCTGTTATGTTATTATAATTATTACCTCACCAACACATTAATATTTCTATAAGCTTTTAATAATCAAAGGCACAAATGACAATCTTTGAAGGCAAACAATATTTTGGATTTAATGGCCCAGGTTGGGTTTATTCATGCTTAAAAGGCAACATTAATAAAGAACTAAGCATTCAAAAAAGAGGAAATTAAATGCAGCTGATTATAAATGCTTGAACAATCTATAAACATTTCTGCATCATTAACACTAGTGTAAGATAAAAACATGTGACACAATTGTTTTCTTCCCATAAACCCAAATAAAACAGAATTTACAAATGCTACACCTGCTAAGCAATAACTCATAAAAACAATTGATTGTATTTCAGAATAAAACAGAAAAAAAAACAATCCACAAAGTTACCTTCACTTCAAAGTCCAAGAGTTATAGATTAAATCAAGGCGTAAAAAGTTTGACTATGCAACTCAAAGTGATCAATCCCCACACCAAAACATTTAATGACTGACATTTTAGGGGGCAGTTGTGGCCTACTGGTTAGTGTCGACTTGTAATCAGTAGGTTGCTGGTTCGATTCCAGTGGTGGCAGGTAGCAACTGAAGTGCCCTTGAGCAAGGCACCTAACCCCCGGGCGCTGCAGTGATAGCTGCCCACTGCTCTGGGTGTGTGTTCATGACTTGCAGTGTGTGTTCACTCCTCACTAAGGATGGGTTAAATGCAGAGGTCACATTTAAGTTATGGGTAATCATAACTGACAAAAACATGTCACTTTCACATTTCAGGTGTTGTTTGTGTCAATAGACATCAGCCACACCTGCAACTTTCAACACTTCTCTGGCTGTGTCAGCCAGCTCCTGAAGTCCTGTCTGAAGAAGATCCAATGTCAAATTGTACGACATCTCAGCTGCTTTTTTACTCCCTATACCAGGAAGCATGCTCCACGCAAATTTAACAGCTGCCTGCCTACTTGTTAGTGCAGACAGCTCCGTGTTACTTAGTTTTCCTTGCCTGATGGCGAGCACCAGTGGTGAACTCCTAACAGATTTCAGTGATGGATTGTTTACCCTCACTGCCAGCTTATCTACTGAATCGTCATCCAGACCGAATGCATAGTAGCACTTGGTGAAGAAAGCCAGCAAAATTGCTGCATCACATGCTGTTGAAAGGCCGGGCACAGGGGCCACCGCAATGGAGCCAGAAGCAATGGCTGCTGAGCAAGTCTGCTTCATAAATGTGTTAATCTTCTCTTCCAGAACTTTGGAGGAGTAAATTGGCAAAGACAAAATCAGAGTGTCTCTCTTGTGATCAGGTAGCTGCTTTGTCAATGTGTCTGTCAGGGCCTGAAAATCGTATTTGTTCAAATCAAAGGAGGATATCAGGAAAACATTTGGGTTATCCATTTCCCTTAGGTTTCTCTGGCACTCATCGCGAATTTGAGAAAGAACCTTCTGTTCATCGAAGTCTTTTCTTTGCGATTCTGCTTGAATGTCATTGTCGATCTTCGAGCGAAGGAAGTAAAAATTCTTTTTCCTCTCTTTAATGGCCCTAGCCAGCATGATGTCACTTTCTTTGAATCTCTCAGAGGAGATGATGATAAAAAAGTCATAGGTTTCTAGTTTCACCTCTTTTAGATATTTCTTAGCTTTAAATTTAGGACTCCCGCTCCCTGGCAAGTCCCAGAATTTTACATTTGGCATTGTGGGATGTTCGTACATTATAGATTCCATTGTGGTTTCGATCACGCCTGTGGGAGCTGAATTTTGGTCATCGGGTTGAAGACCTCTTATTGCATTGATAAAGGTGGATTTTCCTGCTCCGGTTGATCCTGTGACAGCAATATTAAGTGTGACATTGTCCAGCTGTTTGAATTTCTCTCTCATCTGGTCATCTATTACATAAACATATTCATCTGAACTAGTGAGCAGATCATCTGGCACTTCATATAAATGCTCGTATTCTTGATTCTCAGCGTCTGTGATTATATTTTTCTTCTCCTCAATGTTGTCTGACTGTAAACACAGATTCTCTTTAACTTTACACTGATCTGCATCATCAGTGGCATCTTCAGACTTTGTAGCATCCAGACACACACCTCCAAAGAACAATTCCTTTATATCTATCTTCATACTTTTCTCTCTGTCCACACCCGTCACTTTAATCTTTGGTTGTTTGACATCAGCAGGGTTACTCTCAACAGGGGTTTCTGTCAATTTAACTTTTTCCATAATAGCATCATGTTGTTCTTCTGAACTGTCCATTCTGAAACATTCAGGGTCTGTTTTTTCAGCTTGTCTTACCATATCACTCTCTCGCTGAAACAAAAATGTTTCCTCTTTATGGTCCACTTTACTACACTTCTCTGTTATCTGAAGTGGAACATTTCTGACAGGTTTTTGTTGTTCCTCTGTTTCAATATCTTCATCATGTCTTTGATCTGCGTGAGCTACTGTGGTCACTGCACACATATCTCCAGCTTTGTTTTGGTCCTCCAGGCATTTTTCTTTCTGCGTGGTAGCATTAGATATTTCACCTTCTCCTGATTTACCTACAGTTTCTTCATTCCTTGTTTTTTTAACCTCTTTCTCTGCTTGTGTTTCTCTCTTTTTATCTTTTCTTTCTTTTTGCTTCTCCCGTTCTCTGGCATCTTTGAGTTTTAATTCAATAATGTCCAGTGGAGAACAATGACCTTGTTTGGGTTTGTCTAATTCTTTTTCCTTCATTTTATGAAGTTCTGATTCATTGTGTCTCCCTGACTCCAACAATTCAGTGTTTTTTTGTTTTTCTCTCTGCACAATTTCCTCATTAAATGACTCAACAAGTCCATCAGCTACTGCTATATGGTCAGGCCGTATGTAGATGTTAAGGTAAGGGTCCATAAAGACATTTACTTCATTTGACATCATGAGTCTGACAAAACATAAATCAGTTAAATAATTAAACAAATATTAACTTTTTAATATTTACTTTATGTCGTTCTGGGCAATTATATGAATACTGTAGTTTCTTACACTAGAGGTCGCTGTGGACTAAGTCCTGTATATGTAACCAGTTTTTGTAAATTCTTCAAACTGGTTGTTTTAAACTATTTAAACTGGTTGTTTAACTATTTTCTATAAAAAAAATATAAACATGTTCAAATTTGAATAATGTTTTTATAAATAGCTGTAACATATAGGCTACGTACCTAAAACATACATCCTACGTAAGCGTATACAGATTCACCACCGTTTTAACAATATAAAATTGCTTAATAATGTTGCGTTTTACATGTTAGTTACACATACGGTTAACTTTTCTGTTTTGCATTCACAATAATATATACTCACCTTGTCCGTGAAGAGCTACGTGATTCGGAAATCGGTGTCTTTGCATGACTTAAAATGATATGTTAGCTGTCTAGTTAGGGTTAATAAAAAAGTGGGTGTAGATTTAAGGGTGTGGTTTAGTGTGGTTAAGTAACCACGCCCAAAAACTGAGTGACTTAGTTGACATCAATTGTGAAATGCAGTTAAAAACTTGTTTACAGAAAGGCACTAAGTCGTCAATGAAACAATTGTATATGTTGACTAAAATGTGATTGTGACACTGTGCATAAAATACATGCGCCGTACTGATATGTAAACAATAACATAATATTTTCCGTCCTTGTATTTAGATTTTTAGTTGGATTTAATTTAATCTATTTTTTAGTTTAGATGACTTGTCACAGTAGTAATCTAATGTCCTAAATCTAAGGTTTTCACTGTTGGCGTATGTTGTAACAGTAAAAAATTAACCAAAAACATGTAGCTATTTCAAACATGAAGTCTTTCATATGAATGCTGTTGAACTGGAAGATAGAGGGTCTTTACTGGAAGCAGCTTATGAAGGTTGATCTTTTTAGTAAATGGCTTTTTATTTTGTCAAAGACATACATGATCGAGCAAATCTTATAAAAATAACACAATGTTAGTTAACAAGTTCTTACAAAGCAACTTTATTAAATATACACATTTCGGTTGTACGGTACACAAGTTTGAAGTTTTCTCATGCATGCATACTCTTTTATGAATGCTGTTCAGCAGGAACAAGTTACTTGTATGTTTATATAATCACATGTTTATTAATAGTTCCCCTTACATAGTTCCCCTTAAAATCTTTTATCCTTTTCAGAATCAGATAATCACGGGTGTCATTATGTGAGGCTGATATTGCCAAGAACCAGCTTCTTGGCAAAACCAGTTTGTTTTGTATCATGTAACATTTGGCATGATAATCTAACATAATAAAACTGGAATTCTCACGATCTCCAATCATCATTTCACCCCACTTGTTTCAAACACTCTGGTGTGTAATTACAATCCTTCTGTTTGAAGTACAGACTTCATTTCCCTTGACTGAATATAGAGCAGCTCAGAACAGATAAATGCTCCATTATCTTTACTTGGTTACTTGTTTCTTATCTGTAATCCAGCACAAAGGCTTGCGTGGTTTGAATTGTCAGTGCAATATAGGGCTTATAATTGACCTGCTTTCTCCTATTGCACTTTTTTTTAAGATTGTGTTGTTATAATAATGTGCTATAGCCATATAACCCATAATTGTTTTTTGTCCCATTTGTCATTGTTTCTAGAATGTTTCTGTAAGCCTGCAGATGAATTGAATAGAATGACTTATTCATAATCTTAAAGTTACTAACTTTCTTGTGTGACCTGTAGACTTAAATTCACCAGATTAATAGCTAATATATTTATCTGGGAAGCTTATACCCTATTGCAATGATTTTATTTTCCTCTGTATTTTAAAATTTGGTTATTTCACACAGTTAGCAAAATTTGCTGATCAATTTAAATGTATGACAGCAAAAAATCCTTTAATCATTTATTTTTATTCCTTGTCCAAATTTTAACAAAATTCAACATTTATATACAGCTGGAAACAAATATCATCATAACAAATAATCACATTAAAATTATTTATTTTATTATAATTATTAATATAAACAGCATTCTTTAATTTTACACATTTGCAATCTGAAACTATTTTGTAGGTTAGAAATTAACAAAAAGTTATCAAGTACATTAGTGTTATCAAGTACAGATTAGTGTTCAAAACTGCTTTGCAATGGTAAGTTTATATACGATTCATATTTTGAGTTCCATAAATATTGTGTCCGGGTGCTGAGAATGGTGGGGTGTTTGTAGCAGTAGTTGTTCTTGACATCAGCAATATTAAGTGTGACATTGTCCAGCTGTTTGAATTTCTCTCTCATCTGGTAGTTCTTACAGCAGTTGATTCAAATTTAAACTTGTGATCCACAACTTTAAGTTGCAGCATTAAGCATTGCAGCATTAGGACACATTTACTGCGACATTAAAACTGAAACTGAAATTTGTAAGACCATCTTTTTGCATATTAGTCTGATGAAAGCTCTGACGCAATAAGAACTTTTCTGGTGTCATCTGCCATTTCATTGAGTCCTCTGTTCAGCAGGTAGTGCACACTGGCCACAGCAGTGCCAGCTGCTGGTAATCCTCCCCCTGGTAAAAGAGCCATTATTGTCCCCATGGTCTTTGCCACAGCAATGATTGGCTCAGACATTATATCAATCACAATAGCCTCATTGACTCCATTTTTGAATCGTGATGATTTAGCGGCTATCAGAAGGTCCACGGGTTGGTTGACCCTTTCCGAAAGTGCTTTCAGGGATTCATCTGATAAGCCAAATACTCTAAAGACTTGTTCAAAGAATTTCTTTATGATGCTGTAATCACAGACCAGTGACACTCCTGGAATTGGCACAATTGCCCCGACTCCAGCCCCAAAGGCATTAAGCCAAATCATTTTCTTGAAGTAAGTGACCTTCTTTGTCAGGGCCTCTGAGGAATAAACTGGCAGAGACTGAATGAGAGCAAATCTTTTGTTCTCAGGGAGTTCTTCCTCAAGAGTGTTGACCAACCCCTGAAAGTCAAATTTTTCCAAATGAAATGAAGATAATAGGAACACTTTTGGTTTTCCGACTTTTCGCAGGTTCTTTTCGCAATCCATCCGAATACTGTTGAGCAGATTCTCCTGATCAAAGTCTCTTTTCTTTGCCTCAGCACGAAGGTCATTGTCAATTTTAGTGCGGATGAAAAAAAACAGTTTATGTTTTTTCCTGATGGCCTTAGCTAGCTCTATATCATTTTCCTTAAATCTTTCCGAGGTCACTATAAGAAAGAAATCATACCTGTTGAAGCTAACATCCTTCAGATAAGTCAGTGCTTTAAATTTTGGACTACCAATTCCAGGCAGGTCCCAGATCTTCACATTTGGCATGGAGTTGTGTGGGTACATCTCTGGCTCCTTGGTGGTCTCGGTTGTTCCTGTAGCAGCTGCTTGGGGATCATCGTTACCAAGACCTCTCAGGGCATTGACAAAAGATGACTTTCCTGCTCCTGTCATTCCAGTTACAGCAATGTTGAGTGTAACATTCTCCAGCTCTTCCTGTTTACGTTTTAATTTGCTCAGCCTTTCTTTAGGTGAAGATTTAAACATGTCTTGTAATTCAGGATCAATGGTGTCTGAATCATCTGTGTTCTCAGTTTCCTTGGTCTTGCAGATGTTAGATAGCAGCTCTTTAGATACCACATAAAGATTTTTAGCTCCCTCAGGCTCTTTAATGTCGATTTCTGTAGTTTCTATAGTTTGATCACAAGGTTTTGGTTCCAATTGTTTCCTCCGATAGGTTCCCATTTCTGATTTCTTCAGCTTTGTTCTCGGCCTGATGGATGGCAATCTGTTGCGAGGATATACTTTGTCCTTTACATCTTCTTTGCTCAGTATTTGTGATGTAGTTGATGGTGGTTCTGATGATTGGGTGGAGACATCAGTGTCCTTATAAGGGTTTACCAAATCTGTCATGGTAGCTCTGTAAAAACAAATAATAATTAAAATATTCATTAAAATCATTATAATTATTAATTATAAAAAAAAACATTCATAGATAGACAGATGGACAGACAGACAGATATACAACTTCTTGCAGCTTCTACAAAAGATATATATTTCTGTAAATTTAATAAGACTAGTATATATTTAAATATATTAGATGACCTGGTGCGTGGTAATTTTTTGTCCTTTACATCATCGCTCAGTGTTTGTGATGTAGTTGATGGTGGTTCTGATGATTGGGTGGAGACATTGGTGTCCTTATAAGGGTTAACCAAATCTGTCATGGTAGCTCTAAAAAAAATGTAATTAATAATTAAAGAAAATATTCATTAAAATCATTATAATTATTAATCATAAAAAAATCATAGATAGACAGACAGATACCTTCTTGCAGCTTCTACAAAAGATACTGTATATATTTCTGTAAATATATTAAGACTACTATATATTTAAATATATTGGATGACCTGGTGCGTAGTAATTTTTTGTCCTTTACATCTTCGCTCAGTGTTTGTGATGTAGTTGATGGTGGTTCTGATGATTGGTTGGAGACATCAGTGTCCTTATAAGGGTTTACCAAATCTGTCATAGTAGCTCTGTAAAAACGTAAATAATAAAGTAAAATAAAGCAAAAATCATTAAAATTATTCATTATAATAAAATGAGATAGATAGATTTAAAGATAGATTCAAGATTATGTAAATTCATCTTGAATTAAGCTGATATCAAATCGAACTGTGTAACCCACCCCTGTAGGTCCAGAATTCTCTGTTCTGCCTCTGGAAGCTTTATTATGGTCCACTGCAACATGTAGAAGAGTTGCTGCTCACACAAATATTTTGCAGATGTAATAAATTTATGATAATAAAATTTACTGTGTATTATTTTAAGCTTGGTTCCTTGAAGCTGGCTGTTCTTGAAATGTTTTCTTTGGTAATAGCAAAGCCAAGATTAACTTCTACAAAGCATCCAATAACAAACATGTTTTTAACAGCAAATCTTCAAACATACTGCACATCACTGCTGAAGAAATCCCTTATCTTAATCTTAATGAAGTACAGAATTTTAAGATTTGCATATCTGTAAAATCTATATCTTTAGCTCTATATCTAACTTTTTTATCTATATCTTTTTACTAAACCGTTATCTAATATCTACATCAACATCTTGACATGAGTGTAAACCTGTTGAAAATCATAGAAACTAATCTTACCTTTTAGTTAGAGTTGAATAAACAAGGTCAATACAAAAGCAAATGTGCAATATGAACTGTAGAATCTGCAGGGCTCAGAAACAATTTATTGCACAACAGGGTGTGGCCTAAATTACCACCTTCCTCATGACAGAAGATTTCTTTTGTGTGTGTGTGTGTGTGTTAGGTAAAATTCCTCGGATTCATGAGAATCTCGTTTCTTACTCCACAACTGGGGATGGAAGTTCCTCACTCAACTTTTGTGTGATTTCACAATTGTAATTATTCGTAAAAGCAGCCAGGTTATAAAAATGAAATGACGCAATGCCTAATATAAAACTTCAGTTCTATCAATGTTTTGAAATGTTCCATTCAAACGGCATGGCAATATTCTTGGAGTTTCATTTCTGTACCACACATAGGAAGAGAACAGATTCTGCTTGCATAATCTTGAAATATCATTTTGATGAGTATTCCAATTATACTGATAATGTGCACCAGCAATTGTAAGTGATCCACTTGTCACTTTCAATTCACTTCAAATGAAGGAAGATAAAAAGTATTACAGTGATGAAAATAAATTA
The DNA here is from genome assembly GCA_036877625.1 of Ambastaia sidthimunki. NCBI lineage: Eukaryota > Metazoa > Chordata > Actinopteri > Cypriniformes > Botiidae > Ambastaia > Ambastaia sidthimunki. Next base: position 99,104 of record JAZGTK010000067.1, read on the forward strand.
TGAAAGTACAGAAAATATATAGTATATCTATAGACAGTTATATATATACAGTTATATATAGTAGAGTTTTGCTCTAAAAATAGAGTTCTGATCTCAAAATGTACACTAGCATTAAAAACTGAAATAAGTAATTATATATATATATAAATGAATGAATGGTTCTGAGGGTAACTGGACCTGTTTTGGTAAAAGCAATATTAATTATGTTTGCCTTTTAATATTTGTCAGCACTCAGAAGTCTCCCAGTGAGCAATGCAACAGTGCCAAGGACCCAAAAACTTTGATGTGAAGCGGAGCAGAAAACCTTGGTGGAAACCAAACTCAACCAGTAAACCTTGGTGGAAACCAAACTCAACCAGTAGGACCAGTTCTCTTTTGGCACATTAACAGAACACTGCTAAAATTAAACAGAAGAATGCTGTTGATTATTTAAAGAATGTTTTTAGAAGTCTGTCTCAAAGACAAATTTGTGGTACAAACTAAATGTGTTATTGTTGTTATTGTTGTTGTTATTGTTGTTGTGTGGCATGACGTAGCTGGAGAACAGAGCCTGCCAGGAAACTGCTCGAAATTATTTTTAAAATGTCTTTAAGGCTACATGACAGAAAGAGAAAGCAATATTCCAGAAGTGCTCACTAAAGCTCACTTTCTTTGCTCACAGCATACATTAAATCAATACAAAATAATTACATTTTATTTTTATTTCATTTTATTTAATGTTACTGCAAGTCCTAAAACTGAGTGTTGTTGAAATATTACTGAATGTTGTTCAGGTTTTGACCTACTTTCAGTAAAATGCATTCAAAGAGGTTTCTCACAAGGAAGTTGTGCATTTTAAAAAAACACCCTCATAACATATCCCCACATGACAGTAAAATGATAGAATGACAGTAAAATGATGGAAATGAAAGTCTTTGTTTCGAAAGTAGACTTAGCATTTTTGTAGAGACCCACATTCAGACACACATCTATAGCCTACAGGCCACCTGGAGAGACAACAGAGCTCAATAGCCTTCCTGTAGCTCAACTGGTAGAGCATTGCGTTAGCAGCGCAAAGGTTGTGGGTTCAATCCCAGGGAATGCAAGTACTGATAAAAAAAAAAGTATACATTGAATTCGCTGTAAGTCGCAAGCGTCTGCTAAATGAATAAATGTAAATGTAATAGGTCTTCGTCTTGTCTGTACTTTAATGTACCGTTTCATCAATATAATATATCCAATCACAGAACACGGGGTACTCCCCCACCCCCCTTTAGTTCAGTAACTAGACCAGAGAAAGAATGCATGCTGTTTCCAGAAAAAAGTAACATTCCATCGCTTAGCCAAAATAACTGTAGAAGTACATGTATTTCACAAATATCTGAACAGACCATACCAGTAGAAAAATACCCTTCTAAAGATGAAAAATTAGTGTGTCAAATACAGTGCTGTTGACAGAGGGGAAATATATGTTTGTTGAATAACTTTATAAATATATCACTATAATGTTTCCCAACCTGCTTCTTCACCTGGAAAATCCTGAGCACATATAACACAAATTTATACTGTGAGAAAACAACATATGGTTAAATATCTGACCCCCCCGCCCCCAGATGTAACACAAAGGTAGTTTTTCCACATACTGACCGTTTGTGACATTTTTTCAGAGATCTTGACATATTGGATAAACAAAATCAGAAGCAGAAAAATCACAATTATTGTAAGCACTGTAACTGTCCACATTTTCAAAAATCTTCAAATATTATACAATTTTTATATGAACAATGTTCAATAACATTTTTACAGCCTAGACTAGAAGATATGTGACTATAAAGCATAACAAATAAGTGAATAAATAACATGGAATAAAAACTGTGACAACTAGTCCCAGTCAATACACTGTGCAACATTTTTGCTGCCTTAAATTTTCAAATTGAATCAAATTGACTGTTTTTTGACTGTTGACAAAATTTTTGACTGTTTTTTTTTTTGACTGAAACTTTTTGGTGTTGAGTTGTTGTAACTTATAAAAAACCTTGAAATTGCTTAAATTATTTGGTTGACATAAATAAAAACATATGTTGTCATGACTTATTAATCACATAAATAATTTAGAAAATGAATAATTTTCACATGAATCATTAAGAAACAGTGAGATCTGAAATATGCAGCAAACAGAGTTATACACGTGTGTTTCTTTAGTCTTATCAAATATCTCTTACTGTTATTCTACTGACATCAAAAAAAGTGAATTACTGACCTCGGCAGCATGCAGTTGTGAATTGCCTTAGACGAGACATCTGAACAGGCCAGCAGTACACATAAAACCCTCTGTGCGAAGAGAGAGTTGAAGCAGTATTTCACTGTGGGACTCCACTTCAAACAAACATACTTCATACACATTTTAAAAGAAATGTTTGCTTGTTAAAAATCATGTATTCTATTGATTCCAAAAATATTGTGTATTATCAGCTTTGAACAAAGAAGTTAACTCACAATACAAAAACCTTTTGTTCAAAAGTAAGTGTAGGCCTGTATTTCAGAATATATAAAGAGCTACACTACACAAATACTAAACACTTCAAAAACAAGAAGTTCTACCAGGGAAATAGTTTTTGCCTTTTACACAAAATGCAGGACAATCTCTCTGTCCTTGGATTTATCCTTTAGCTCAAAACACAGCATCTGGGTGTTTCCCATGTTACAGTACAAACCTCTGTGCATGTCTGGTGCTGTGGAGGAAAACAATTGTTTTATACCTTGATTGTTTTTAAAAGATTATTTTAAAAATTGCATAGCTTAGCATAAACATAACACCTTATTCCAAAATAGTCCTGAATAAAACATTTTAAAAATTCACACTATAACTTAACCTTTAACTCAAACCATTCTTACCTGCAATATGTAGATTACATTTGAAATATTAGAACATGTATATTGTAACCAACTGAGTTTCTAAGCAAGCAAGGGTTAGGACATAAAATATCATTTTATGAGAATAAAAGTACCCAAAGCACAAACAGCAATAAAAAAGAAAGCAACTTATAATAAGATTTACCAGACACAGGTGGACTCAACCAGGAAGTAGAATCAAGAACACAAAGAAAAGTCTAAATTAAAAGTCTACACAATAAAAGCGCAAGGAGCATTTTGTTTATACAACAGCCAGCAAATACAGTGCAGTCTTGAAACAGCTGTAACACAACCAGCTTCCTGTCAAAACCTCAAATGACACTTGACACTTTTTGTTAACTCTTGTTAAAGATGTATTCATTTTACAACAAGTATCAATCTGCACCTGTACTGAGTAACAGTGATTTATGACTGTAAATTTGTAATTTGTAAGGTCCATTAAATTAAAAATGTTGGTACTTAATATCCGGTCCAGTTGTGTTTGACTCAACAGACGGTTGAACAGCGTAAGGTCACAGATCTAAAATTAGATAGATCTAAAAATAGCTCAAATGCATTTCACAAAACCATGTTTTACCCAGGTCATGGGAATGCATGCACATGTAGTTGATAATGTAAAATACATAGCCTGTATGTCAACTAAATAAAGGCTGCATTTGACAATTATTAAACAATTCTTTTGAATAATAATTCAATTGTGTATAAAAATGTGCTAAAATACAGAGAAATCCAATGAAATTGCTCATTTGCTGTATTTTACATAATAACAGGTCAAAATGTGGGATGCTTTTATGCATACACTTTTACTTATTAAATTAATCACTTATATGACTTAGTATTCTCAAGCTGTATCAAGCATTTATTTTTGAAGTATTAAAAAAACGTATTTTTCAGTAAATGTTTTGACCAATTTACCAATTACAGGCAATACAATCAAATTAACAAGATCATCATAAAACAGTAGAGACAGCAAATAGTTGAGAGCATGGAGCACAAATACTAATTGCATGTGATTTAAGCAGATACGATGTAATAGGTTAAAAACATATACATTTCAATTTGTGTGTGAAATTTGGCCACAAACCTTTTTTAGAAAATTAACAGTAAAACAGGAAGACTATAAGCAGTATTATTAAAAATATATTTACAAAAACAAATATTATGTAGTACACTGTAAAACCAACCAGAAACAGCTACAGATGGAATAACTGAGTGAGAAAAATACAGCTGCTGAAAGTCTATTTGAGGGTTTATTTGTCAAGGTTATGAAGGCAAAAACGTGGATATTCAACATCACAGCTGCTGAGTCATGCTGGTTAAACCCAACATTACTGTACTGTTCCATCCACACACTATCAGCAAAATAACGTGTATACTGTATGATGAATACAAAATACCCAACTTTAAAAAATAATCTTTAGTTTGTACATCTGAATGTTATTTTTTTGGATTGCTGATGACTTTTCACTGTTGTATATATGTGGTTTTTGTATATACAAATTCAGCTTACATGCTCTAAAGCTTATAATATACAGACACTATACTGTACTATAGAGTGCCATTCTATTCTCTGCAACCATGCCATATATACAAATAATAATAATGTAGTAATATCATACCTATTCAAGTACACAAAATACCATATTATTACTTATAATTTAAGCAGGTCTTTTGGAACTGATCATTGATTGGTCGTTGGCGAACCACTTGGGCGTGGACCTACATGCTAATAGCCTTTTTTGGCCGATAAATACTGCAGCTGAGAAGCAAGAACATCATCGAACAGGATCAATCAGCAGTCATGAAGTCTTTGGTGTTCCTGGTGCTCCTTGGAGCTGCTTGTGAGTAGAAACTGCATTCAGCACCAAACAATTTAACTTGACCCTAGTCAATATATTGACAATATTCTTTCTTCTTTCTGCAGTTGCTCTGGAAGATGACAAGATTGTTGGTGGATATGAGTGCCAGCCCCATTCTCAGCCCTGGCAGGTGTCTCTGAATGCTGGCTACCACTTCTGCGGTGGCTCTCTGGTCAATGAGAACTGGGTTGTGTCTGCTGCTCACTGCTACAAGTCGTAAGTGACCATAACATACTAGTTTAATTCAGGTTGATTGGTAAGATCAATGATTTCTACAATTTGAAATTCTCTTTTAGACGCATTGAGGTCCGTCTGGGCGAGCACAACATTGGCATTACTGAGAACACAGAGCAGTTCATCTCCTCCGAACGTGTCATCCGTCACCCCCAGTATAACTCCTGGAACATTGATAATGACATCATGCTTATCAAACTTAGCAAGCCCGCTGTGCTCAATGCCAACGTGCAGCCTGTGGCCCTGCCCACATCTTGTGCCCCCGCTGGCACCATGTGCACAGTCTCCGGCTGGGGAAACACCATGAGTCCCAGTGAGTACCGGCTTGGTGATGTCATTTCCTCTGAGCCGTCATCATCAAGCAAAATTAAATTTAGTTTTTTTTCATAGCTGCTGATTCCGACAAGCTTCAGTGTCTGCAGATTCCCATTCTGTCTGACAGCGACTGTAACAACTCCTACCCCGGAATGATCACAAAATCCATGTTCTGCGCTGGATACCTGGAGGGAGGAAAGGACTCTTGCCAGGTAAAGTGACAGACACAAATTCATTGCACCAGAAATTGTACTGGACACTATTTTCCAATACTGAGTTGTTCTTTAATCTCTCAGGGTGACTCTGGAGGTCCTGTGGTGTGCAATAATCAGCTGCAGGGTATTGTGTCCTGGGGTTATGGTTGTGCTGAGAAGAATCATCCTGGTGTCTATACCAAGGTAATACAGGCAACATTTTAATAACGTCCTTAAAGCATTTGATTGTTTGAATGATCTGAATGACAATCATGAAACACCTAAATGATCACATTCTCTTTTCTCCTAGGTCTGCATTTTCAACCAATGGATTGATGACACCATGAAATCATACTGAAGCCCATCTAAAAACCAACCTTCAGCCATTTCTGCAATCCAGCAATAGTCCTTTGTATTGGATGTATAAACCTGTGTGTGAAAATTAAAAGATTCAGCTTACTTGTAAAGCCTTCGACATTTTTTTCATTCAACCTTTCATGGATCAATGAAATAATGTTAATTTATGAAACTAGACTCACACATACATTTTCAATAATTATATTTCTACAGTACTTGACACTTGCTTGCAATGTTACCTTAATGTTACTTGTAAACTAAACTAAAATAAACTAAAATAAAGTAAAGTAATATAAAGTAAACATGTTCTTCAAAACAAGCAGTAGTTGTTGGTATTGACACAAAAATACGTCTTCAGGGTTTAAATGTTTTACTATATTTATTTTTTGCCTCCGTCAACGCCACTATGCGGAACCTTATTAGTTGTTGTTTTTCCGCCCGGACTCTTTAGATTGTGGGTCACGCATGCTGCTCTCCGCAAGTCCTTCTGTTTTCATTTTCTTGTATGACATTTCGGTTTAAGTACGTGTAGTTGTTTTCTCATAGTAGATGTTGGCGGTGACCGCAGTCCTGTGCGTCTAAGTTTTGTCGTATTGTGCAACATATAAAACGTTAGTGTTTTTAACCTTTTCTCATAATGAGACTCACCTTGAGGGCGTTTATTTCCCATGGCCGTGTGGCCCGTCGGATGGGTCTCGGACCTGAGTCCAGAATTAACATGCTTCGGAATATCCTTACCGGTCTGGTTAGACACGAGAGAATAGAGACAACTAAAGCACGAGCTGATGAGGTCCGCTTTTACGCCGAAAAGGCAAGTGATCGGAATAACTCATTCAGTCATTAAACCTGCTATTATATATTATACAGCTGTGTTCGTATAATAACATACCACTAAAATACATAAAAAGATGATTGTAAAAAGTAACCATCATGAAAATAATTTCTAGCTGGGACAATGCTGTAGTGCAGCTGTAGTATTTACTTCCTAATATGTAATATAATATGTGTTTTCTTTTTACAGTTGATTGATTATGCCAAAAAGGGAGATACTAATGAAAAGTCGATGAAAATGGCTGATTTCTGGCTCACGGTGGGTATCTTATTTTACATCGTTGAACAATTTAAACACACATTAAGGAAACCGATCGACTAATGTTTGCATGTTTTTACATCTTTCCCATCTAGGAAAAAGATTTGATCCCAAAACTTTTTAAAGTTCTGGCACCAAGATTTGAAAACAAGACAAGTGGCTTCACACGTATGGCCCGTATTCCTAACAGAGAGAATCTGGATCGCGCGCATATGGCGGTCCTGGAGTATAAGGGGAACCCTTTCCCACCTCTGTTCCCCGTTAAACGCGTCAGTGAACTGAACTTGCTAAATCAGCTTCTGAAAGGATACAGAGAAGAAAAAGCGCAAATGCTTAATGACAAAAAGGACTTGTGATCTTTAACCACTGTATTTTGTACATTATATTTCAGCACCTATCATCAATTATTAAAATCACAGTTATAATAAGACGTTTGTGTGTATTTATGGGTGATTCATCAATTTTCTGAATCTGAGATTTCCAGAATTATTTTCTTTCTTGCTACAGCCTCACTGCAACATGCTGTTGTGTTATTACTACAGCATCTGACTGCAAAGAAGACCTTCAACCATTGACAGTCATTTAAAAAAAAGTACTTTTAATTCTAACAAACATTTATTTTCTTATGCAAGCAACATTGAAATCAGACAAATAAGCCATTGTAATAAAACAGCATTTTAATTTGGCAAAAGGAGTATGTACTGCCAAATCAATTGACACTTTAAATGCATTCCATTCAGTATGAACAGTGCAACACAAATGTGCTTAGCTTAATCTCTCTGTGCTGCCCAATGTGCTGTGCTAATATCTATCATACATTCAAGTGTGTGGCGTGTGCTGTCCCTCCGCCATGTACACACACAAGAGATGGAAAAATCATGCCAAAGCCTTTTTAAAGTCACTTGCTTCCTGGTGGTTTTCCAGTTAGCTCAAGTTCAGCATGTAAAAAATGTATTCGTTTAAAAAAAACCACTGGAATCTAGCTTTAATGATTCTTGTATGGTCCTCTTAAACAAATTTGGGTATAAATGCACCTATTTACATAATGTTGTAGTTAAAATGTTAATTCAGACATGTTGTCTGTAGTATATTCTTATATATAACATAAATATGATCTATAACAAATTGCTGTGGAAAATAAATACAATAGTGGTAATGGGCGTTTTGTTTTTACAGATAAAACACTTTACACATTGTACATTAGAAAGTGGGTAATTCACTGTATTGCATTATGGTTGCATTTGCAAGGGCCATCAAGGGCAATGAAATGTGTAAAAACAGTAAAGTGCTTCATGCAGTTAATACAAAGTGTGTCTGTAGGAGTAGTTATATTTTCATTGGACATTCAAGCACACAAACCTTACGGCAACCCCAGTGAGCTGAATGCATCAACCTGACATTATTCCACTCACTGATAGAAAAAAGCTTCATATCGATCCATTCAAGTTCTTGTTCTTAAACTCCACCTGTGTGAGTCCTGCAAGTGATTTCTGTACTTAGAATATGTACTGAATTGAATTCTATTAAGAATTAGGCCCTGTGGTCTTACAGGACAAAGTGTCCCCTGGTTGTACACTTTGAAATTGCATTGCTTTGAATGCAGTATGTCACCTGTGTAGTGATGGTGTCATAAATACTCAATACTTTTTGGACCTCCTTCTCAGGCATACAGCTATTTGCGTACTGTATAGCAAGTATGTATGTTTTTAATGTGGGGACCATGTTATCTGAGAAGCAGTCTGTTAGTATGAAGTGGACAATATGGAAAGATTGGGATAAAATATGTATGTCATCTTCCATCGTCTGTTTGAGTTAAATATTCTCTATGTAAGTATACACAGTCTGTACTGTATACAAACTTAAAAGCAGCATTTAATTTCTGCATTAGTGGCACAAAGCTAAACTGCAAAATGAAGACAAACTAATGTGTTCAAATATTAATATTATAACAGATAGTCCTGGCCCAAACACACACCATTGGTTAAGCCACTTTCAAGTTCAGCCAAATAGAGCAAAGTTAGGGCTATTGTGGTTTTACTTTTTGTATCAACCAACAAGTGGCTTTTTAATGACCGATTCTGCTCGAATTCTAAAATAGATTCTGACCGAATCTATTTTACCGTATTTTTACCCAAAATGACACTTATATTTGAAAACTAGGCACACCCAAAACTACATTGAATATATCAGAATGTAGACAAAGCACAAACATGCATGGTATACAAATACTGCCTAGTTGTCCACAGCTAACTTACAGTAATGTCTGCAAAATATTTAGCTATATTCAATGTGAATAAAAATATAAACCCTAATGATCTCAACTTTACAAACAAAATATGTCAATAAATTCTCAAAAACCATAAAAAAATTTCACTGCGCTGGGTAAGGAAGATGAATACTTAGTTCAGAGTCATTAAAATGTAATGTAAATTCAAATATTAACGGCACCACCTGAAATGAACAAAGCATTAAAAATATGTAAAAAGTCCATTGTTCTGTACGGTTACTGTACACATCGCTATCCTATTCACATTACGCTTTAAATAACTATACTTAAGATTCACTGTTGTCTCCTGTCACTCTATTGCCCTGCCTACATATTATCTCTGCCTCTCCAATGACTCTCTGGTCTGTTGCTGAAATATTTATTGCTTCTTATTTCTTAAGACTTGAGCGAGGAGGTTCCGGCCCACTCTCTCTACTTTTGTTGAAGCAGCTCTCATTTCTCCTTACAATTTCAAAGATACAGATGTTTTGTTAACTTTTTTAAAAATGGCTTCACATTTTCACGCACGTCTTAACCTAATCTATTAAAATATTTATTCTGTTTCCACCACTTAGACGTTCAAAAGTAGATATTCTGGCTGTGTCCCTTCTCCGTGTGCCTGTTTCTTCACAGTCTGCTCTAGGCATGGGAACCCATTCTTGTGGCCCCTTGCATGCTAAAATATTCAGTGAAGTGGGACGTTAATCGAGGCGGAGGGGGGGAGTGGGCGGAGCTACGTGGCGGTATGGGAGGAGGAAGTTGGGAGAAAGTGGATGACAGGTCTGCCGTTGTTGTGATGATCTTACGCTCACTGTTCTTTGGCACTTCCTGTCCCTTCCGGGTCACCGTCTCATCTATTGTCTTAACAGGGTCCTTAATAGGGAAACATGAAATAGAAGGATTCTATTATTGCCCTGCCTGATAATCTGATCATTAAATTTAATGAATTCATAAATAGATTTCTTATTAAACTCTTTAGCCCTTTTCCCTTCCACCTACAACATTTTAATACTCACAGAGTGAATAGAGAAAAGTTCTGTGAAGTTTGGCTGAGAGTCTCCCAGGAAGGAGCTGTTCCCATAGGCATGGTGTGGGAAGCTCTCTGCTCCCATGCCTTTAGGACTGGAGAGAAGGATGCCTATCTGAGACGTCCGTACGTGGTAAGGAAAGTTCTTATTGGCCGCTGATGGACGTGTGATGGCCTGGAGCGACAGGGTTAGTCACAAGCTGGGTTGTTTTTTGAAAAGTATTTTTCATCAATGAGGTAATCAATAAACAAACAACAGTAAACATACCAGGAAGACAATATGAGCATAGAGATGGATGCCAAGTTGGATGCCATTCACAATTTTTTCCCTGGCCCAGCGAGAGATGCCAAAGTTGGCAATGAGAGCCATGACTGGTACAGCGAAAAACCTAGGAGTGAGAAAACAAAAAAAGCTGGAAATCAACAGACAACCAAAGCAATGATGGAAAAGACAGTAGCATTGTAATCTGTCAGTCTTCTTGAGAAGTGTACAATAACTGCAGACAGCTACAGTGCAACTCACATGGTGTAGAGAGAAACAGTACAACAGAATACTTTAGATCCCCTAAACTTTAGTAACATCACAGAATCATCATGTTTTAATGGCTTTTGAAGAATACACAATTTGCAAATAAGTGACAATAGTACAACACACAGCTGTAGAAATCTGCATCTGTCCATCATCTTCATATATACGCACATACATACACAATCTACTGCTCTTCTACTGTATTTTTTATTGAAAGGGAAATGCACTCACTCACTCACTCACTCACTCACTCACTCACTCACTCACCCAAGGGTATGTATTCACTGTTAAAATGTAAATCCTAAATGCACTGTAAGTAACTCTGGGAAAAATATTAAATTATAACATATATTACAGATGGATAAAATGGTATTTGTATAAATGTAAATATAATGTAAATGAGATTAAATGAACTCACCACAGAGTGTATGCAGTAAAGAAGGGAATGTAGAAAGGTTGTTTTTCAGGGTAGTGTTTGAGGGACACCAGCACGGCGTAGCAGAACCACACATACGCAAGAAGCTGCAGACCCATTAGGCCGTACCCTGCAGGGCTGTCATAAGCATACAGCACCTCTCCTGGATCAAAGAACTACAAACACAGCACAGAATGGTGAAATCAAGTGCACTTGGCATGCCATCTGTATGATTGATAGTTTTAAATCCAACCACGGCACAAATCTGTTAGGATGCACAAGTGGAAACTGACGTATCATTTCTCGAACCCAAACATCTAAGAGCCAAAGGTGACATTGACAGAAGATGCAACAGGAGCTGCTCTGTGATACTGCAAATATCTGTCTCTATAAATGTGTCATTCTCTGTATCTGTTTCCTTATTTATCTGTCTAACTGCTGGGTTCCATTACAACAGAACAACATGCTCGTACTGGGTAACTCCATCTCATAGGCTTACATTATGTATAGAGTACTAGGCTGCTAGGGTGCATCATGGCACACTGCAGTTAACAGTGTTTGAAGATACTGAGACTGTTACACATTAGGCGATAAGGAAATAAGACCTGTGAGGATACATTTTTGGTACTGAATTGTCTGTTTTATTTGCAGTGGTTATTGCTACAATATTTTTAATGAGGCTGCTAATGTAAGGGTGACATTCACCCTTAAAGCAAAAGTACATATTCAGAGCTTTCCTGAAGCTCAAGAGGTAGCGCATGGCACTAGCAGTGCTAAGGTCACGGGTTCGATCCCAGGGAATGCATGTGCTAATAAAATGTAAATGGAATGTAACCTGAATGCACTGTAAATTGCTTTGGATAAAAGCATCTAAGGCCATATTTTGATACCTGGAAAATGTTGTACATTTAAGTACACAATTATATGTAGCTCGTCACCCTTTATATTATATAAAGCTTTCACTGCTTATTCCAAAGTATTATATTCATTTATTTATTTTTTTCCTTTTAAGGGGGTTATTATTAATTACTGTTTTACAATTATTATCTTAAAACACAGTTTTTTAATCAGGAGTATTTATTCATAATCAATGATGTACCGTGCACAGTACATTATACAAGAATGATCAATATGTGAAATCATAAATGAAAGGACATTAATCTTACCTCTGCTTCATATATGAAGAGAATAATGTAGGTGATGGTGTACACTGTCATATAAATGGAGAGTTTGACAGAGCCACTGTGGCTTATTCTTGCCCTGGGTGACAAACAGTACATGCACAGGAATGAGACTGTAGGTTCTCCAGTATTTGACAGATTCATTGTTCTGACAGCTAGGTCACATTAGTCTTGTAAGTCGTTATCCCCATTCGGGAACAAGACTTCCTACCTGGTAACTGTGAATCCTTTTCCCAAGAGAATCAGCATGAGCAGGAAAATCAGGAAGCTCACGGAAAAGAGTAATTTCCCTGGTGAGAGGGAACATCCCGTTGAGAGTTAGAGAGGTGACCACAAGTAGGTTACGGTAAAATATTGTTAGTGCTGAAATCAGGTCAGCAGCATTTAAGGACTGCATTACACAGACAAAGAAGAAATCTATCAACTCAGCTAATTAAAAATGTATCAGTGTTTGTGTATTTATTTACAGTCATTTTGTCAAAAATATACCCCTTGAGGACGATACAGGCTTTGTATGGGGTTTCTAATCACTCCGTCAGGGTTTATTTCGCAGTAATGACTGACTGATTGTACATTATCCTTTATATGCAGTGCTTCCCTCACCTAATATCTTCAGACTTCCATTCCCGACTCCTTCTCTGGCATAAAGGCCCCAGTAAATGCAGAAGAAGAGCAGGCTTAACACTGGGAGAAAGGAATCAGAAAGAGGAGCATGGATGACAGAGATAAGAGAGGAAAGATATAAGTCACAGTGGTGGCAGCAACAAGAGGGCAGAGACAGGAGCGGAATGTGAGGAGGAGATAAGGAAGAAATAGAGAAGAAAGAGAGAAGGTTTGACACAAGAGATATTGTTATGCATCCAGCATTGCAATTGGTGGTGTCATAAAAGAAATGTGTGTTTGTGTTTGTGTTGAGTGGTCTTTCTCACCCTCGATTCCAGCCGCAGTCATAAACATCTTATAGGTTGTGTGGAGCAGCTGTCTCCCTTTTAAATTATCTTAAAGAATAACAGAGAGAGCAAGAGAGATTTAGGATAAAGGGATGACAAAATGCGGAGAGACTAAAAACAGAGGCACCATAATGTTTGTTTATCTGGGGGGAGATGCCTAAAAATAGCCTTCAATTTATCTCTGAATAATAAGGCTTGCAAATGATGTACTGAGATCAATGGATTTGATTTGGGGTTTTTTTTGCACTCACATGCAAAATAACAAGAGAGAGTGAACACAGTAGCAAATATGACCAGAAATGTGATGTCAGTCTCCAGGATGCCTAAAAAACAGATTAACAGAAAAACAAACAGCATTCAGTCACTGTATCTGTAAGCTAATGAGCTTTAGTGTAAATTACAGCAACTTACTGTGCATTCAAGCTACAGTAAACAATTATTCCCAGAACACAAACTGATATAATGCATTATATATGATATAATGATACAACGCTTATATGTACTGTAAATTACTTTGGATAATACCAGCTGCTATTTTACATAGAGCAGGTCATCTCATGGGAGTCGCCATGTTAGATCACATGATCAGTCAAATGTTACTCACTTAAGCCCTGTAATTAGATACTTCTGTCCTCTTAAAAAAATCATAGCTGAATGCAAATAGCCATTTTCTATAAGGGCATTACTGAAATCCTTTGTTTTTGCGTGCTACTGTATATATGAAACTAGGTGCTTGGTGTGAAAGTTAGGAAAATATATATGAAGGTTCATATAAACATATATTGCTAAACATTCGTATAAATTTTTCTGTTTTTCAAATTGTTTTGTCTCACCAAATTCATCTGCAGAGAAATGCTGGGTCCAGAACGACTGTCCATTGGTTAATGTCATTTCATATTCCAGCTGCAGCCCATCTCCCTGTATAACACGTGAAATAGAAAAAGATTGTGGTTTGGAGCAGGAGGTTCAAAAGGGAGCGTGCGGAAAAGCAAGCACGGAGCCGGAGAGAGCCGTACAAACACTCAGTGCACAGATACATCTTATGCTATAACAGTCTTCAAAGCGGCAGAGTATCTAGCCGTTGAGAGGATTTTGGCTCGGCTAATAAAAGAGAAACACTTTGATTTCTCTTGGCAGGAAAAACCCATTCTCTCTCCCTCTCTTTATCAAAAGGGTGAGGTGCATGAAGCGTGCTCTATCACAAAATCAATGTGACCGGAGAAGGACAGGTGAGAAAGAGCAGGACAGAGATATGGAGTCTGGAACTACAGGGAAAGGGCGTTAGATACAAAGTGAATGAGCACAAAAGGCAGAAGTGAGTAATCAAAGCCTGTAACAGAAGCTTGGAGGCTCCGAGATATAAGACGGGGCAGTGGGAAAGGAAGTGTAAGGCAGATAGAAACAAAATTGGCAACAGACACAGAGAGAATCCCACAGGAACAATGCAAGAAGACAATGCTTAACTTTAGTCCAAGAGGATTTAGTATTGTGTCCATCAGCCTGCCTACATATACGAACAACCCTTTAAATTCTGCCCCATTTAAGTCCCTTTAAATTTTGTACCTATGTGTAACAATGTACAGTGTATTTTCCACAGAGGTAGACAAACTAAATATCGCAAATATGTCATTTGCAAAATGATAAATTAAATGTGCTATAAAATATAGACATTTACCAATGATCAGCTTAGCCTGTATATCAGAAAATATCAGTGTATTAGAAATATACTTATATACTTGTACGTCTCAGAAAATCTCAAAGTTTACTACTTTACACTTAAAGTACACTTAAAAGTACACTTTCATAAACTAAAAGTGGGCCAATTTAGTCCCAAGTATATACTTTATACTTCTTTTTGTAAGGGAATGTAATCTACCAATTCAGTGCGGTGGGTCTCTAAAGAAAATCACCCATCAACATTATAACACCACTATACATTCAACAGGAAACAGTCCATTAGGCTTATGTTTTCATTGTTAAAGGTTTATTGCACCTGATAGAGAGTTTATTGTGTTAGCACTTACCCCACACTTGCTGAGTGCAATGTACCACCATCTCTCTCTGACTGAACGAAAACTTCGACCTCCTACACAACTCAGCATGTCTTCATTACCCTCTGTTTCAACCTGACAAAGAAAATTACAAAGACATTGTGTAGTATTGATCTAACAGAGAGTGCTTACAAACATAAAAATAAACACACTGTTAAAGGTGGTGTGTCTAATTTTTTGCATGTTAAAATGGTAAATGTTTTCCAATGTTTAAACACCATACCATCTGTAGTCGGATTTTGGCAGTAAGTGTAAATACACTGGTGTCATTGCTTTCTGTGGCCTGACAGAGCTACATTGTCTCTACATTGCTACATTGTATAATGTCTACAAGTCTGTGAACTACCTTTTTGGTCCAACCAATTGTAGATGTACAGACACACTCTGCATACACACACCAACAAGTGCTGTACACTAGTTATGAGCACTCACCACACAGCCAGACCAGGTGTAGCTGGTGGTCAGGTTGATGACTTGGTTATTTTCAGGCCTCAATACAGATTCTTTTTGGTAGCAGGTCTGTATGGAAAAAAAACAATCCATAAATAAACATCCATAATGGCTCCTAAACAGCCATTACAAAACACCCTGCTGCAAAATAAAGTAGCAGATCTGCCCTAAAGGAAATGCAATGGCCTCCTACAAGCTCTTTTTCCATAAATCTACACAATGCAGATCTTGCCACAGGCAGGAAAATGTGCTGTATTCACAGACCTGAAATGCATTTTGGACTGGATTCAGACTACTAATCCATAGGGCACTGCTGACATGCCTCCTTTAATCCTTATATTGTCCACTTTTGATGTTCACACACACACACGCAAGTATTATGTGTCAGTACACTCAGTATTTTCACACACACACACAAACACACACACAGTCTGTAAGTTTAGGTCTTACCTTGTCTGGATGTTTGTACACAGCTGGCCACTGAGAGGTTTCATCAAAGTAGAGCAAAATGTTTTGACAGCAACGGGACTTTCGGAGATACCGGACAATATGGATGGATGGATGCATTGAGAAAGATGTGAGAGAGATGGATAAATGGATGGATAGAGAGAGAGAGGTGGATGGATAGAGAAAGAGACAGAGAGAATAAGAGAAAGAATAAGAGAGAGAGAGAGACAGATATTACTTGTACTGAACAGTGACATATACAGAAAGAAGATAAGTCTGACAACAAAACAATATATATTGCATTATATTGGACAAGGGGTGCTTAATCCTGTCCACGCAGACCTGCCTTCCTGAATAGTTTGGTTTGTGACCACACTAACACACCTTCCTGTAATTTTCCAGTGAAGGTGGATGAGGACTGAGCAGGATTAAGCAGCCCAGAGTTAGTTGTGTGTGATCAGGGAAGAAAATATCAGTAATGCAGTCATGTCAAAACATTCGAAGACAATGTAATCTTACCCTGGGGTATCGGAACTTAAAGTCCAATCTGCCGAAATCAGTTAGGAAGCAAAATCTTGTGAGAAACACCCAGTCCTGTGGAGAGGGAAGGGTCAAGAGAAGGAAAGTACAGTCAATACAGTAAATACTTATTTACCGTAGCAGTCACAAGACTGCTTATACACTGTTTATTTGGAACAAGTGTACCCCACTTCTAATCATACACCTGCAAGAAGCAAACACGTATCTTCAGCTATTGGTTTTGCAAAACAAGTTCACTTGTTATAGGCTTGACCTCTTTTAGCAGACACTTTTATACAAAGCACCTTAAGTAGACGTATTACAGGGACAATGGCCCTGGAGCTTTCTCAAGGACACAATGGTAATAGCTCTAGCTCAGATCAAAACAGTAACCTTCTGCTTGAAATCCCTGAGCTGTAGTTCGTACATCATACCAACCAGAGAAAGCCACCTAAATTCATAGATCTGGTTGGGACTCATTTGATACACCCACTCCACCCCCCCCTTAAACTTACAATGACAGACACACAGTCAATGAAGCGTAAGAAGGCACAAAGTGGGCTCCAGCTCTTAGCCCCTCATCCATTTTAACTTCCTCTCCACTGTTGGTGGTTTCCATAACAACTAATCTCCATGACAATACGTAACACCAACCCTAAGACTCTCTGACCCAGAACTGAGCCCAACTAACCATTAAGACAGAGCCAGGGGTCATGTGACCATGCATCTGAAAGACCACCTTGTCTAAGTAAGAATAGACACACTACCTATGGTCGGTCAGCCAGTTAAACAAACACCCACTCAAAAAAACGTCTCTGAAACAAAAAACTGAATTACTTGCTATCGTCATGGCGACATATAATGCACCTTGCAGCTGCTATAGAAACCAGGACAGACCCAACTCCATCTAAACCTCACTTATAACATGGACTAGACTGCCCTCTGATCCTTGTTAACACCAAAGCAGCAGACTCACACAACAGACTTTGTCTGTGTTTCTGCCCTCATCCACATTCCCATCTGCCACAGTTCTAGATGTGGGTGAATGCTCAGATCTACTACAGATTTTTTGCCTGATCAATCTCTCTTTGATGAGACCCGTACCAGATAAAAGCCCCTTGTTTATGCCCCCCCCTCGCAGTAGTGTAGCTGAGCAGATTTGTGTATTAGTATTAGAGGTTATTCTCATGAACAGTTTGTGTGCCCGTTAGCAAACGAAAGCTGATTGGCTGCAGAAAAGAATATGTGGGTTATATTGCAGAATTGGCCATAAAGAGCCTCCCTATTAATACCTGCCACCTGCCTCATCCCCCACAGATACTGCATTACAATACAACCCATTGAACCACTCAGAGGGAGGCAAAGATGCACAGCATATAGACACTACATTAATCAAGCACAATACCCACATGCCGTGTATCCGGTCACTTTACAGAATCAGTGGAGGCCTCACCTTTCTCTGTCTTTCCGGATCTCTGTCCGCTCGCTAAGCCTCATTAAGATTTAATTACCAATCAACTAGTCATGTCGCCCCAGGTCCACTGGGTTTTTAAATGATTCATTACATAAGTAACACAATGGGGCAACACATAAATACACTCATGTGCACTCACACACACACACACACACACAACTATGTCAACCTAAGCAACCCTAGAAACAGTTTTATATGCCTGTGGCTGTGTTAGTTACCCATAGGCTGTTACCTGCACAGCCCTCTGGTCATGATAGATGTGGTCTTTTCCTGAACTGTTCAAAAGAAGGAGGTGAGCTTGAATGAGCTTGTTCTGTGACTCACACATAAGCAACAAATTCACAAGAACACTAAAGGTGAAGAGCACAATTTTTTATGACGTTCAAATATATTCTACTATTCGTGCTTAAGGGACATCTACAGTGTACCAGAGCCACTTGTAGGTTGATTTTCTCTGAAAAGCAAACACTTGATCATCTTGAACTGTCTGAATATTGCAACATTGTATCAACCAATGATATGCGTCGAGGTGGAAATATCTGTCTTACTGACCAATGGCAGACAGGGGAAGTGTTCGGGAACCTTAATCTATGACATTCAAACTGTATAACCAAACTGACCACCATCCTTTATAGATATTGGAACTTGTGTAGAGCTTTAATGTAATGTTAATTTTGATTAATGGGGTACATGTTCTTTTTATCTGTTGCATAAACAAATTCACCTTAATACAATTTTCCAGTAATGTACAGAAAGTGTGTGTATGTGGCTGTATGCATGGCAGTGACAAAACGACCTTGTAAGGAAACAAACAGAAGTGAGATTAATGGACTGTTTAACCATCTCATACAGAGTCCCAAAGGAGAGCAAGATCAGCATTGTGGTGTGAGGCAGAAACAGGTTCTCACTACATCACCCGTAGCAAACAAAGAACAAGACTCAATATCTACAAACACATACAAATAATCAATAAATTTCCCACATAAATTACATTGCATTGACATCTTTTGCCCACAGGATTAGAAACGGTTTATGTTACCCTTGTGTTTTTGAATGCAATTATTCCCTCTCGAGTTTTCTTGTTTTTGCATCATGTTTGTTTATCAGATCACTGTGATGAAACAAGTGTCAGTGTTTAACAGCACCTAAATCTTGTTTTTTCTTCAGGGCAAGATGTACTGCTTGTACAATGTGTTTTATCAAATAACCCTGGGTTTTAAATAGAGACTTTTTCAAAAGAAGAATTTTAAGCCGCCTGCTACAAAACACAATAAATAATCCTTTTAATACGATAGATTTCCATTAAAATCACACTTTAACATATAGTTAACATTGCCGACTACACAGTTGCATAATTTTATTTTAGTTTGGAGCGCAGGGAGTTTCAACCTGACTCATGTGCAACACACACATTAATACACATCAGACACTCTCGCTTATACGCAAAAACACACATTTACAAGCAGTCAACCTTTAATCTGTTTAGACACGAGCATCGTATGCAAACCTTATACAAAGAAGGTTGCAGGAACCTGTAATGACTCTGTAAAATTTTAAAGAAGAGCATATTGGTCGATGCGCACCTGTAACGACATAATAAAGGATGTACGAGTGATGTGATGGTATAAGTTGACACTGTTTAAAATGTAGTTTTACGCGCACGAATAAGATGTTGTTCGTTTTGAGGCTGAATGACGCTTTCTTTAGCTCAGTATTTGCGGGGATAATGATCTTGGCAAAGGATATTAAAGCATCAAGCTTCCAGATGAGAGCAGAGGCGTTAAAATACAGTTGCACACAACAGCCCATCAGTAACAGCCATCAATAGATGCGCAGCAAACCCTGTGAACAAGCTGGTTAACTCATAAGAATCACCAGAACAACAGTATAAAATGTAAACACTATGCTCACCTCTTTTGTATTGACGATCCCTCTGACGTATTTCCCCAAAACCGAACCGACACATAAAATACTGGATACCACCGCGAGTCCCAATACTTTCTCCATTTTTACGTGCGAACCGGGTCTCTCGGTCTTTTTACTCTTCCTCCAATATTGTGTGAGCAGCAAACTGGCGGACTATAGGGAGAGAACTGCCTAGTGTGGGTGCCAGATGCGCGCTCTCGCTCTTCTCTCAATGCATGTATCCCCAGTATTTTCGCCGGGCGCGCGCCTAGTATCACACGCTCTGTGACAGGACGGCGTGAAATGCGCGCTGCCGACATTTTATTGCGACACGTTACACAAATAGCTATCACTTACAAGCACAACATTTTTATTGATTGTATGTCTACTCCTGCTCGTTTAACCTTTGTTTTACAGATTAAAACCGTCCAACTGGCCATGTTTGTTATTTGCTCCATCCCATTACGTTAACAGAGCATGATATTCAGTAAAAAGAAAATATTTATTCATAAATAAATCAACACAGAGAAACATACTGCAGAAAAAATACTTTCATTTATTTTTTGTAATATTTCCTGTATACCTTACAAATCTGAAAGCAAAAATACACTATGACAAAAGTAAAATTATGCTCTCTGTACAATAAATGTCTTATATAGTATATTCCAAAAACACAGGTTTGCAGTGGTATGTTTACATGAGGAAGGAGAAAATCATAGCAAACAAAAGGAACTCTCATACTTTCATGATGAATACACTAAAATTTAAAGTGCATGTCTTCTGAGATAGTTCTGCAACAAAAACAGCTTTGAACCGAACATCAGGTAGATTACATGCGAGATACAGTACAACCGTCGGTATTAACAGCAAACAGTGCTGAACCTGTCGGGGTTTGGATCACTCAGATCAGTGAAGGTTGCAGTGAAAATGAGGGCAGAAGAACAGACATCATCAACCCACGCAAATGATACTGCAGTCATTATAGCCTGCACTTAAAACGGACCACATCACTGTGGACAGAATAGTTCAGAACCACTAAAACTGCAGAAAATCCATCTGGGAAAGTACAATAACACTGATTAAAACTCCAAGTCAATAAGGGATTGACTAGTAGTTTAAAGAAAAGATACAATTCAGTGGGTAAATTTTGTGTATGTTTTTGTTGCCTATGCCACAGTAATACGGGCAGGTTTGCTGTTAAAGTGAACACAGTGTTTTTGTAGATGCTTTCATTCAAATCAACTCAAAGTGCAGTGAAGTATACATTTTTCAGTATGCATGTTCCCTAGGAACCAAACCCATAATATTAGTATTGCTCTACCAATTGAGCTACAAGAACACAGTGGTGCTGTTTTATACAGCACCCTTGAGATGTATGAGTAATCTACAGTAACTTTTATGAAGGCTGCTTGAGAGTCTATGAAAACAGAAATGTAAGAGAGAAAGAGAGAGAGATGGAGAAGGAAGGTGACCCCACAGTGGTCAATGAGAGACTTACAATATTTGTTCCATCTAACACAGTGTACACTGGTTCCAGCAGGATGGAAATACTCAACAGTGCATTCAAGGTCATGGCCTCCAACCAATCAACAACTGGCTTTTTTTTAATGGAAAGGATGACCATATGACAGAGGGACTCAGTGTGTCTTATCACTCCTCTCTCAGTTGTGGTTGTTTTAGTCATGGTTACATATATGGACAGACACAGTGGCCTTTACTACAGGCACGATGGAACTGAACACAAACTGGTTTACATGACAACAATGTAATATTTTGAACAGACACTAAAACAGCACATACATGAACACACAGCACAAACAACTTGGACACAAGCAGACAGAATCCAATAAAAAATTGAAACGGAAGCACATTTCACAAGACACATATAACCGACGCATTAGTGAAACTGCAGAGTAACCAAGACTAGGCATTTCAAAGCTGTCACCAGCAAATGCAGAAAGGAGCAGCCTTGACACGCTGAACAGAGCAAGCAAGCAAATCTGTTTTTCCTTTTTTACATTCCTGTAAACTTGCTCCAAATGCTGCAATCAGCAGGAGAAGGATATTGTTTTCTCACTGCATTTAAAGCTTGTCTTCAGCGGAGGCTTAATCCAATCACAGGCACACAGATAAAGACCAAGCCGGTTTCTTGGAAAGAAAAAATACACATATCAGCTTCTGCCACTGATATCAGGATCTATCTTACAATCACAGACCAATTCTTGCTTTAATAACATGACATCACTTTTAATAGAACGTGTGCTATAAAAGCACACTGCTCTGGGTCATGCCAATTTTCAGCTGTTCCACAGCACAAACTAAACAAGTAATTCTCCCATGTAACAGTTCTAAGCAGATCCGTGCCCACAAAGCGCAAATCATCCCATGCAACATAAATAAAGTGTCATAATTTGGGAGGTGTAATAGCTTCTGGGCCCCGCTGGAGAATCAGTACAGTCAATTAGTGCCAAAAAGAGAAAGGGCCGACCTGATTCAAATGAAGGCACGTTATCGGTGCCAGCATGCCAGCGGTATGTATCACACATGAGCGGCTGAACGATTTCATTGGCTCAAGGTTGCTGGGTGTTGAGGGAGTCGGCTTAAAATACCTCTAGGATGGGTTGGGTGAGAATTGAGGAGCGTGCTCAAAATGGGTCAGCATGCACGGGGACGAATGACATAAATGTGAACCGAGGGAAACAAACCGAGTGAGGGAACGAGGGAGACGGAGAAATCCAGAGAGGCAAATAATGCAAGCTTGTGTTGACGTGAGGGAAAGACAAAGAAAGGCAGTAAGCGAGAGATATAGCCTGTGTTTGTCCCACCAAGCTACATTTATAGAGTGCAGGTTATTTTCCAGTCTTTAAACCAGCATCTATTTTTGTAATTTTGACAAGCAGACATTTAATATAACAGACTATTGTCGTAACGTATTGGATGACAATAAACAAACAAATCATTAATCTTTAGAATCTTTAGAGAGTTAGGCAAGTTCAGAGGCAGTTTACGCCATATTGACACCACTCGTCACTTAAGCAAACTGTTGCAGACTAACTAA
This sequence comes from Ambastaia sidthimunki, assembly GCA_036877625.1. NCBI lineage: Eukaryota > Metazoa > Chordata > Actinopteri > Cypriniformes > Botiidae > Ambastaia > Ambastaia sidthimunki. The sequence goes on from JAZGTK010000067.1 coordinate 122,317, forward strand.
ACGTGCATTTTTCACTTGACAACCTTCAAGCCACAAAGAACATGTTATAAATATACAACAGCAGTGAAAAAGACTAATACACCAATTGAATCATACAAGAACGGACATCACAGATCACAAGTAACACTGTATCCCAACTTGAATGTGGTTATTTGATCACTACAAATATATTGATTGCATTTAATAATTGCTAAACTCTAGAAGGACATAGCAGCATCGAACAATCATTTAAACACCATTCTCTCCGGATGTCCTCTAAGAGCCAACAGGGCAGGTAGATTAATAAAGTGTGATTAACATACACCATAATAAAAGTCTGTGCCATAAATATTTCAAGAGCTACTATATGAAATAAAGCAAAATTCAAACATTAATAAATGCTTCTGTCAGTTAGCCCCAGGATGCCTAACAGCAACACATTCTGAGAATACATATTAGCAGACAGGTAAAATTAAACAGATCTAATATTAAATTATAGTTTGTAGATTTAATAATTGTGTAATTTAGTCTGTGCTATGGTGAGTAAGGTTTGGGTTTGTCTATCTGTTTGCAACACCATTCAACAACATCCACGTTCTGGGATGTTTTTGTACAACAAGGCAGGTTCATTTGGTTTTTGTGCTGGTACTTCATAACACGAAAGGCAAAATGGTAGGGATAGATGTACAAAGGAGTGTGTGGGGGTGTGAGCACAAAAGTATAATAAAGTGTTCTAATTTTCTCATTTCCCTCTATCTAACTAAATACTTACTGATGTCTTATATAATTAAGAATTTAATAATTGGTGCCATGACTCATTCTTTCATTTTTCTCTTTATACTCTTATCCACTGTAATCAGTGCTTTATTCAGCCCTGATTGCCATTATTAAATAATGTGACCTTACTCTGGCTTATGTGTATTGGCATGATTCTGTGAGGCCAAAATCTACATTGGAATCTTTTAAGCTTCAGTTTTGGTGGGAGGGGAAAAACCAGCAAGCTCCTCCTCACCTACAACAAAAACTCCTCCCTCACCAACTAACCCCTCCTCCTCACCCTTCACCTCGGTCGCTTCTGAAAGCAGAGTGTGGTCTTTTTTGGTGAAAGAAGCCTTCTGATTGGTCCGTTCCAATTTGCGATGCTTACGCAACTCCGGGGGCGGGTCTTTCGTGGTGAAGACCTCTTTGATTCGCTCCATGCATACGTTAGCAGCCTCCCGAGTCTCCCTTGAGAGCTGGGACAGACTGAGGAAGCCGTGAGGAAGGTCATCTATGACACACAGGGTCACTGGTTGACCGACATTTTGCAGTCTTTTGGCAAACATCACAGAGTCGTCTAGCATGGGATCTAGATGGCAGGCCTAAAAAAAGAGGGAGGAGAAATGATGAAGATTAAAAAACAAAAGAACAAATGAGCTTAGGAATGTAAGTATTATAGTGATTGAAGAATTGTGGGTGTATGTGGATGTAAATCTAATGTTGTTGCCCAAGGCAAACTTCTCTATAAAGACAATAAAGAATGAGATTAAATTAAATGAAGCCAGAGTCAGAAAGGAACGTTTCCATTAAAAACAATTTTTGCCCTCTGGATTTCATTTTTAGTGCATATTTGTTTCTAACCATACAAAATATACTGTATGTCAACCTTTGTCAAATCTGAAGACTGAAATTGTATTACCTCTTATGCATAAAACGAACTCGTACGTTATGTGATATTATGTATAAATTATATGTACTAGGAGCATCAGATGTAATAAACAGAGAAAATCGTGACGGGGCAAACAACCTAACCCTGAAACAAGCGTATGATGAAAATAAAAACATCACTGAGTTGACAAAACTCTTGTAAACATCTTTGCTCACTCTTACCACTATGTGTACAGGAGGAAGTCCCTTCAGCATGCTGTCTGGAGCCAGCAGGGGTGACATGTAGGGGTTCCTGACGATGGGTGAACTCTGAACCGTCATCTCTGCTAACTGCTCCGAGCGCAGTGGTTCAAAGCCCTCTGGAAACTCGCGGGGGTTCTCAGAGTCCTCCTCACCTCCAGGGGGTGGAATTGCCACAGAGGAAAAGGATTCTGAGATTGAGGGATCCACTTCTTTACAGAGGAAGAAACTCACGTCCTCGGGCTGGTAGAGTGGTGAAGGGTAAAAGATAAATAAAAGTGAATAATATTTGAATGAAGAGGTGAGTTAGGTGGAGGGTGGGGAGAAGAGGATGGATCCAGGACAGATGAACACAGTGAGGCAACTCCATTATCTTAGCAGTTCTATTTCCAATTTTTCCTCTCTCCATAATAATGCTCCCTTAATAAGCATTACGACACCCTGGCCACATCTTTAATTTCCATTTGAATGGAATGCAGAGTAATCAGGATGACTCATTTGAGCCAGGCAGTACAAATTAACGCTTGGAATTATGCGATTATTCACACGTATGACGTCATCACGTCACGAGTCCTCTGGGGAATTTTTAAAACGCAGATGAACAATAGCATGCAAAATCCCATCTGCAGGGTGACATCATTGCTCGCAAAACCAGACCTAACTCTAACATTACTTCACTAAGCTTAAGAGAGAGACAGAAATACAGAGAAACAATGACGTATAATCAAAAACGCAGTGTGATATATCAGTACACAGTGTGCCTGACTGAAATATCCAGAACAATTTACTTTAAGCTATTAAAATCAGGTAGTGTTACGAGGCCGGTCCATTCTGTGCATTGGGCAGATGCTTGCGTTCACAGCTCTGACTCTGCGTTTCTAATTATAACATTTCAAACTCTACTGAAGGTAATTTTATACTCTTTAAAACATCTGTGCAAGATTCTTACTAACAATGGAGCTGTCTGTTATTTAAAAACTACGCCTGACTATGATGCATAACAAACACTGTTCAGTTGTTGAAGGCTGGGTCATTCTCGCCGGGGATAACAAATTAATCAGTGCAAATATTAGCGTATGTTTCACACACTCACAATGCTGTTAGCGAGACAAAAAAAACAGCCTGATGGATGCTGTGTAGCAGAGATTGGCGTCCTTTCAGAATGCAAATCAGACTGATGATTAATATGACTCACTGTTACAGCCTGTAAACGAGAAACCTTCAGGACCGCAGGAGCTTTAAGACACAATGAAAACAGGGATTTGATTAAACCGCTCTTGAGAAGGCGAGGAGTTGTACCTTGCTCTCGGGTGTCAGGGTGATGTCGAGGATGGAGTTGTGGTTGGCTGTGGCGGTGCTGAGGTGGTTTGCGGTTTTCTGTGCGTCGCTGGTGCTGTTGTTCGTGTGGATGCCCAAGTCTTGGCATGTTTGGCTCTTCAGAGACCCTTTCTCCAGGGAGTACTTGGATGACTCTTTGGGCCCTGGAGGGTCTGCATGTGGAGAGGTCAGAGATGCCTCTGAGACACTCTGTCTGACGGAATCTAGAAAAGAAAGGAGGTGGTAAAGTAAATGACAGAGAGAGTCAGATGAGAGTGTTTGCTTTTTTAAAAAAACAAGTTCTTTTAAGAACATTCAACTGTGATTTGAGTGTCTTAAAGTCATTTTGTCTTAATGCCTTATTGACAGGTATTGATTGATGTCTCTACTAATTAAAGCGGCTTAATGTGGTTAGTGGGTCTTTTAGCCTGACCAATGAGATTAAGCTGGTGGTTTTAGCAAGGTTTTTGAGGGTAGGTCATCTTTTTTTATTTCCAAAATGGGAGACATGGTAGACCAGCCTAAAACTTCTTAAATCCAGCAAACGGTAGGCTGGTTTAAGCTGTTGTTTTTATGGCAGAGGTTCCTTACTTTTAATATTTTTGTTAAAAATGCCTCCATCAGATATCAGTAGCGTAAACAAAAGTGACAGAGGCAAAACAAGAACCACAAGGAAACTAAAGTAATCTCCAATTCCCAAAGCAAGTTACAGGCAAAGAACATCTGAAAAAAAATCCTTATGCCTCAAGACACAATTCCTAAAACAAATATGCAAAAAGACAAACCAGGATATTAAAGAAAGAGGTAAAGAGATTACAAACAGGCAGTGGGTGGAAATTTAAAGCAAAGAGGTGGGAGTTCACAAACCCTCACACAGACATTGGTGGAAGCTGTTGGCGATGGAACCGTTGCCATGGAGAGGTAAGACATGTGACTGATGTGGAGTGTGTGTGTGGCATTGAAAAAAACTAAGAACACTCAAGAAAATATTACGGCCCCTTAAACAGCCACACATAAACACACAAAATAATACAACAAAAACAGACACACCAACCACAACAGCTGTATCGCCCATAGCAATAATTTTGTGAAAACCTATTCTCAGCTACATAAATTGTGTTAGTTTAGTGAATAATAAATTCAATGCTATCATAAGGCAATTAAAATACTTTTTGTTGTGTCACACTACACTAATGATGCCTTTCAGCAACACTGCATTGACATACTGCACAACCCGACTCTCTCTCTCTGTGAGCTAATGAACTGAAATGATATGAGATCTCGGGTGGAAAGTAGCTCATTTAAACCACTGACTTAAAAAAACAACAACAGCCATTTGGCACAACACAGCATGTTGTGAAGCCATTATTAAGGGCTTTGATTGAGACGGCTATTATCAGCCTCTACTGCTGTGTGAATAAAACTGCTGAGAAAGTCGGAGGGCAAAATATTTATTCATAATTTCTCTCCAATACAATTATTCTTTCTAAAAATTCCTTATTACACGAACAATGATGACCATCCCTTGCAGCAATGAAGGTATAGGGCAGCAGGAGCCAATCAATAATTGGGGCAGGGCTAAAATACTGATGGAATACTGTTAAAAGAACACTGAGGTAAAAACGTGGCCAAATAAGAAACACTTAGAGAAAAGTGACTGCTGTAAAGAGAGGAGCAAGGGATCATGGGATAGCAGGCACCATAAGTAATTCTCCGGCGTGCAGTGTGCTTGTTTAGCCCTTAAGCAATTATTCAAAAGTCAGCTTAGACAACAGAGGTAGACTGAACAACAACTTCTTTTCAGTGATGCTCAGACACATTCATTCTGCACATGCTCAGACACAACACTTTCCTCAGCACCATCTGTGGGTCACGCGCCACAAGCTGAAGAACCAGTTCGGAAACTACCACATATAGCTCTGAACAAATGGCAATTATCACCACGAAGCCAATTATATCATGCAAAGCCGAGCGCTACAAGGCATTTGTGCGCGTTCATTCAAACTTAATTAAAACAGATCAAATAATTAGCCAGCTGCACTGTTACAAAGACATCATCAGCGAGTGGAGATTATGATCATAAAAAAGACATTTTGATAAATGCTGTTTTAGGCACATTTAGCGCAATGATTTAGAAAACACGATGCGCTCCATTTCACTCCTGAGCCGGTACCTGCACTTCCTCTGTCCAGCAGAAAACGGATCCAGTTGGAGGCTCCTTGTTTAAAGTCTCTAAGCAGCAGGGCGGTGTCTCTTCTCACCATACTCAAAGCACTCACCTTCTCCACCTGCTTCTCCACCTGCGGCTCTGTGCCTGAACACACAGCAGACACCAAAGAACACAAAACAGCAATGCAATCACTCAAACCATATCTGCAGTTCGTATGGAAAAACTAATTATAGTATCAATTTATCATTTAATTAAAATCTTTAATCAATTTACAGCATCAAATAGCTCGTTTGGTAGAGCACTGCGTTAGCAGCGCAAAGGTTGTGGGTTCGATACCCAGGGAACAGGAAGTCGCTTTGGATAAAAGCATATGCCATATGTAAATGTAAATATTTGTTATTTTGTTCTCTGAGAGTCAGGAAAGCTGAACAGAAAAGGAGACTTTGACTTTGAACAAAAAACTGATTTTGATGAACACTGTTATAGTTCATTGGGAAAGAAAAAACATGAGCCATGGGCCACTGATTTGACTTTGTTCTCACTACGAAAACAGTACTAATCAAATCATTTATAATGAAATACAGACCTATTAATCTATTTCTGACGTGTGTGGCTTCGGTTAACTTTACGTGTTGAAGTCATTCATCTTCATAAAGTGGCTACTCTCGCTAAACTTAATATGCTAAACTTTCACCAGCAATAAATTACGCATCAGTCATGAACTTCCCGGCTCAACCACAACACAACAGTGTTCGCATTAAAGTCACATTAAGATTTTGTCCAGACTGACCTGCGTAAGCACTAAGACAGCGTGAGAGCACACTGAGGGGCAGCAGAGGGTCCATGAGGGTGAGGAGGCGGGAGGGTGAGGCATACGCCGTGAGTAGGATGGCGGGGTACGCTGCCACAATACCATCTGGCATGCGCACACCGTGAGATGCAGCCCTCATCGACACGGTAACACAAAGGTTTCCACCTGCACTGTCACCGGCCAAGCACACACGCTCGCCAGTCCAACCTGAGGACAGGGTAGAAAAATAGCAGGGATTCAAGAAGGAGCAGACCAAAAACTTAAAAAGGAATGAACAGTAGATCAAATAAATATAATTTAGCCACACAAGAGAACCAGGAAGATAAATACACACCATAATTCTTGACAGAGAATTAGGTCACAATTTTATCACCAATCTCAAACACTCTGCCTTAGTTTTTACACCACTGACACCCAAGGCGAGTTATTAGCAGTGTGTTATCTGTGGTGTGATGTTGAGACAGATAGCAGAGGTGACAGAACATTGAATGATGAATATGTTTACGCAGCTGTAGTCAGACTGAATGTGATCGGAGTTTCAATAAGCTTCGCGACGTCTTTGTTCCCTGTGGGATCTGAAAAGCAGCACAGCAGTTTGACTGATCATGAAGTCACTTTCTCTTTGTCTTGCACCTTAATCAGTTTTCTTATGAATTAATTAAGGGACTGAATAGAAAAATTAAATGAACAATATTAGAAGTGTTGCTGTCAATTTAACACATTCATTTAGCATGTTTATTAACTATAACATACATTTCCGCAAATTAACGATTTATGTGCCATGACCCGTACATTAATTCCATAACGAGCAATTCAGGCTTGAAATAGCACCTAAATGCAGAACAGGCAGATCTGAATTAGTAAGAGCTGTTCACACAGGATGTGATTTGCCTTCTGGAACAAAAGAAAAGGGCCCCAAGTCTCAAACTGGATTGCTAAATGCTTTCCTGTGACAGGCTTTTGTTCAATGACACATAATTAAACACTATATTAATTTCTGAAGCCACTTTCTGACTAGTCAGTGTTTTATCTTCCCATAACAATATAATATTTTTTTTCTTTATTTTAACGGCTCTTTTTAAAAATATTGACATGAGCAATTTAATGTGATTAATTTGATTAATTTATAGGCATATAATGCAATTAATGCTATTAAAGCTTTTAATCGCTTGACAGCTTTAATTAAAAGCAGTCTGGAAGATAGATGAAATGGAATTTATCGGCAACAGGCCTTCAATAAAACAGATTATTCTTCATAACAGTATATTAAGAAGGTTATACTTGCTCTCACCTAGCAGGTTGTGGTTCTTGATGGCCCAGCAGTAGGCATAGAAGCATTCCTCCAAAGCTCGGGGAAAAGGGGCCTCAGGGGCCAGGGAGTAATCCACTGAGAGGATGGGGGCGTTCAGGTCTTGAGACCAGCTCCTCAGGTAAGGCTGGAGGAAGAAGCGGGGAGAAAAAGAAACAGACACACATGATGTGACAACAGGTCATGCATGATGACAGCTGCCAGGCAGGTAACTAGAAATGCTTCTGGTAAACCACACAACAACAATGTTAGTAACCACACAACAGTGGCACCCATTGACTTTCACTGACACACAAAACCACTGAGACATGTTTCAAAATATCTTCTGTTGTGGCCCACAGAACAAAAAAAGTGATGGAAATGATGTAAAAAATATTTTTGGGTGAACTATTCCTTTAACAAAAACGCAAAAAAGATTTTAAAAAGATTCACATTTTCTGAACTGCTCCCCCAGCACGCCTAAATCTTTTCTGAATCCTACCATCCTCTGGTCTTAAAGTCACGTAAAACACTTTTCATTATTCACTCCTTTTTTAAAAATCTTATTTTGTGTTCCACTGAAATGTGTTTTTTATTGCAAGAAAATAATGACAGAATTTAGATTTTTGGGTAAACTACTCCTCTAAGTGCTAAATAACAGTGTCACATTAGGCCCACTAAATGCTGAATTAAAGTGGACTCTGTCACCTTAAATGCCTAACTAACTGTGCTTAGACACCGGTTAGAAAACACTTAAGAAAAGAACAATTTATTCTGAGAAAAACAGCCTGTATACCACTTTCTCTCTCAGTTTTGTTTTGTAGGTTAAAAGTATGATGTGTGCTGGCACGCATCACAACATGTTCCTCTGACTGTCAGTTACACCTTTAATCATGTGTGCCATTGTTGAGTGCACCGCGTTCAAGCGTCTAATGCATTGTGTCAAGACTGTCGGCTCCTGCTGGTGCGTTTGTGTCACAGGAGGTGAATTTTGCATGAGTGCGGTGTTAACTGACACTTCAAGACACATTTAAACACAAATGACCAATATCTTATTCTGCTTATAAAGATTCAATTCTAATACACAATACAACAGGAGTTATTTTAAATCTTGATGGACCAATCAGACATTGAGGGAGAATTCTGGGTGACTGCTGTGTAATACTTCCTAATAAAGTATTCAAACCACAAATTGTTTTAACTGTCAGATTTCTTTACATAATTGATAATTAAAGGTTGTTATAAAATTTTCTTTGTGGTCTTTTTTAACCAATATTTTGTACAACACATATTCTGAAATAAGTGGTGCTTGTCAATGCAAAGGTCACTACCATAACGCTAGGGTGTTTTGGGCCATTGCCAGGTTGTTCCTATGCGATTTCTAGGGTGTTGGTTGGGTGTTACTATGCAGCTTCTAAAATGCTCTGGGTCAGTGTCTGCGTGAGCCAATAAAAAGCCCAGCTTCTCAGATACAGCGCACCCAGGAGAGGAGAGAGTGTGGAAGACAAAGGACAAAGAAAACTGAATAGAGGAGCAGATAGGAGGTGCCAGGAGGAGCAGATACCTCATGTGATTTGGAAGTTTGTGCCACAAATCCTCCTCCATGGAAGTGCACCAACAACCAAGGAGAAGGGGGGCTGCGCTTAGCCTTCAAGCCCAAAGAAAGAGAGATCGGGCCCCCCTCTGAGCGACACATCGCCAGTAATTTCTCACTGTCCTAAAGAGAGAAACACAATTATGAAACGAAATGGATCATAAGCAGCCCAAACAATGAAAACAATCAAGAAAAACTGACAGATACAGCAGCACACCAACAGAACCGTGCAAATTATTTAATTCTAACACAACATCCTAAACAATGCCTCATTTCAAGCTCTTTGTTAACTTCTCAGCGCAAAGCAAATTACTCTCTCACGCCCCACACAACGGCAAGAACTCTTGTAGACAAACAGTCAAGTAATTAAACTCCACAGCCCGTGCAGCTCTTAAATAAAACATGTTTGCGCCGTGGCTTGATCAATAGGAGTTCAAAGTATGTGAAGTCATGTAAGCTTTTCACAACACTATTACAAGATAAGTCATCTACATCGCTTCCAATTCAAGTCCTCTCCTGGTACCGAGAGGCATGTAAGGAATTAGAGAGCTTTGGGTAAAGGATAAAAAGAGACACACCGTAAGACTCACACTTATCACAAGCTCAACCGCATTATTTAGCTAAGTACACTTTCATTACGACCTGCGGCGCAGTTATGCGGTCCTCTCTATCTACGCTTATTTATTTATTTACCGTCAAGATAAGAGCGAGCCGGGAAGAAAATTGAGTGTCAATAAAAGAAAAGTCTAATTACAATTCACAACAAAAGCAACACTTGAGTTTGCGAGGAAGATACGCTATTATGATTTAAGGCTAATTGAGACATCAATGTTACCTGTCCTTCTCTAAGCTCATGAGAGATCAGTCTCATCTGCACTGGCGCCAGGCCGATGTGAGCCGCGGGAGGAGACACGGTCACCGTACGGGTGGGATCCGCCGCCAACGGCAGGTCGAAGGGGACGGGAGGCACGGAGAGAGCTCGATTCACCTTTACCGGTGTGGCTGTCATACTCACCAGACTCTTGAAAGAGAGAGAGGAAAGAGATAAAGCACAGATGAATTTCAGCTTTCATTACTATGCAAATTGAACTGCATCAGAAGATGACTGCAGAGGTCCATATGAGAGCTGGCAAGTTATTGCCATCTTAATATGAGTCAAATGTTTCGGGTGAGATCTGGCCAGATGTGAAGTACATTACATCAGTGATTCTCACCAGATGTTGTGATAAAATGCTGTCAAATTAGTAAATAATTAAGAACAATTAATCAGTATATCTATATTTCATATTTCTGCTTTGGCGAAGAAGCTGGTGAGTCTGTTTTCAAATCCACAGACACATTATTGATTGTTTATAATGTAAAGTAACTGCAATAATGCTAAAATGATATCTAATAAAATATGACTTCTGTTGTTGAAGGAATATTTCAGCTAGTGTTTGATGTGGCTGGTGTTTTCTTGCTTGTTTGTCTGGGTTTACTCAGAAGTACACGTAAATAGTGTCACTCAAGGGTATTGTGTGTCATATTTTAGCTGTCTCTCTATGAGTGCTCAGTTGGACAGATGTTTAATACTGACCGACAGAACTTCAGTCTCTGTGATGTTCCAGAATGCCTTCCAAAAGTGAACATCCAGGTTCTGAGTTATGCGTTCGTACTCCTGACCTCTGAGTTCAGGGTCAATAGCATATTTTCCAGAGGTGAAGAACGAACTGGCTGCAACACCTGAGAGACATACAGATAGTACTTCATCTAACATACAAACTGTATATTACAACAGCACATTATAAAAACTTTACACTGGGACAGTAATAGAGAAGGAAAAGACGCAAACTTGGATTACCAATCAACAGAAAATACAACTGTAGCTTTTTAAGTTCAGTTTCTGTTGATGTTTGTAAATACTGAAACGGAAAGGGAAAACTGATTTAGAATCAGAATACGGATTTATTCCCTATGGATGGAGAATTCAGGACAGGTTTGGGAAGTTTTCTCTCATTCACACTGAAAATCTGCAACTCACCGTATGGTGCAATATCACCTGCTTCCTCTAGGGTGCAGCATTGAGCACAACAGACAACATTAGAATGCCTCCGAGGGTAAATGTATTCCGACTACTTTTTGAATGAATACTCTCCTGAGCCTTAGTGGTGTAAATACATGCTGGGTCTTTGGTTGAGTCTTTGCAATGTGTACGAAATCTCTAGTGCATATGCGACTGAGAGGGTCAATGAAATTAAGTAGAATGAAACGATCATTAAAAAGTTCTGCCTTCCCCAATACACAGAAGGCACACAAAGTTTTATCAGACAGTGCTTAAGCTGACAGTTCCAACTGACCTATGCCAGACTGGTGCTTTCTGTAATTCTCTCCAAAGGCAACCAGGCCTATAGCAATCGACTGCAGACATGGACGGATGGCAGGAGTAAACTAAAAGGAACAAGAGAAAAGAAAGTTTTTAGTGGAAGAGAAAAAAATAATACATGGATCAATTGCACACTAAAACAGGACCAAATATGCAGGAAAGCAAAATGTAGTTAAAAAACTGTCATTACCATGACAACTACACCATGTAATAATGCTGTTAGACAATATGAGATTCTAACTTTATATGTGCAACATGAGAGCCATTCATCCCCTTTGTGATCCTTAAACCACACACCTGAAATCCAACACAGCGGCCGTAGAAACAGCCCTTGTGCATAGAGGCGTATTCTCTAAGGAAGCTCTGACTGAGGCCGCTCTCCTCCTGGAAAAAGAGGTTGCCATGGCTGTTGTCATGGAGCAGTCTCTGCGCTAGATAGAGCAGCGCCCTGAGCTGACACAGAGCGCTGCAGTACGCCTCCATCTCTGCCGCATTGTGGCTCGCGCGGAAAAAGATGCTCCGTCTGTTGGATGCGATATAGCGCCCCTTGTGGATGATGTGAAGGAGGCAACAGCGCACCACCTGAGGAAGAGGAGGAGGAAGAATGGATGAGGACATAACAGCAGTTGGGTTTTCATGTTTTATCATCACAGAAAACTTTCTGCTATTTTGGATTTTCAAAAATATCACACACACACACACACGTTTACATATCTATCTAAACTGAACATTCCTAGACTTCTATTGTTTTGTCAGGTTTTGCTGACTTTTGGGTACAAATTTGTCCCTGCCCTAAACACACACACTCGCACTATATGGGCTGTGAATTTACAAAAAGGCTTAGGGGGTAATAAGGAACTGGAGTAATAAGGAGCAAACTGAACTGAAGGATAAGGAAACATGCTCTTGACAGTTAATTACTGTAGCAATAGTCAGAAATGAGCTTAACAACTGCTGACTACATAAACCAGTTAATCATGATGACAGACTGCTAAAAATAATGCACTGAGAACAGCTATTTTCAGCAGAGAGGAAATCATGGATTATTAACATGTAAACGGCTTCTCTTGCCCTTGAGTGAACTCATTAAAAACATTAAATCCACAGTCAGACATTCACCTTAACAAGGGAGCGATATCCATTGGCAGGAATATGAGGGTCAAAGTCAAAATGGTGGTAGATGGCAGCAAATCCAGTGATGACGGGTTCCAGGCTGTGAGCGTGTTCCTGGATGGTGTTCATGGCATCCACCAGGCGCTGGGATGCATCCCCGGCTGTGGTCCCGGAGAAAAAGGCGGCATTCTCTTCACACACATCATACAGGGCAGTGAATACTGCCTTGGTGTCCATTACTATGGGGATCAGATAAGTTAAAGAGAGACAAAATACTTCAGATTGGCACATACACTGACAACAAAAATAAAAAGTCTGATTCTCACGCTTATATAGTTCCATTTTGTTTTCTTCCTTCAGTGGAACACAAAGAGTAAAAATCCTTGCCACTTCTTTCGTTATAACAAAAGTAAATAGAACTGGGGCAGTCAAGCTTTAAAATGATAAACAAAGACTCTATAAAAAGTATCACTGAAGTCTGTACTTGTGATCATCATATGACTTTAGAACACTTGGAAAAAAACCCTTATAAGAAAACTTGCATGCATTTTTGTAATTTTGGAGCTTGACAGCAGCAGTCCTCATTTACTTTGCTTATTCAGACCAAGATATTTCTTACCAATTCACATTTTGTGTTCTGTGAAAAAGCCACATGATTGGAATGCCATGAGGGTGAGTAAGGGATGACAATTTTTATTTTCCATTATTCTGTTTAGCTAATAAAGAATGATTAAAAAGCTGCAATCCGTAACTTTTGTTCCTTATAATACGATCTCAAAATGCTTATCTTACCCTGATTCAAGACAATAAGTTTATAATAATGATTTATAATTTGAGCTGTCAGGTTCAGTTTCTCTGGGAATGTCATTTTGGCTTTAACATGCGTTACAAAAAGAACATAAAGTAACCTGCAATTTTATGGTTTAAACAGAGTGGGCGATAGTGAGGCATAAGTTCCAGATTGCAGTTTTACGATTAGGACAAATGCAGTAAAGGAATTGCCTGTATAAAATGTTACAGCTCAACCACAAAAAACACTTTTCTAAACAAAAGACAAATGCATTAATCTGAGACAATGCATTAATCAATACATTAACACAAACTCTGCCAAAACACTCCTGTCTATAGCATCACACACAGCTAGCGGGTCCTACAGTATCACTATTGCACATTCACAGCTAAGAAACTCTACTAGGACACTGTTACAGCACATTCTTGTCCACAAGAAGCTGACTGCTGGGAAAACTGCTATTCCTTCCTTTATGTGCAGTGAAGGAAACAGGAAGTGCAGTGAGCCACAGTAAATGCCAACAGCAGACAGAAGCAACAAGGGACAAGTTAGCTGGCTAACACTAGGTTATACTGTATTGTCATACGTACAGTCATGCATATTGAATATTAAGCTCATCAGGACTGACATACTATAGGTACAAGTCAGATAAGTAATAAAAATATGAGTAAGGTATCTAAGAATCACAGGAAATGCATCATGTGAACTCCTGTCTTCATTCTCATTGGCTATCACTTCATCATGTGGCTACTCATTTGCATAAGACGAAACTTTTCATAACTTAGAGACACAACACATTGTTTTTAAATAACCCATTAAAAATGAATGACTTTAAGTCACTCTATCACTGTCACTGTGAACAGGGCTTAATTCCAAGTGTCTGAGTTGGCCAATTTCAAAGTCTGGCTTTTCTTTAAATATCAAGACCCCTTCAAAGTATGTGAGATGTACTGATCCACCTAGTTGTTGCATTACATTTCCTGTTATTGCAGGCTAAATTCCCCAGACACTCTCCCATCTGCTACACATATGGGTTTAAAAAAGCCCTGTCTTTCTGCACTTTACCCTAAATAACCCCTCCCATCACCCAGCCACTCTCATTTGCTTCTCAGACTTTCCAAACTCTTTTTCCCCTCTGCCAAAGTATGCCATGTTGCCTCTCTCACTGTCAGTGATCTATCATCTCCAAAGGCAAAAACAATCAAGCTACCTTCCTTTCACAAGAAGAATTGTTCACTCTCGTCTTATTTCTCTAGTTTTTTTACTCTGTCTTTAGCACAGAGGCTATAGTTAACCAAAATCTGTTTTATGAAAACGTGTTATTGTACGTTATCAATCAACAAGTATAAAACTAGCTTTAAATACTGTTTTGAAATCAGTTTGAGAAATGACTTCCAGTACTGCACTGGTTACAGTTCAGATGCAGGTTGAACTACAATTGAACTACAGTCTTGTGCATTATCTAAATATTTAATTAGGGAAACTATGTCACATGCAACAGAAGAACTTATAACCTAATCTTTTTATTCAATGAAAAGCTATTAGATCATTTTATAAACAAAATATTACCTCTTCTAAATATTGTATATATTGTATGTGTTCTAAAAGCGAACTAATCAATTCTTTCAAACCTAGAATCTCATTTTAGTCGGCATAGCTAGCTGAGTACTGCAAGCAACACCTTTATTTTCAATAAGGCAGAATACAAATACAAAAACGAAACCCACAGCAGAAGGGCAAACACACACTTTTAAAATACACAGGGAGGTTAAGCAGAGCTTGAAATGTTAGAATCTACAACCTGTAAACATCTCACAATGCATAACACACAAACAAAAACCACACACACAGGGACTGAGCCCTGACTCTGAACGTTACCCTCATCTGAACTCATGCTGGGGTCCTTGCTCGTCCTGTCCTCTCAGAACAATACCAGCCAGGGAGCCAGTGCAGTAGAAACAAGGAAAGGTAAACAAAAAGGAAAGACAGTAAGATTAGACACTCTCTACCAGTCTCACCCCCCCTTCATCTCCTCTGATCACAATGTGACATTCTGTCACTTTCTATTGTTCCTTTCTGTGAACTCCTTCCTAGATTCTCATTTCTCTCATTCCCTGGAGAGAACAGCTTTGTTATTGTCGCTCATACCTCTGTTCTGGTAGGAGGACTTTTCACCCAGTGAACAATGAAAACAAATTGCTCACTTCAATATGCACACATGCGCTACACGCTGCTGTCACGAGAGCTTGAGTTTGCTTGTCCTAAAAGATTCATGGCAACTGTGTCCTCAGACCAGCTAGCAGACCAGTGCAAACCCTTAACTGCCCCAGTAACCTTTCCTTCTATTGGCTGTCCAGACAGGGGTGGCCGGCGACCTTCACCCTAACTGGACGATCCAGTACTGGCCACTCTGTTCAGCATGAGAAGGCCCAGACACAGACGATGAAATTTTTAAAACGTATTTTTTAATGTTTGGTCACTGCTACATTACATTAACAAAGCATAATAAACTAAGCATATAAGACTGAATGTCTATGTTTATGGCTATTCATTATAGCAAACTACCTATACCAGTAATAAGTTATTCAAAAAAGTCTGTTTACATTAAAATATTGTTTAATATTGAACATACATATATAGGGAAAGAGAAACATATAGGTGTACATGATCAAGTAAAAATATACCTCGCAAATGTGGTCAAACCATCCCAACAGGAGGAGAAAAACAATGCACCACCATTGTTTTTGAGTTTGCCTTCACTCTCATCCAAACATGACAGCAATGAGTAAACAACTGACCTACACATATATAATGTTAACAGTGTGATATGATGCCACTGGCTGAAAGAGATATTGAAATGACAAACTCTCTGAGGTTCATTATCTGAGTTTTTGAACAAGGCAGATCTATGATGAAATCTTGAAGCCAAGCAGCTAGTGTCATACTGGCCATTACAAAGCAAGAAACAACATGTTTTATTGCACTGAAGGTTATTTAGAAGCCCACAGTGATTTGATGGGGATGATAACAGACCAGTTATACAAGGTCAAAAGCATATGGGCTTCAATAAATCAGTGATTTTCCTGTGACAGGTACTAAGAAACGCTTTAACAGCACATGCACTTACTACATTAGGAGCAATTAACTAAACACACTTATATACTCTTTACAAGCCATTTAAACCACATTACAATACATGTCAAAGTACCAAATTACCTTAAAGCATGATCTTATGTTAGGAGCACGAGTTCTAAACTTATCTCAAGTGTCTTTTACCTGATGATCATAGCAAAGTGCAAGTAAATACCTGTCATACAAATGTGTTTTCTCCTAAACGATAAAAAAATTAAAGCGTGCGAGGTAAAACATAATGTAATGCTCCTAAAATCGACATACAAACTAAAAAGCTTTTGGTTTATAACTAATGACTTTATATATATACACCGACATATATAGCCGCAGGTGATACTTCAACAATATGCAATATGATTAAAAACCTGCTGGTTTAAAGAAAGCCGGCGTCTGTGCTTTTAATAACTTTTTCATTAAACTCAAATACTGCAAACGCGTGTTTACAATATAATAGCGAATAACCTACACATACAAATGTATGCTACAAATGTAACCGCATTACTGTACAGTAAGCGCTGGCTTTAATATGTTATATGACAGTTCTTCTGGAACTATCTAGCGAGCGGCGCCACAGTCATTTAGTTCCCAGTTCCCACCAAAAAGAAGAACGAACATAAAATATACCTATAGGGCCTTCTTTAAGCTTTGATAAACGCCTTCTGTTCACTGTCTTTTCAAGAACACCGCTCCCAGTCTTTTTTGCCGACGCCATCTTTCTCAAACACAATGATCACCTCCCCTCTCTCTTCTGTCTGGACGTACCTTTCAAGTGACCACGCCTCCATTAATGTCCCTCGCCAATAATACGTCGGTGAACATCAAATATTTTTAATTTCAAAGATTTTGCCCATATTTGGCCAAGTGACGCACTTGTGTGACGAAAACCACCTTTTAGTAACTGAATAATATAAATTGCATTAAATAATGTCATGACTTAATAATGATTTGTGTTATTTTCTATATTTTTAATAAATCCCTCTTGTTTCACATAAATTGTGACAGCAAAATATTCAATAGTAGAAACAATATTTATTCACATCATAAGCTAATAAGGTTAATTTCACTCCTTGCAAAACACAAACAAATGCATTCTAACAAATATATAGAAAGACATATAGACTTAAATTTGACTGTATAGGTGAACTGAAAGAACTGGCAAAGAAATTAAAGATTAATCCTATTTTTGTATATGTATATCTTTCACAAATTAGCATTGTATTTATAATAAACTATTATGGGAGGACAGTGAGGAAGCCAATTTAATCATATTCTATAAACAATACCTATGACAAAGTATTAGAAAGTATCCTACTTTAACTCTATTTAACCACAATGCACAAAGCTCCAATGTCCCTTTAAAACATTTCCATCTTATCCTGATTTTATCCTCTCCTATCTGTGAATCTGATCCTGTTTAATATCATCACTCTCCCTTTCTTTCCAGCTCCAGCTACGGCTTCTCCAGCTGAATGTCTTCTCCACAGTTAGCCACATCTTGATAAGGGCCTTGCACACAGGAGCGCTGGATTTGATGGTAAGTGGAGTTGCAGTCGTCCAAGTTTAGACCCTGTTGAAAAAAAACATTTCCGTTGACGCTATAATTCAAAGTGACATTCAGTGCAGTTTCAGTACAGTTTCAATAGGAATCAAACCAATGATCTTAGCATTACTAGCACCATTCCCTACAGGAACCTGCTCATAACACATCACATGGGATATGCAAACATTTCTATTTTTTAAATATACAAAATAATAGTAATATGAAAACGAACATGGAGATACCTCATAGATATTTTCTTCCTCCTTTCCTTTCCTCTTCTCGAGTTCACTTAATCTCTTTGACTGGAGAAATAAATATGTAAAATATGAATTCAAACGACGCATTACAGTTAAGCTCACTTAACTTTAAGTCTACTTATCGTTTTTGTAGTACATGAATATGAACTATTATTAGTGCGTTCATGTACATCAACACCTGTCATCATTACTGAACCATTCCAGCCACTTACATCACAACGCACATGATGTATAGAAGATTCTAACTTTAAGTGTATGATCAAGTGCAGAGTGTTATATCTGACCTTACAGAGAAGCATGGTACCAGGGATTAGCACACACAGCAGCAGTAGAACCCCTTCTGCTGTAATGATGCTGTTCTTCGAACTCTCACTGAGGTTCAAGGACTTCTGTATGGGTTCTAATGGAAGAGAAGTGATGGAACTGTGTCTTATCAACCACAGCTTTCCAGGGGTGACAAAGACATTGAAAGCAGATCAAATCAATCATGGACCAATAGTTTGAAAAGATTCAGACAGAATAAACCTACCAGAAAGTTCTTACCAGGAGTTTAACCATTTGACAATATAATTGCATTTGAGTTTGTAAAGAAAGTTAAATAACAAAATATTTAGCAGTGGGTTTATCATGGGCTATTTGTGTTACAGTAGAATTAATGGTAGGTTTATTGGTTTCGCAATCCGGCCCCTCAGTCAACTTAAATGGATACATTGTTAAGTTTATACATTTTTAGTGACATAGGGAAGATAATGATGTTAATCAGAGAGTCTACAACTACAATACAAGAGCTTAGGTGTTTCAAAGGTTATATATTGCTGTGTGAAAATGTTTTGCCACAATAGCAAGAAATGTAGTATGTTTAACAGTGTAACTATAATCTGACTCACTGTAGACTTGAAGGAAGGTACCATGAGTAAAGATGGCAATGCGAGGCGAGGACAGATTGAGGTAACACTGGTACAGACCAGTATCCTCAAGCCGAACTTTTTTGAGAATCAACCGGTGGCATTTAATCCCATGCTCTTCCTTTATTGGCTCAGCTGTCACTTCGTTTGACAGATTCACAAATCTAAGATTAGTGGTTCCGTTGATGTTGGGAACATTTGCAAGCCAGGTGACTTGGGGGTCCTTTTCACAACGGAAGCAGCAGTGGATGGAAGTTTCTTGTGAGATGGGAACACGCTGGAAAATCTGGTCGGCCTCCAGTTGCATCTCTACTTGCTTACCATTGACAACAGCTTAGGTGAAAACAATAAAACAGAGACAGAACAGTAGTCTGAAAAACATTCGAACGAGTTTCTCTTTTTTGTGGGTGGCGGCACAGCGGAATAACAAAGCATTTAAGTTTTAACAAATCAGTAGCATGAATTAAGTCATATGGAACGTTCCTCATATGATCTGTTCTTATGTTCTTATGTTCTGTATTAGTTAAGATGTACCGCTACTTCCCAACCACAAAACACTGCATGGGGAAGACACATCTTCACATAATGATGTTCCAATTATAGAAAACTGTACAGAAATTAAATAACAATAAATGAAACACTTGGTGTTTTAAAGCTAAAGATAAATGTACATGCTAGTTCCAATAAGATAACAGCTGTTCAGGGAGGAGATGAGCTTCAGTGAAGCAGAACGTGCAGACAAACTTTTATAGTACATTAAACATTTTATCTCTTTATAAAGCCTAATTATTCATTTTTTGATTGCAGACATTTTTAAAAGCATTTACGATTAATTACAAAATCTACTACTTCGAATTAACATGCAGGACAAATTCAAAAGTTTTCAAGTTGGTGCTAGTGTTTCACATACCAGTTTTAATGTAGATTAATGTATCTTGGTACTTACCTGCCCAAAAAATCAAGAAAAAGATCATTGCAAGTGCCATCTTTTTCTAAAAGCCAGACAAACTTCAAACAAAGTTTATTGCTGCTCAAGACCAACAGTCAACAATGCAGGACCTTCTGCAAATGTAGTTTGTGCGACTGCCTTCTTTTCCTGTTTGATCTACTGTACGCCCACCCTCTTCTTATTCCTCTTTTGGTAACATACAGTAAAATATTTTTTAATTTTCTTAGTTAACAAACTATTTGGTGTAATCTGGTAATTATCAGTTACCGTCACTTCAAATGAACACAATTAAAGTTTTAGGTCATTTAGGTCATTTATTTAAAAAAAAGAAAAGAAAAAGACATTATAATAAAAAAGTACCTAAATTTTTCTTGAGTATCTTACATATAAAATCAAAGCCCAAATACACAGAACAGTTCTTGCATAATCATTTATATAGACAGACAGCAATGATGAATGGACTTCTGTACACAGCGTTACATAAAAGGCAGACATGATATCTATAGGGTTCATTTTAACAAATCTTTCACCATTTCACCAAGTTGCCGTGGCTGTGGGTATGAAAAGCACTCGGCCAGTTTTAGGAACAAATGGGTGCAACTATAATTTGATGGGCAGTAGGAGTCACTGATGCGTTGCACTTATGGGTGTGAGTTTACTAAATATCATATTTGCCAAAAGCAGATCTGATATTTAGTATTTCATACTGACAGTGTCAGCAGGACTAAAATAGCCCTTTAAAGAGAAAAACAAACCCAAAATCTGCACAAAGCACCCTATAAATACATTTAAACATACAGCTATACCACTATGTATATATATATATGTGAATGGATACAAATTAAAAGTTTAAGGAGTAAAAAAAACACCCAAAGCCCGTTTATCATTTAGTTCATGGTTAAACTGGAACATTTCTTCATTCAAAACTGCAGTCATGGCCACATCACACATACAAATAAACTACAATTAACTCTTGCCATATAACTGACAGCGAATGATGCCTTTTAGGGTTAGTATGGTTAAGGGTGTCATTGGTTTCCCACTCATTCCTCCTTTCATAATATGCAATGCATAGTACATATAGTAACATCATAGGTTTAAAAAACAACAGCACAAAAAGGAAACATACACCACCCGTCTAAGCAAATGCAAATGGAAAAATTGTGCGATCAGAAAGACAACTGGGTGACGAGGTGGAAGAATAAAAAATGGTACAACATAAGGTCATATTAAGAGCTACTAGGGCCGCTGGTTATTTGGATGTGAAAGCGAGACTTAACGTAAGACTTGTAAACAGCTGAGAAGAGTATGAAAAAAAGATGCCTGAAAACAAAACAATCAAGACAATTACAACAGGTTTGACCTACCAATACAAATCACACTACAATGTCAAATAAAAAGTCTTATAATTAGGCAGTGGGTTGAGGGCTGCAGATGCATTATAAATGCATGTTGCAAGAAATCAAAATTACAGTACTGGTGAGAAAAACCACTGTCTCTGTCTCCAAACTCTAAGATGGTCTAATGTCATTTTAAAACCTCTGGAACTATCTGGGCTTCTGTGGTTTCATTACCTAATAAGTTGAAAGTTGCAGAGCAGGGAGCAAACTAGTCCCTTAAACTGAAAAACAGTCAGATAAAGTGGACTGTGAAGCATTCTTCTCTATAACAAATACAGCAGTTTAGTTCTGAGCCAATGCTTAATTCGTTCAGGCTTAAATAGGAGTATAAGCCATAACATTTACAAACAATCCACTTCACCAATTTGTGGGCTGATCCAGCAGTAAGGTGAAGCACTCAGAGTTTGGAGAGGGATGGACACCTGGATTGAACCCTCATCCCTTACAGCCCAGTGAGTCATTCTCATTTACAGCTAACCTGCTCATGCTTTAACAAGCAAAGATGTTCCTTTATCTTCTGATATACGTTTAACTCTTTGGTCCTGCTAAAGCTTACAAAACAACTCTTAACAAAAAGAGGCAATGACAATTACAATCAATTACAGAAAACAAAATAGGCAAACAATAATTCAAACCACAGTGTCTGCAGTACATCCTAACTAGATCTCTTCAAACCTTACATCAAACCTTGCACAAGTCTTTTTAGCTTAACCCTGGAAGGTCAGGCGAACCAGCCCCATCTCCCCCAAAACCTTCCCTCTTCTCCTCTTTCATTCCTTACCCATGCTTTGAACTACCCTACTTAACATTTTTCTTTCCTGTTGTTCACCATGCAAAAACAGAATTTCTGATGCTAAAACAAATGCTAAAACAAAACTGCATGTCTTTACTCTCCTTATTACTCGTTTGGCCAATGCACGCAACCCTAGGCTAATACTCTGCTAGGAAATCTACATATATCCATTTCAATGTCTGTTATTTAAAATAGATGCACCATGGTAGATTTTTGGATGAGCAAACATTTTGAAATTTGTTAAAAATATACATTTTGGCAATGGAAAAAAAAAATCAAAGGGCATATTATATGTTTTAATAATCTGATAGAAATCCCGACTCAATAACTAATGTCTCAGCAGCAGGCTATATATATATATATATATATAAAATCATAGAGATGCAATTATATTTGTATTAATCTAAATAGTCTCCTGGCACTAAACTACCTCTGACATGCTTAAACAGGCTTAACTTTGCTTTTTACTGTGATCTGACTCTAGATGTTGAACATTTCTTTGGCATCTTTTGGCAAAACTGTCACTGTCAAAAGAGACACACACACATACACAGACACACACTCATGCTCAAGGATGACTATAATTTCACAATAACTGCTCAGTTTCATTTCTCAGTGACTTGGAGACTGCCTGAGGCCCGCTGTCAGTCTTCTGAAAGGACAGCTGAGACGAGAGAACAGCAGGAAGTTCAGGCAGTATTAGTCAATCATGGAATCCTCTGAAAGCCCCTCTTACACTTGAGTCCAGCACACACAGTGATCTGAGGACAAACAAACAGGACAGATGATCCAAACTGAACACACACACACACACACACACACACACACACACACACACACACACACACACACACACACACACACACACACACACACACACACACACACACACACACACACACACACACACACACACACACACACACACACACACAATGCTAATACACACATAAAACAATACAATGATACTGGATGATACTGGATGATATAGCTTTTGATATAGCTTTATATTTAGCATTTGTTTTCCCCTCAATGGATTTTTTTAATGGATTTACTTATGTATTTGCTGTAAAACAACATCAAGTTCATCAAATGTACCATCATTTTAACCAAAAGGCCACTGCTGCATACAGTACAAAAAATACAGTACAAATCTGCTTTATTATATAAATACACATTACAATAATTCTGATATTCACAATTTTGCTCTAGTTTTATAATCATGTAATTCTACTGTTGATATTCAATATAACACCCAGCTATAAGTGGTACCACACAACAATTAAAATGAAAAATTATAAACCTAATACATGTATTTTGTATGTGGTTTGACATTTACCTGTAACAGCAGGTCGTGATGTTCCTCAGTTGTAATGGCCCCGCTGAAGTGAATACTTAGCAAGGACTTCCAGCAATTTATGATGGTCCTCCTCAATACCCTAGAAACACACAGACACACACGGACACACACCACAGAGAGACAATATGAGTCATGACACCTCTCTCAGCTCATTTCACTCACTCAAATGAAACCCTTTATTTCTTTTGTCTTCCTCAGAACTGCTGTCAAAACAGTGTGACTCTTCTTTCTACCACAGAGACATTTTTTTATTGCGCTGTCATTCCAGAGCTTCATGTTTCTCATTCTCTTGTCTGAACGTTCCAGAAATGCGTCACTTGCATTTGCATTCATCTCTCATCTTGATACTCATCTCCTCACCTGCAGACTTTTGATCTGCTCCTCGAGGACCTGCAGGCTCTTCTGCACCTCCTCCATTCGCTCATGAGAAAGCACTAAAGGAGTGCTGATTCCTTTTTCTTCTTCTTCTCCTTTTTCACTTGCAACTTCTCCACCCTCTTCTCGTTCAGTTTTGTCACCTGTGCTGGATTCCTCCACTGAGAGAGAAAAAAGTTAAAAATAGCTTTTTATCAGCAGAAACATACTGACTCTTTTTACCAATTTATTTTATTTAACTCTGAGGTTCACTAATAACGTTAAATGTGTGGTAAGCAATTTCCGGGAAATTTGGTTGAAAATTATGAAATTTTAAGAATAATTTGCTAGATGTCTGTTCTGTGTGCTTGGCTGTGGAAATAGGAGACCAAAACAAACTGGATCTGATCAACCACCATAACAATTTCATAGCCAATTAGCAAGAAGCAAACAGTAAGCCCTTGTTTGTGGATTGCCGTTGGGTTTAATATAGTTTTAACCGCCTCATTCTTTAATAAAAATCTGCCCCAATCTGTGCAGTAACAGGCCACTCAAAGAAACATCACGTTTCTGAGTGGTTTGGTCAGGAGGGCCCAGCATTCCTCAGCAAAAGATTTTAATGAATAAAACCTGAAATAAAAAGAACCTAACTATGATCCCCGAGATTAATGATAATAATCAACATATGCAGTACCTGATGATTGACATTCATCTGTCTCCTGGCTTTCAGGCCCCGCCCCTCCATTTTCTCCAATAGTCTGCGAGTCATCTGACAGGCTTATACTCTTAACCAATAGCCTCTTCAAACACTTGACTGTGGGAGGAGTAATGAGTATGCTGTTTAATTTTGTGCGTCTATCATAATCTGTTACAATGGCATTAAATTTCATATATGCTGACCTTCGTCTACAGCACATGTAGCAAATTTTTCTGGAGGAGTTTGGCTGTGGGTGAGCAGGTCAAAGCCATTGGCTGCTAGGTAGTCTATGAGTGAAGATTCGGAATTGCTGCTCTTCTCATCAGTAAGATGGTCCTTATATCGGGCTACAATAAAAACATAGAAACACAGTAAATAATAGGGTGAAAATCAGCAAAGATCTCATGTATCACATCAATATCTGGGTTATGGTACAATAACAATATTATAGTATTATTAATAATGTAAATGTACATTTTGTAATGTATATTTATATATAATTGAGAATGCGGTGACGATGCAATGATGCTTTTTGCTTTATTCTGACTTGCTATGAGTTTTGGTCAATATTGGAAAATATTATGAACTAAATTAAAAATGCATATTTTTTGTGCGAGAATATATGTACACTGCCTTAAACCAAAATATCACAATAAATAAAAATCACAGCAAAACAACTGATGCGTTTTCAAGAGAAAAAAAATCTCACCACTGCGTGTTTTCAGTACGTCTGGTCCGTTCTCAGTGGGGCTCAGAGGGGGGTTGGAACTAAAGATAAGAAATAAACAAAAGCTGTGAGGAATGAGATAAGAACTATAAGGGGCCACACCTTGTTTTACCAGGCCTGTAGTGTCATTTTAAAAAACACTCACGTATATACAGATCCACTGCCGGTGGTGGGTATACTGCCAGGTCTTTGTCTGTCCAGCTTACTCCCTTCTTTCTTCTTCACCTCATCAATTGCAGACTTAATCATCACTGCCCAACTGAAGCAGGAAATGATAGTGGCAGATCAAATTAAAGGGATATCAAAAGCTCAATTTCTAATCATCTGCCTGTCAGTCATAATCTTCCATCTAACGTGCCTCTATTGCCTCACACACTCACTTTCTCTTCTCCACGGCAGATTGAGCCACTAGCTCGTAGATCTGTGCTCCACTGTCCCCGGCGAAGATGACATAGAGACCTTTTGGGTCTGATGGTCAGAAACAAACATAGCTTCATATCAGACTCATGTTCTTCAGAATATATCACATAAACTAGGGTTAACTCGCAGTTAATAAACAGCCCAAACTGATGCCTTACTGAACTGCTCAATTTTCCTAAATATTAAAGTTATTAAATATTAATAAACAAAAGCAAGTAAGTAAATAAAGTAAGTAAATATTTTAACAACTTAAATTAACAGTACTTCTCTAATGATATAAAACAAAACATAATACTTCAACTATGGGTTACCAGCACTTCAGTCCATCAATACACTAGTTACCAGAACATCTCTAACACAGACTCGCAAACTAACTCACCAGTTGCCACATCTCTAAGAAAAACAGACTCCAGTTTGATGATGGGACTTAGCATCTGTTTGCCTTCCTGGACTGCGATGTTGCTTTTGCTCTGACATTTCAAAACCATCTTATCATCCTGTTTTTGCAGCAGGACCAACAGGTCTGACAACAGCACACAGTGCACATCTGCGTACACACACACAAACACAGAGAGTTAAAGAGTTATCTGGAGATTTGCAATGCTGACAGCCAGCCAAAACATTGGTCTAACATAGCATTAAAACTGAGGTTACCAATTGCTTTCTCCTTAGTCACCTTCCATATCAAAGGACCTTCAAACAGCATCTTTCTGGAGGTCAGATCAATGGCCTGCAGAAGACAAAGTGAAACTCAAATCAGTCCCTCAGTGTGTGATTTAGCAGTGTGCACTGATACATGATACATTAAGACGTATCTCACCTTGTACTCAGTGTAGAGATCATTGCTGGGCTTCAGCCCTGAGGTGTCCAGCCTGCGTTGATAGTCTTTTAAAATCTGAGTCAAGAGAGATGGGTGGATATTTAAAAGAACCAAAACTTACAGAGATAACAAAAAGCTTAATGGTATAAAATAAAGGTATATATTTAACATGTTGCATATGATAGCAGCCATTTTGGTCCGAAAACCAATGAAAGAATATTAATATTACATTTAAATTCAACGGTAGAATTATGTAGTCAACAATAAAATTATTTATAACAAATGATACATCTTGCATCAACGACTCTGAGAGAGACAGAAAGAGAAACACATTCAGATGTTATCGTGTTATAAGATAACTAACCAGAAACAAGTTTGTCTGGTTACACAGTGTTTTACACTGTGTATAAGCAGTGCTCACTGCAAACTTACCATGAGAAATTATACCATGTGGTTTTTTATATCTCTAATAAATTGCACTGCAGTATAGCAGAATCTCTATGAGTTGACACATATCTACAGTTATATACATCCACGCAGCCTTAAGTCTTGTATGAAGCTTCTCTGTGCTCACCAGCAAATTCTCCATCAGTTTCACTTCTTCATTGACGTGGTTGAGGATCTTGCGACAGCATTCGGCTGCCTGGGTTATGTCATCTTTTTCTGTTTTATCCTCTGTGAGAAACAGACACTATAGTTATACACCCAAATGTATTATTGAGGTTTTTTTCATCTACAGTATATAAAATAAATATATATGTATATAACAGTCTCTCTCTCCCTCCCTCCCTCCCTCTAAATATATATAGTAGCCAATTTGCACTTGTTTAGCACTTTGTATTGCTCAGTTTGCATAAAAGGAAATGAGGTCTGATTAGCCTACACACCTGTGTTCTTAGCAATGTTTTCCAGCAGAAGAGGATACTTAGTAAGTCTCTGCATTTCGATGGGGATGATGTCTTTCAGCTGTAATCTCCTACACTGTGGTTTACTCTCTGCTTCCTGAAACACACACAGCACAACACAAATGAGTGTTTTTAAACACAAATCTCCAGTAACTTTATCATGCTAATACTTGATAATGGTTGTAACACATTTTTTTGACTACTGAATAGTAAAAATAACATTAGCCAGCGTTGAAGTACCAGTATGAAAGCATTAAAACGAGGATCCTTCTTCTGTCTGACTTTTATTTGGTCCAGAGCCCAGGATTGGTGACTACAGAAACGTGCAGTGAGCTTTTGAAACCATACCCCCTCTGATCCACTGAACTACAGAAATCAAGACACAACTGCGTCACAGTCAAGTTCACGAGGAATTCAGACTAAAAGGAGGAGCAAAACTAGTATGAATGCAGTGTAGTCTACTTACCCTGTTTAAAAGTGTTGTGCTTATTTGTTTGACAATGTAATTGTCTTCCTGACGCATTTGTTTCAGGTTCTCATAAAAAGCATCTAAAAAAAGAAATTCTGGTCATATTAGGTCTGGCAATATTACATGTATATTATATATATATTGTGTGTGTGTGTGTGTGTGTGAGTGTGTGAGTGTGTATGTATGTATGTATGCATGTATGTATATATATATATATATATGTACATATGTGTGTATACACACACACACACACACACACACACACGGTACAGTTTAACGTACAATGCATCTCTATAATTTCATCCAGGCTGGGGAAGATGGTAGCCAGTTCTGTCACACTTATGATCTCCTGAATCTCTAGTGGACGAGAGAACACGGTCTTCAATACGCTCAGCATGCGAACATGAGCCTGTTCTGTCGCAAACAACTCTGAGAGAGACAGAGAGAGAAACACATTCAGAGATGTTATCAACGTCCCTTTGTTATATAAGAGAACTAACCAGAAACAAGTTTTTCTTATACAGTGCTCACTGCAAACTTAAAACTTATACAAGGAGTACTTTTACCACGATACTATCATGGTATTTTTAACAGGTACCATGGATGTACATTGTAATACCATGTAAATACAACGGCATGTGAAATTTTAGTACCATGGTTTTACCATCAATAAGTTAAATGGTTGCCAAAATTTGTGGAGTGCAACAAAACCGATGTTTTACTCTATATTTGCTGTCTTTACCATTAATGACTTCCTGTCTTTTGGCCTCCCTCTTGCTCAGTTTGCTCAGACAGTCACTAGAAGCAAGTTCTCTCCAGCTTGGGAGATCCTGCTCAAGTTCTAGGAGGCGAGGCTCCACCTCTTCCTGCTGAGGGGCGGGCACGAAAGCAGAGGCAGCCAAGGGCCCGTCAGGCAACAATCCACCTTCCACACTAAATGACAATTGACGCAAATGGGAAAGTGAAAAGAGATGCAAAAATGTAGGAAGCATTGTAAAGGTTATACTGATTGTGGCCATTTGCGGCTGCTAACATCAGCCAACAAAACCAAATCACAGCTCATTGAGTCCCTGAGCTCAATCGGTTAACCCTTGTGCTGCTGTCTCCTGTGGATGGATAAATATGAGTTTTTGATATGCAACATGTGTGTGATAGTTAGTCGTTGCCTTACGAGTAGTGTGGGGAGGGTGAGGGGGGGTGGGAGGTGGAAGCTGACTGCAGGTCCACGTCGCTACGGGAGCGAGTCTGCTTGGCCCGGGTGGAGCCGGTGCGGCGAGAGTGACGGCGTTCCACGCAAAGGCTCTCGCTGCGCCGTACGTTCCTGAACAC
The DNA here is from genome assembly GCA_036877625.1 of Ambastaia sidthimunki. NCBI lineage: Eukaryota > Metazoa > Chordata > Actinopteri > Cypriniformes > Botiidae > Ambastaia > Ambastaia sidthimunki. Next base: position 151,685 of record JAZGTK010000067.1, read on the forward strand.
CCAAGAGAGAGGGAGGGGGAGGAGGGGGAGGGTTGAGGAGAGACAGGAGAAAAGAGGAGAGAGGAGAGGAGTGAGGAGAAAGTATAGGAGAGGGTTGGGGTAGAAGGGTTGAGGGCAGACAAAAGACGACAGAGAGGAGACAGACGAGAAATGACAGGAGTAAGTGGAGGAGGAGTGGAAAGGAGAATAGTAGGAAGGAGAGGAGGGTTAAGGAGTGGAGATATGAGAGAAGTAAAAGAACAAGGGGAGGTATTATAAATAGCAAGGATGGTTTACAGTGAAGTAGGGGTTGGAAAACAGTGGCCAGAGACAGACAGATGATAGACAGGTTAGAATCCACAGACATAAAAAGACGACAGAAGAAGAAAATCAAGCAATGAAGAAGAAAATGTGAAGACAATGTTTTTAAAGCCACTATATAAGATGTTATAAGCACTAGTTCACTAGGGAGATTCTAATTCAATCTCAGTGGTAGATATTAACAAACATCTGCAGTTCCTTCTAATGTCTGAACACTGAAATAGGATCATTTACAGCATTACTTAAACAACACAAATACACATGTATGAAACATTACTGAAGATAACTAAGCTCCATTCGTGCAAAGCGCACAAAAAAGCAGGCACTTCTGTTCCCAATACCTACAGCTAACCTACAGAAACCCAAAGACTAGAGAGAAACCAGACAGAAACCATATTTAGTACCATACTTAGCCATGCAGTGAGTATGAGTGTCTGTGTGACTGTGCAAATCTAAAATCTATAACTAAAACACGGACTTTTGGAAAACTCATGCGTTGTTGGTACAAAATTGTTTTTACACGAAGGCACCCTTGCATGGCAAAATTTTGTAGATGAAGAAGGTAAAGTGACTGTAAACCTGCGTGTGTTCCTGGTTTGTTGAGGAAGTCACTGTTTAAGTTAGCTTTAGCAAAAATGTGTGTTAATTACTAGTTGGCACAAACAGTGTTGAAATAACACAGTATTTAAAAAGTAATTGTCAAGGATAGTATATTCTATTAAGAACATTTTGGATAAGAATATCATTGTTTTAATTCAAACTCATTGTAGTCTACAGAGGTCTCTGCCGAACCAAACAGCTTGTTACTGGTCTATGGTGTAAATTTGTGTGAAAGTTCACTTCAACCCCATGAATTACCTGATCATGTGGATTTTTAAGACTGAGAATCAAACTTTCGTCATGCAAGGGTTAGTGTGACCAAGCTTTTAAATTTAAACCTAAATATGTTCTAGATTATAAAATGTAGTAAAGTGTGTGTTGTATGTGTGGATCAGTAGCAAGTTGAGTCTGGCAGAAAATCCCAGTGACAATCACGCAGACCCACCTTGTCTTCCTTCTGTAAAAACAGGACAACGCACAATTACAGCAAACTGAGAACAAACCATTTATGAAACATACACCCAAACAAACCTGAACCAATCTATGAACAAGCTAAACTGCCCTGGACCATGTAGAACATCTCCTAATCGCAAGAACAACAAACAACAAAGCGTGACACAGCGCGATGCTACAGCTGAACACCAGACAACAGCGGCAAAACAATGCTTCCACATATAAAACAGTGAGCAAATTCAAAATGCACATACTGTAAACAATAAGAAGCTATATGCTGATGATACTATATTAAAGCATCAAAGCATATTCTCACCCATATTTCGTAGGGCTGCAGAATTATGCCAAAAACCTTAACTGCCGACTATTTCCCTTAAAATTTCCTCCGGTTACTGACTTTAATTTCTGGAATTTATATTATGACTTAATTTGTGATGGGTAGTCCTACATGTAAGCTATAGGGATGGTGTGGCATAGTGGCTAAATTCTTAGCTCTAGTGCCCAAAAGGTTGCAGGTTTGATCTTGGAACATGGAACAAGCAGCGAAAAGCGAACAGATAAACAACATCTGGTAACGACAATATACTTACTGCAGAATCAAACAGAGGCAGACTCAGAAACATAAATAGTCAACAACATTTAAATCTGCTCATTTGAATAGCTTTAGCTCTTGGCATGACATTGCAGGACACTGCTGTGGCTGCGAGACGTTTAAACCACAAAAAACTAAAAGCTAATGAAATGACTTGCATTGCAAAACATTAGGTGGGACAAGGAGAAACAGATATACAGATATATGATGAAGAAAAGTAGGCAGCAAAATGCAGAGATAAATGAATGAAAGTGGGAAGGTTTGGGACTGGAAAGGGATGTAGGCATGTATGTGCCGTAAGGGAGTGTCTTGAAGTAGGTCTTTGTTGTCCACAATGAGGGTAGCGAATATTGCGGGCAGCAGCAGGAGCAGCAGCACATAGAAGGGACACAGCGCTCAGAGAGTCATACCACACTCCCCTGAGTCAAAGCAGCAAGGGAGTTTTACCACGCTCCCTTAGTTGCAACATAAAAGGCTGTAACTACCCTTGCATAATTTAAAGAGTATCTGTGTTTTAGGTTAATTATTGGTTTTGTATTTATTTTTCATTGGCTTTCAGCTGTCTCTTTTTAGAATGTAAACTCTGTTCCAAAAAGTAGTATGTTACCTTGCTACCAATTGCCAATAAACAGGCTTAAAAAGTCTTCTAAGGCAGCATTCTATCACAAGGCATTGTGGGATTGCCTTTTTTGCTACACTGAAGAATGTTAGGAAGTGGTATAATTAGGATGCATGCTTTCCTAAACAGTTTTGTATGGAATGCCTATGGTTTCAAATACTGTATGTAGACACTACAGTTTTGGAACAGAGAACTAAATGCTCTTTTTTTACTCTTCCTTCTTCCCTTCTAACTCTTACCTGGTGCTGTCCTGATTGTCCTCTAGGGGGGCATCAACAACAGTGGGAGGTTCACTGATGATGAGACCTACACCAGGGCTGACAGGAGACACATCTCCCCCCTCTGGCACTGGTTTGGGGTCTAAGCGACTGATACCTACAAAAAAAATGACACAAATCGTCTGACCATTCTAATTGAAATTAGAGCTAATCTCGGTTTGCATGGAGCAACTACGAGTGCTCAGTTGTGGAGGATGGAGCAGACTGCTGTAACATGGCATATGTTGTTGTGACCATACAGCATTGCTACGCTACAATCTAAACACCTGAATTGACTTTACACAAGCTAAAAGTATCAGTTAGAATGAACTTCTCCATTGTTTCACAAACAACTGCTGTCATACACAAATCTCTTTCAAATACATTATAGAGCAGTGGACATCCAGGAAACCTGCAAATGTCTTTTCTGCACAATTTTTATGATCCTTACCAATGTCATTTTGGGAGTCAAGGCTGGGAGTCACATTGACAGAGATGGTGGACCCTTCGCTGTTCTCTGAGCCATAGATGCTGCCTGACCCTGCTGACCCGAGCTTTCGGCGTACGTTGGTACTGCTTTCATTTCCAAGCACTTGTTGAGTGCTCTGTTTGGGTGGTTTCACTAGACAAAAAGAGCAAGAGTGAACAAAAAAAACAGATCAACATATTAATCATGCACTTTAAGGGCCAGAGAGCATCTTAGATGAACAATTATAAAAGATGGACAGACGAATGGAGTGTGGTTTTAACAAGAAGATGGAGGAGTAGATGAAAGAAATAAAGAGGGTGATCAGGAGTTTCATCCAACAGTGTTAGTTATTCACTGGGAGAAAGACGTTTTAAAAGACAATCCAATTCTGTAGATCATGAGTAAAGGGGATAAAACACAGACAAACACCACAATCACAAAAATAACCAGACTAAGGCCCCATGCTACAGAGGGTTCTCTGAAAAGAGTTTTTTTTCAGGAATCTGTGTAATTAACAATTAAAATACACCAGTGATCATGTGAAGATTTGTAAGCGAGCAATTAAAAGACACTTTTATAGCTCTTTCCTCACAGAAATGTCTACAAGAAAACCATACCACAACTGACGACTAGGAAAACAAAAGCCACAAACAAACCCCTGTGTTTGAAGTGGAACATGCAAACATGCAATTAGATCTTATTAGTAATGGAATGTACCATCTAAGAGGAGAGGTTCTACACAAAGAGAACAGACCATAATACCTTCAAAGTCCAATTTAGATTGCTTACCATCATCTGCAAGAGGAAAACATAGCAACACAAACATTTTCCTTTAAAATCTTATAGAATGTTTTTGATGCTATAAAACTACTGGTGTTGGGTTTAATGGTTTATGCAGATGCCACTGACATTGTATGTTATGGGTAATTAGTGTGAATGGTTGATTGCAAATTAATATGCACAGTGAAATAACACTGCAGAATTGGTCAGTGAATGTGTGATGTAAGCGGGGGGTGTGGTCTGAGGAGGAGGGATGAAGGGCTTTTAGTGAATACGTACAGCTGATCATGGTGGTTTTGCCCTGTTTGGCAGGTCTTCCACCTCCCCATGGTTGCTAAACACAAACAGAAAAACCACATCAGAAACACATAGTGTTTTTGTATACACAACAATATGCTGACAACTGTCAAAAAACTGTACAGTTACTGATGCAAGAAAACCTTGTTCTCAGTTTTCATTTACAGCTTATGACTGTTAAAATAACCGAATACAGTTTAGGGTAGTACATGCCCTTATATGTTGTTGGTTTACCAATCATAACAGATCAGTTTAAGATCATCCCTGCTAACACAGTCAATGACAGACAGCAAGAACTGTAATTAAATAATTCTTTATGAAATATAATAAATTCTTAAGTATGTCAACCAACCTTTAACATAGAAGGCACAGAAGGCCTCCATCCAGATTTAGTCTTCTTGTTGTCAAGCGCTCTAGTCTTGACTCCAAGGTGCTTCATATAGAAGGCCACCGCTCCAAAAATGGAGTTACTATTAAAAAAGAAGATAGAAATGGTTCAGAAATAGAGAAGATTAAAGTTTTAAAGCATTGCTTAATGTATTAGCCAGCATCAATTTACTCTATGCATGCTAAATTATAAAACTATAAAACTTCATGTTCCTCAGTGGTGTGTGGATGGTTGGAGAGGTTCAATAAAAAAAGCTCCAGAAACAGCGAGGAGCAAGGGGGAGGAACGTTTGGAAAGGGGCGGTACTGAGGACTGGAGGCGGAGCCTATACATATGCATTGTGCCTTAGTACACACATAGATTAAGTGGCACAGCTGTGCATGACAAAATGAACAACTGCAACAGCTGCAAGTATCCACCCAACCAGCCAGCCCTACTCATGGAAACCATCTAATTTAAGCTTAGACTTACACTCAAGCTGTTATAATCAATGCATTCATTTTTTCTTTTTATAAGAAAATCAAACGTTGACTAGTTATGAATATTTACATGAAAATCCCCTCTACAAATTATTTTAACCTGATTTATAACTGCAGAAAAGTGTCTCTGCTTCTATATTTAGCCAAAAGCCTAAAGACATGCAAAACTATATATTTTTGCAAGGATAACCACTGAAAAAAGACATGCAAATCACTTGTTTAAAAAACACAACTTACCTTTTGTCCTTGTCAGCAACAATTGAGGGACTGCAAAAAAAGAAACAAAACGGAACAATTACAGCAACATCAAACAAAAGATGCAACCCAATGCCGGCTTAAAGAACTCACCGTTTAAAGTTAAGTAACATTTTTTCGCTCTCGTTCTCGACCGATTTTTAATTCTGTTTTGGGACGATGGAATCTGAAGCGTTCTTGCTTTTCCTGATTTGAAATCACTGTTGTATTGTTTTGTTCAGAATTCAAACTAATGAACATATTCTGTCACTTGCAAACAAAAAAAACAAAAAAAGATCTAAAAACGATTGTACTGCATTAAATTGAATCCAGTTTTGAATGACACCAAGAAAACATGCAAAGATAAGTTTTAGTAAAGCAATCTACGGCTAGATTAGATTTCTAAACTATCTTCTGAAACTGCAAAGGCTACAACAGCACTGTCCTAAGGCACTGAGGCTGTCCTACGGCGATGTCCAAAAGGCAGACAAAGCATTCCGGCAGCGGAAATAGCTATTTAACTGTGTTTTTGTCTGATGCAACAAGCATGCAAGAACATGGAAATCTGATCCTTATGATTTCTTTTGAAAATACAAAAGGAGGAGTGCGATATGGAATCCCCAGCACCCAGCCAATCAAAGACCTCGATACGCCCATCACATTTTGACTGCAGCCAATGGGAGGGTCTACAAGTGAGGTCATTGCGGTTATACTGAGGGAGCAAAGAGAGAGCAAAAAGGATGTGAGAGTAAAAGGATAGTGTCTAAGAGAACGGGATGATTGTCTGAGTGTATATAAACACTGAATGAATAGCCATATTGACAAGCACACATAAAGAGAAGATTGTGCTGTGTCAAAGCTCTAAGGACACATCAGGTCTCTAATCATGTCAACACACACAATAATTGAGTGAGACAACATTGTTTACAATCATTTCTCTTGCCTCTATATCTCTTTATAACATCACTTTACCAATAAGAGTTTGACTGTGGCCTCTGCTATTGTTTGTTATCAGTACAGTTTGTCTGCATGAACAACATCCCCTTTTTTCCTCTGTCTGACCCCTGCCTTATCCCCCTTTCCATTTTCCCTTTGGCAGAGAGCCAGAGAGCTGAGACTTCCTGCCAGCGTGGCACTTCTGCCTGCATCCTCTCTTCACCACTTCCTCTGTTTCCCTCTCTCTCTCTCTCTTTGAAATTAGCAGGGCAGACGTGACTATACACACACACACACACAGACATATTATATATATATACACTTGAGCCAATGACTCCTTATAAGCTGTTTTTTTTTAACAAATCACATAAAAGATTCAAAAAGTCAAGAAGTATTGGTTTAAGTCCCTTACTAAATCCATCAGAGCTATTACAGAATCTGATTTATTGAACAGCTCGACTCAAAATGGCACACTTAAAATTTAATTTAGTGTCATTACTGACTGGTTGTCCATATTTTTAGCTTTTATAATGAATGACGATTTAATTTGAAGGAAAAAAAATGGACTCATAAACCATTTCAGAAGATGGTTATGTCTGACCATTATATAGTATTGGTGTTCAGGTTGTAGGCATGCACAGCCCCTTTACTGTACAGCCAGGAATGAGAGCCAGTTTTCTTGCAGTCTCTCATTGTGCAGAAATAATGAGCTGAATCCAGATTGTCAGTATGTGTTCAGTACAGACAGAAGGTCTGTCTCACTTTCTGCATGGGGGTCCTCACTTCCTGTGGGCTGTAATATTAATGCTTAAAGGCCCATCTTTACCTTTTAAAGTTAATCTACTGCACTCAATTAGAGCATCCAGGCTGATGTGCTTAAAGGAACAGTTCACCCCAAAAGGAAATTTTATCAGTGGACTTCAATACATTGAAAGTCAAAGAGTGACACTGTTGCAACTGTAGCATAGTTCAAAACATATTCTTTGGTATTCAACAGACGCAAAAAAGTCATACAAGAGTAAATGATGGAAGAATTGTCATTTTTGGGTAAACTAATAAACCTATTAAATATAAGATCTATTAAATATCTCTGTTTGTGTTCCATGACACACAAAAAAAATCATCCACATACACATCTGAAATATCTTGACGGTGACCAAATGATAAAAAACACTTTATTTGTGGGTGACTCTGCCTTTAAAGGTTTGACTCATATAATATCCAACCTGTGTTAAGTTCAAGTGCAAAAAGGCCCCAACCATAACAAAGAACCTTTTAGGAACCAAGAACGAACGTTCAATGGATACATCAGCTACTCCTCAGAGTTTATTTAACTGCACATGAAGAGCAACAGAGTGGAGTGAATTCTGACAGGACTATTATAGCATTTATTCCACGGGGTCAAACAGCACAGCAGCAAAAAGATACTATGTGGCATGACACATTCAATAGCTATCACTTAGCAGGCAGTGAGTGAATATCGACAGAGGCTCAGGGGTTCTGATCTGTCATGAATGCAGTTTTGACAACAGCTGTGTTCTGTCTATGTGACTTTAGGATGAAGTGTTATGATCAAGCTGCCCTCTTCCCCACTGTGTAGACTGTGTTTTTCTCAGCAGGGAAATAAACAGCAGATGGTCAGAGTGGGTTCAGGGTTCGATTACAGGCTAGACGGTGTGTAGGCCATCAACGGTAAAGATCTGCCCTTGTGTTGAGAATAATTGTATATAATTTACTCAGAGTGAAAACAGGCCTCCCAATACTGTATCTGTACTTTGAACTGAAAATATTGGGCTGAAAAAGCATCAAATGTGAGTTTCAGTTTCGCTGTACAATCCCACTAAAACTATGAAAGATGACTCAAAAATATATCGCTGTTACAAATTAGAAATGCTAGACTGTAGCATTGCTAGTTTGTAGCTAGGGTAACCAGGGTGATTTCTTACTAGCCCACGACAAAACAGCCCACCCCTAAATCTCCAATATTCCACTCCCAAGATATACCTCTGGTCCTTAGTGTGTATGGAATTTGCTTTGCAAGTTAAATGCAAAAGTTTAATACGAACGTTGAAATCCCAATTGCAAAAAATAAGAAGCAGTGATAGGATAACAGGAGAGATGCACAAATAAAAGAGCGGTATGTGATACTGCTTACTTGGCCTCAACCATTCTTTCCAGCAGGGATTCAGCGACAGCCTTCTCCTTCATCTCCATGGGGATGCGGTCAGTGGGGCGATGGGACTCCACATCATTCAGCTCACGCTCGTTAGGAGTCATTCCCATCATCCTCTTCTGCCTAATGAAGGAAGAAGGACAGGAATTATACTTCTCTTATAGAAAAAGGTGCTTACTTCTTTTTCACAATAAACCTTTGCAGACCTTGTCTGAAATCTTTTAACATTAAACACTGTTTCAGTGCATTATATTACTAACAAAATGAGACGAGAAATACAGATTAAACGGGTCTTCACAATTTGTGTTCCTGTAGCTCATTTGGTAGAGCACTGCGTTACCAGCGCAAAGGTTGTGGGTTTGGTTACCCACACTTCGCATTCAAGCTACACGTTTTAATCAGTACATAAGTCACTTTGCAAAAAAGCGTCTTTGAAAATAGCAAAAATGTAAACAATTGGTATTAGGTCTTTAAGCAGTTATTGGTAACTTCTGCTCCTCCGGTTGGTCACTGACTCTCACCTGAAGTCCTCCAGCTGTCGCAGTACCTCTGAAGACTGCATCAACTGGACCTCATAAACACAACGCTTCTGTAGTTCCTCACTGATCATGTCTGGACGAGTGCGATCTGAAGGAGCGGAGCAGGATTTAATAACAATACTGTAATAATACAATGCAATACTGTAATAATACAATGCAATACTGTAATAATACAATGCAATACTGTAATAATACAATGCAATATGTCACATGCAGGTATGTGTTCAGACTGAATCTAGTGCAGGAGAGGAAGTTAGTTATAGTGAGCTAAACCCACTAGGTATAGTGAGCCAAACATCAGACAGGGTGATGGTTAAGGACTTACCTAGTTCAAGGGCTATGCTGTTTGGCACTGTTACTCTGAGAATCTGTAAGAGAAAAGAGAAAAAGTGTAAGCCAAACCTTACCTTGTTATATACCATTCTGTTATATTTTTTATTTTTTCAACACTTTGAAGAATCTTAAAGCAGCTTTTTTCCATACGGTTTCATTGTGATCATATCTCTCAAACTCAAAAGCTCAAAAAGGACCAAAAAGGTCATATAATTACTCCACGTGATTCATAGGCTATAATCTAAAAATAAAACGGTTTGCCACTAAATAGCTGCATGATGATTCTTCAACAAAACTCCTTTTTGTACTTCACTGATAAAAAGGGTAAGTAACTAATGACCTTTTTTGGTAAACTATTACTTTTAAAGAAAGTATTTTTACACTACGTAATACACTAAACCTCCAGCAGAGGTCATAACAATACAAAAAGCAGAGCTACAGTACTACTGTACTACACTCCCTCCAGTCTCAAGCTCACTTCACACGTCTACAGCCATAATACCAACTCAGAAAATATGAGCACAGAGAAAAAGGGAAAGACTCAAAAACAAAAAAGCAGTCATTCATCAGTGATGTCATTCCCATGACCCAAACAGGAAGTCAGGGTCAGTCAAACAATCAGCTGAGAGACAGAAAGAGAGAAAGTCTGAAAGAAGAATAAAAAACAGACAAAAATGTCACATACTAGAAAAGGGGACAAACAGGAAGAGACTGAGGGGGAAAACAAAAAGACAAACACTTGGCACATGAAAACAGAGTCTAAAGAACAGAGACAGATGGGTGGTAAACAGATGATTGGAGCTATAACCTGATAAATCAAGAGAAATTATGAGAAAGAGGCTTCATTGGTAAAATACTGTCAACCTCTGATTACCATATTAGACTGTTATAATATTAAAGTAGTATTTATTAAAATTAAGGCCTAAAAGAACCATAACAACTATTTATATATTTAAAAGGTTAGACAGACTTTCTTCCCTCAACACAATGAAAAGACCCACTATCATTTTTAAGATTTAATGAAGTTATGATTGATGGACAGCAGATCATCCATGAAATGAATAAAATACAGCTTAAAAAAATCTCCAGAACTTTCGCTTGGGGGTCTAAAAAAACAAACTTGTTCGGTAAAAAACAAATCTGACAGCCGAGTGTCCATAACGCTTCTCGCTTACATACCGCTCCTTTATCCAGAAAAGTGTTGTAGAATTCCCCAAAGTGTTTCTTGCTGTCTTTGGCATTGAAGGTCTTTAAGAGGTCAGTATGAAGGTAGCACAGCTAAAGAAAAGAGAGACAGATTATTAAAAACAAAACTGACATATTTAGACACAAAGAACAGAGAAACAGGGCTGTTGGGACAGTGATACATGGTATGTTTGCCTAGATGTGAGTTTGACTGACTGGATGGAGATGGAACTGAGCGTTTGAAAAATTCAGAGACTTTTTTCAGAACACATGTTGACCAATGACAAAAAAGGGATGACAGACAAACAAACCAATTTAAAATGAATGAACGCAACACAACACAGGTTATGTTGGATGTGAAACCAAACAGCTGGATGAGAAACCAAACACAAGATGTCTTACTCAGGGAAATATTAAAGGAACAGCCCACCTCAAATTCTGTCATCATTAAGCCATAAAATCTACGGTTTCTTTATCGACTGTACACAAATGGAATCTCTTAAAGAAAAACAAAGAAAACCACATAAAAATAGTTTATATGAATAGTCTATATGACTTGTGTGCTATATTCTAAGACCTCAGAAGTCAAAGATTTGTTGTTGTTGTATGAAACAGAGCAGCCTGGACATTTGGATGACAGAATTTTATTTTTGGGTGAACTATCCCTTTAACACAGCATGGGGCCTGAGGTTACACTGAACGTCTACATCAACCAAGGTCATATACACTGCAGCACAAACCAGGAAGGAGATAAAGGACTTGGTTTCGGGAGACAGTACCTGGGGTAGATCACATTGGCTGCATGCCAAATAAAAGGAGAGATACTCATGCTTTAGCATATAAAAAGGGATTTATCTGAATACAGGTAAGCAAAGATACATGACAACCCCCATCACCCCCTAAACGAACACAAAACAGACACGGGTTCATAGCTGAACAGGAGGCAATATAAGAAACTCACAGATACTCACATACTTGAGTAAATGCAAGCATGCACACTTGCTACAATAAATAGAAACACATCCGGTCAGTTCTTACCACAGGAGCGCAGTCAAACTGAAGCATCACATGATGAATGAAGACCAGCAGGTGGGTGGGTCTGGACTTCAACAGCTCAATACTGTTAAAGTGACTGCAGTGATCGTCCACCATCTGAGAAAAATGATTCAATTAAAAGAAAAGGTCCATCCACTCGCTTGTATTTATATTTAACATACTCCACTTCTCATTTACATTTTCACATTTACGTTTACTCATTTGGCAAATGCAGTCTACCAGTATGTGTGTTCTGTGGGACTCGAATCCATGACCTTTGCACTGCTATGCAATGCACCGATTATAGGATAATTCCCCTACATATAACATTCCCTCACAGAAATGTAGATAACATATCTATACATACTGCATTCTGTCATTGTATAGTAAATACAATTGTGTGTGTGTGTGTGTGTGAGTGTTTTAAGGTTAGGACACAACTTACTGGTTGTTCATCATTCTCAAAGTCTTCATCCTCTGCTCCAATTATACTCATGGCTTGATTAGAAGTCTGAGCACCGGACAGCCAACGCTGTAGAGAGAGAGAGAGAGAGAGAGAGATAGAGAGAGATAGAGAGAGAGAGCGAGAGAGAGAGGGCGAGAGAGGAAAACATTAATCAATGTGTAGACAAGTGTTAAATAAAGAGGGTATAATAAAACAATATAACACAGCCTGAAGTGCCTTAATGTTTTCTTTGTGGAAACAAGTTTAATAAAGTCAATAAGGAAACGATTGTTTACCATAACAATATTTGTTACGTAACATTATTAAACACCACCTTTCCATTAGACATCATTTCATATAGTTGTTGACATGTAAGTAAATACTGCAGTAGCTCAGTGAGGGCAAAGCTGTGCTTTATCCTGAATAAACCACAACCAATCAGCATTCAAGGGCCAGAACCATCCATTTTATAATATTCCATAAGCCTGACCAATAAATCTGGCCATTGGCTGTAAATGTAACAGTGTTCTACTGTTCGAGCTGCTGAGAACAAGTTTCCTCTGTCAGCGTTGTGCAACAATATTAACTCAGTGGAAAGAGACTCACAATCCCTTGTACAATCCCTGTACAAGTCAAACTCCAGCGATTCTAAACACAAACACTGAATTCTCCAGTATAAATAAGCAGGCAATTGTGCTAAAACACTACAAACCCAAATTAAACAAGGGGTTTCTGTGTACAACTGATAAAATGTGTGTGTGTGTTTACTTAGCATGTAACATACTGTGTGATGTGCTGTTTATTTTGATTGCCAGGAGCTTTTTATGGTGCCGATATCACAAAATAATCAAGCAAGAAGCCTAAAAACTGTTATAATAGGCTAAAACAGGCAATACATAGCCATAAGAAATAGCTGCTTCATCGTGATTGGCTAGAACAATGTGTGCATATGTATGAATGTAAAGAAGTATGCGTGTGAGTGGCTATATTTGGTATGTGTTTACTGCTGATCTTGAGTCTGGCTGGGTCACATACTGTACATCAGCCATATATTAAGTTAAAACACACACGTGCACAAACAGAGCGGGGTCTGTTAAATACAAGCATTCCGTTTTAACTAGATCCTGATTTTGTTTAGAGCAGGAGTTAAACTTTAACTTCCCTGACCTGAGCTTAACATTTTGTGTTTACCTGGGAGTCACACTTCTAAAACCACGCAGCGTTTCAACAATCTGTGCGTCATCTGGAGAAAGCCACAGAGATGCCGTGAATCACACTTTCCTTCAAAATATTACACACTTTGTGTCAAACGCATTTATCACTCCTGGTAAATAATTTTGCATCTCTCCTGACAGTATAAATTAAACTGGGTTTTTGTGAGCATAAAATGGAGTTTTAGCTGGTTTGGTAGTGGAAAACATCTTGGAAACTGTGATTACTCCATCTCTGTTAGCAAATCAGATGCAGTCCACTTGTAAGCACTTCAACATTGAATGGAAACAAACAAACACAAGCAGCCTCGGATGCCTTTACCCCGTTATGGGCGTCTTCGTAATCCATGCTGTCGTCTGTCGGGCCAACGCTGGTTAACCAAGCTCCTGCAAAGACACGACATCATGAATGAATGAAGCAATGTCCTTCATCAAACAATGAAGTACAAACAACTGAAGCACGTACAAACATACTGCCAGAGGCAAACAGAATGGGCCAGCAGATACAAGTATACAGAGATGAGAACAAGAATATAAGAACCAGCCAATAAATCAATGACAGAACTGGACCCAGATATGCTTTATCAATGAGGACGAGTTTGAATGAGTAACAGTGGCTTTAGTTCTTCACAGTCAAAAGATCCATTGTTTGGTTTATTTGTTGTCTCCAGTTTTTATTATCTTCAGTCTTGGGAATCATGGATATGAGATCTTCCGTGCTGAAGAGAATCGGACAAGGTTTGTTCACTAGCCAGTGATCTGCTGATGTACTAGTCCACCCGTTCTGCAATACTCAAAACAAAGGCTTTTTATGATCTAAATCTAGAGCTATTTCAATAAGAATAAACAGGGGAAACGGGTGAAGGGCTGAACCCAACTGCATCGAGCTATGCAGTAAAAGCACAGTCACTTGGGGACAACAAAGCAGATATCAGTGGAATGACTGCATACCAGACAACCCTATGCAGCTGTTGGGACAATGGCCTTGTCCTCCGCACTGGAGCAAGTGTGATAGCAGAGGCCTAAAATAACTGCTAATGGAGCCGTGTCTGTGTTTGGGGTTTATCAGCTGCTTTCATCAGCAAAGTCTCTGAGATCTTCAAAGCTCTCCAAAGAGCTGCGTCTACAGTGCATGCAAGCATACAGAGAGAAGTGAGAAAGAGAGAGAGAGAGAGAGAGAGAGAGAGGGAGGGAGGGAGGGAGGGAGGGAGGGAGGGAGGAAGTGGGTGTAATTTCCTCAGGAAACGATCAGAGGCATGTTTTGCTAACCTGTATGTAAAAGTCATGTTCAGAGTAGCAGAGAGCACAGAACAAAAGAAACAGGGACATACACAAATGACATTTTAGAGTGAAGTAAAAAGATTTATGGAGAAAGTGTGATACAGCTAATTATTATATATATATATATATTTTTTTTTTTATACTTATTTTTAACTTCTTTTCAATTCGAGTCTAAAATCAAAAATAAGATTTAAAATCTAAATTAAACCTTTAAAGTAAACAAAATTCATTTATCAAATTGAGTAAAAATCTAAAAACGAAAGACTTCTATGCTACTAACCAAACAAGCAAATTTGCAACACTGACCAACACATTCGTACAAAAGGTTTCTTGTTTCCATTAAACAAACCAGATGCTCAAATCATGCTGGAATAAAATGGATCATCAGATTCGGCCATGCCAGCAGGAGTGAATGCTGACATTAAAGCAAAATTAGGTGTACAAATGCCTAATATTTTCCTGTACGAATTAGACCATATATTTTATTATGTATTAAAATGCTAAACAAATCTATATTACAGATGCAAATTGGGGGGGTTTGATCCCAAATATATGCGTTTAAAAAAATCTGAAGTAACTAAGAAGGAAACTGAGAGGCAAATAGATAAAAAAAACGTTAAAACATTAAGACAAAACTTTGTAAAGAAAAGCGAAGAGCAAGAAATGGTGAACATTAGGAAATGCCACAGAAAGTAGATTCATAACTGTATTCTCAGCTAAGTGAGGCCTGCAAAACAGGCTTTCATGAGAATTACATGCTAAAATGCCATTTTGATAAATGACGACCTAAAGGACGTTTGAATACACCCACAGCTTTCAATAAATCATCTCAACAGCTGTCAAGATCAATCAGCCAGCATTAAACACCAGCTCTCTTCAATAAAGAGAGAGACATGACAGTTCTGGTCGTCTGCTACACAACATCTGGAGGGTTGATGTGGATGAGAAGACTGGGGTGTTACAGGCAGGGTTAATGAGGTCTGATGCTATCTCTTCATAAACTATGAAACGACTGCTCTCTCTCTCTCTCTCTCTCTCTCTCTCTCTCTCTCTCTCTCTCTCTATTTCTCCCTGGACCGTGTGGTATTTCAATACTGCAGGAGATTAGAGATCTCTCAGCTTCTCTCAGAGGCAGCTGCTCTAATACGAGCAGAGGAAGGGCCACGTACAGGCATGTGGCCTCACAGATGAGAACAGAGATGTTGATAGGTGTTAACCTTTCAGTAATACATTCTCCTCCCCTTGCTTTCATTCTCATCTTCTCTACAGCCCATCCATATTCTACTACATCAGTAGCAGCCAACTGCAGAAGTTTAACTGAAAGCATAATAAAACACACCTGAACCAGCTAAACAAGGTGTTCAGGATTATCTGAACATTACCCAGCTATCAGGGAACGCTCTAGGAACATTGCCTAATGTCTAAAGTTCTCTCAAATTATCAAAACCATTTCTGCAGTAACATTTAATGTTATGTATCACATAGATCAAAGACTTTATACTTAAGTTGCTATTGGAATGTTTTAAGAAGTTTTTAAAAAATGTTTGAGTAATGTTCTTATAGCCAAACAGTAACTTTAATACAACTTTAATACACCCAGTCTAAAACTACACCCAGATGTTTTGAATGTTCCTTAACTTTCAAGATAACATAAAAAAAAAATGTATTACTTCGAAACGTTAGGGAAACATTCTAAAATTGTTAGCTGGGTACAGGTTGGTGTGTCAGAGCAGGATATGCACAAAAGGGGTTAAAAATGTTCACAATAATCGAAATGTCTCTTCGCAGTTGTGACTGGTTAAACCAAAACTCAGATTTACACAAGACACTTTTTTTAACTCATGGCGTTATTGTGACATGCTCGTTTAGGACATGCTAAAGATTGCATTAGTGTTCCAGTATTGCTGTGTCATTCACTGAACGACAACAAGGGCAAAAATTATGCAACATCCCATTATTACACACTGCATGAATATGATAATGGAATAAAGTTTATTCTAGTGAGGAAACAAAATATCACCAGCTTTTAATTTACTCTGTTGCACTTTCATCCCCTGTTTTATATACTTCCTAAACCTCCTGTTGTTTCTAATGGACTTAAACAGTGTGTGGATATCCTAATCTGATAATAAAGGTAATCTGACCCATCTCACTTGTACAGTAGCCTGTTATATTAAAGGGCATATTTCAAGAATATCTATTAACAATGCATTTTAAGCCACTGGTAATATCTGAGGCATCCTCAGTATTAGAAGCACCCGAATCAGTATGACAAAATCAAACAAATATGCTTCTCTTGAGATGGAAGGCCAAAAAAACATGTTGGATGAGGTTGGCAAGGCTGTGAATTTTCCAACTACCTCCCTACCTCGCTCCTACCTCTTTCCATCTTCATCTCGGGTTTTTTTTCATAATCTTGTTGTAACACAAAAGACTGAGTGTTCATCCCAGAATCTTACACACGGTTAGTTTGCTGGTTGGGTTAAACTAATAATTAAATTCCAAGAAGATTCTTACAAATACCTGCCAAAGTTATCACCAGTGTGATATAAAGAGGTCAAAATTGCTACATTAAAATACTGGGTTTCTAAAGCTCAACTGGTAGAACATTCCATTTGCCGTGCAAGGTTGTGGGTTTGATTTCCAGGGAACACACATACTATGTGTATATAATATACTATAGTATATATAATATACTAACTTATGTATATTATACACATATACTGTATATACTGTACATGTATATAATATGTATATATTGTGTACTGTAAATCTTTGGATCAAAGTGCCTAATGCATAAAGGTAAATACATTATCACTTAAGTCAAAGTAGAAATCATGTGAGTCTGTGGTGCATTAGCACATGCTTTAAACTGGAGAAAGGTGTCCACCTTACAGCTGAGTAAGGGTACAGCTGGAGGGGGTTAACCTCTGTCCACTGCGCATAAATGCTGGTAAGCAGTGAATTACAGTACGACCAGAGCAGCAAAGCAGCATAGACTGGTAGGAGAAGCCAGAGCAGCCTGCAATCTCTCTCTAACTGTTTCCAAATGTGGGTTCTGAGTATGGGGAGTAATCAGTGTGCTGCAAACACAGGACCCTTTGAGTGCACACAACCTGGCCTGAACAACTGCCCAACAGACCTGCTCCACCACTGGCACACAGACTGTGACTCAACGTGTGTGTGTGTTTGTGTAAGAGTGAGCTGGTGTCTAAATATGCGTCTGTGTTTTAGTGGGAACGCTGGATATTTTGTGTACACGTGCCCATGCACGTTCCCACATTGGCCATCTCTGAATGATGCACAGTTTGGAGTTCGTAACTTTACATCATGTTGCATTTGTGTCCAGGGGCTGAGAGCTGGAGGGCAGGGAATGCCAGGAAGCTCCAGCACTGTGAACCACAGCCAGGAACAAACCCACCCTCCTCCAGCCTATCCACCCAAAACAGACTCCAGAAACTCCAGACAGTGACCAGATCACCCTGTCATTGTACTTGATTGCTAAAACAAATGTTTGGGAGATATCTGTAGCCCCTGAAAATGTGCCAGATAAACATGAAATACACAACAAAATTGAAACCCAGGAAATGGGTCAGAACAATCCCTAAAAGAGACAGGTGATCACTCCACGCTCCTCAGCTAAACTCCTGATCTGAACACTGGCAGCATCACCACATCAAATAATTTTCCTGCCTCAGCCATCCTCACCAGCTTTTCCCTCCGCTGTCCTGTCATGGCATCTATCATTCTGTCAGTTCATCACTCCACCCTGGGCTATCTGACTCAACCTGAGTGCAACCCGCTTCTCTAAACCAGTTCCTGACTTCATCACATCGCACCGGCATCTGAAAAGGGACTCTGGAACACCACAACAATGTCTGCCATATGACCATACATCAAAAATGCAGTGATGGCAATAAATTATTTCACCTATGTTAACTATTTATTCTGCCTGGCTTGTAACTAGCTGTAATGTGTCTTAACAGAGTAAAACGTAGGTGTTATAAGTGACACAATAGGTTTATGCATCAAAAGAATTTTCTGGGTAACTTAAAGGCTGTCCGTGCAGAAATGTAAATTCTCAGGTCATTTACTCACTATGGGATTTTTTTCTTATGTGGAACACAAGAAAAATTTTGAAGAATGTTGATGGTGTTTTTTTCCACAACAGTGAAAGTAAATGGGGACTAAGGCTGTCTACCAAATCATGTTTTAAAAGTTTACAACTTTACAATTTAGAACAACAAGAACATGCAATAACAGAATCTTCATTTTTGGGTGAACCATCCCTTTAAAATATTTTGTATTTAATGTAAGATTTTAAGACATAATGTAAGCTTAACATAATTGATTTTGACTCAGACAAATTATTAACTGTAATACACTTAAGATACTTACAAAGCCAAGCAGGCATGTACTGTAAAGCTTGTTTTATTGTCAAAAGCAATTAGACAATAAAAAGTTTATTTCAGCTGTAAAGTTTTCTAAATCTTTGTCATCTTTTCTAGGTGGATGACTGTCTGGTAGCTTATGTACGAGTCTGGTTGCTAAGTCCCGCCCTCTCCCACTGTTTATACTAATCATGACTGTGTCATCATTCAGTAGCAGCTCAGAGAGACACTCCTAAACAAATCTCTGCTCAGTATTCATTTAATCCGTCTCTTTTTCCTTTCCATTTCCATCTAATTCAATGTGTTTTTTTGTACCACAGTCCTTCTTTCCATATGAAGACAAGTTTCACGCACTCTCTTAAAGGGACAGCGCACACAAAATGTAAAATTGTGTCAGTATTTACATAACCCTCATGATGTTCCAAACCTGTATGACTATCTTTTTTTCCCTTTACACAGAAGAAAAGATAACAGACGGAATGTTGACACTGACAACCTCAGTCACCATTCACGGTCATTTTATTAGAAAAGCAGCAATACAATTCTACAGAATTTTCTCCATGCGCTCCACAAAACAATTCATACCTACACCAACTTCATATCTGCAACTTCCAAACACACCTCACTTTAAGCTTTCCACCTATATTTTCCTCATGCAACAACCATTTAAATTTTTCAAAAGCACACTTGGCTGTATCTGTAACAGGTAATGTGACCACATTCACCTTTACATCATACACTTTTTACACAGTGGACATATCCACTGACCACTTCCATAAACAACCCTTCCACCAGAACAAGCCCTGCCACTATTACTCATGACGGCACATAAAAGTTCTTTGTTAATGAAGCTGGGAAAACCAACACTTTCTGTTGCTGTAGCAAAATATGCCAAAAACATCACATTACACATATACAATTCCCCAGGACACAGTGACAGCTTTGTAATTTCATGGAGACACAACATAGAAGACCCTTTGCTGTTTTATTTATTACCCTTAGTGGTGTCGACTGAATTGCAGGCGTTACTGCTTATATACAGGCCTTGTGTCTTTTCAGTAGCTATTTGCAAACTCATATTACCAGAAAGATCCAATGAGCTCATCTACAGCTTCATGCATCAAAAACAATGCAACACTCCAACACTCTATTTTTTCAATTGCTGGCCAGACTATGAAAGAATTCTCTGCAGGGTTTTTACAAATCAAACATAATTTGGCAAACCGTTTTTTAAGAAAAATAAATAAATTTTGCTAGGCCCATTTTGCTAGGCCCTTTGTCTGGTTTCACCCAGGAACATAAGACAGAACTTGTAGTAAATATATAACTTTCACATTTCACTACCTTATAGCTTTTTAATTGCTGTCTACCACTTTTTAGAAACATTTAAAAAGCATATGCATCTAGCTATAATTCCTACTGTCTAATGAGGGGGAGAAAACACAACCACTTACAGTCTGTGGTAAAACAACACAGTGCATAAAAGACTAACAGTGAGAAAGAAAATAACATACAGGAGGGACACAAAATGAAATTAAATGAAACATTCCACATTCCATTTAAAGAAAGTCAGTAGCTGTCAGTACTGGGGACAAGATTGAACTTGTTTCTCTGTGTTTAAGAGTATGATGGAGAGAGAGGGAGAGAAAGGGGGAGAGAAAGAGAGTGAGAGAGAGACAGAAAGAAAGAGAGATGAGTGATTTCAGAACAGGAAGAGGAAGTGGTAAGGCCTTCTTGCAACATATTATCCAACTCAGTGATAAATCTGGGAGCAAAGCCTCCAACACTTGACACTACATAACAATCTCATCAGAAAATGACTAGCTGATCACATTCAGAGTAAATGGTCCATTCTTTTGTGTTTTACATACCTTAAGTATTATTGCACAGATTCTAAATTAGCATGCATGCTTGGTTTGAGATCCTTAAAACACATGGGCTCAAACCTCCCAGTTCATCTGCACAGCTCATCTAACTGACTTACATGACAAGCTAATCTTTCCAGCTTTTCCACTGAACTACTGTAATTAAGATTCTCTTTGTAAAGGGCTTTACCACTTAAAGCCATAAAGGCCTGAAGCTCTTTACTGTTGACCTAAACCTGTTCTCAGTCACTTTGTGTCGTCTTCCTGTTTTTCGGTAACGTTCTTCAGTATCGCAATACCACAAAACTGCTCCAAGTACAACAATGCTTTTGTTTGTGAATTTTGTGTGTCAGTCTTACCACCCTACAAAACAATTTGAACAGTAATAACCTTTTAAAGGATTAGAAATTCTAACAGTAGATGTAAAATTCTTTCCATTTATACCGGTTTCAAGTGAATACATACCATTTTAAAGGTGACATTATTTTGGGATGCTGAGTCTAAACAAGCCTCACCTCACTAATACAACAGATGCTTTGAAAGCAACGGTGTCGAGAAAACAAGAATAAATACAAAGCTTATTTACGACAACAATGGGATGAGAAGAGAGACAGGCAGGTTAACGGATGACTGTAATTTCTCTACAAATGCAGCCAATAAATTTGAACAAGACTCACTCCATGAAGGTTAAACTAATCTAATCCCAGTTCACTCTACCTGTCAGATGCTTGTAACTAAGAACTACATCAAGACTAACATTGTTTCTTAAGTGCTCCTCGCCCAAAAAGGTAATGGCTTACAGTGGTTTCTGCACAACAAATTACATGGAGGCAAAACATAAATTGTAAACAATGGCCTACATCAATTTACCTAGACATGCGCTTAAATAACTACAGCAAAAACACACAACTAATCCCGGCATTAATATTGAACTTTACCTACTGACAAACACTACAACTAAAATTGGTTAAAAGTTAGCAATAATTAATTCATAATAGAAAACTGCATTTTACCTTCCAAGCCATGGTAGTAATGGTAACACTTTACAATAAGGTCAATAACAATTAGTTAACATGAACTCACAATAAGCACAAATACAATTGTTGATTGTTCGTTGATGTTAGTTCATTGTGCATTAAGTAATGTTAACAGATATTTTAAAAGATTTTTATTTAAAAATGCATTAGTGGATGTTGGAATTAATTGGAATTAATTAATAAATGCTGCATACCTATTGTTCATTGTTTTTATGTTACCAAAGTAGTTAACTAATGTTAACAATGTAGTTACCTAATGTTAACAAACAGAAGCTTATTGTAAAGTGTAACCAGGATAATGAATTCTATAGCTGATGAGGTTTCACTGATGATCAAAGGTTGAAGATCAACGAGAAGGCAAACGCTGATAATCTTTACATTGTTCTTGCATATATTAATTTTCATCTGTCAAACATCGGTGGCGATACGAATTGCTCATTCGGAGCATCTGAAGCACGCGAAATTTAGATACTATCGCAGCACTGGGTTTGCTGAAAAATAAATGCGCCGTGCGACCGAAATAACAGGAATGCTGGCAAAGGTTATATTGTAGCCAAACACAACATTCCTGTCGCTGAGCACACACACAAACTGGCAGAGTCGTGCTAATCAAACATACGAATCCCCTCCGATGACAAATCCCACCTTTCAGAAAAAAAATCATTAGAATTGCTCAAAAATCCTAACCCACTTTCAACATTATGTTCCTGTAATCGAAACGTTCAATCTTAAAACTTACCTTCTTAATAGGTGAAACGAAGTGACAAGCGCCCGTAGAGGCTTCCTGTTCTAAAGTTGTCGTAGGTCGTTGGAAAAAAACATTGTACGCGGAAGTGCGAACAGATCAAGCAACTGCAGTATCAAGCACACCGTGTTTGACAACAGACACAAAAGCAGGACTTCACCATTATTAATATGAGACTGGTCATTAAACTAGATGTGTTCAATGATTCCCCAGCGCTCTCCGCTAAAACAGGATGTTTTGTGAATTTGAAACGTAACTTTTGCAGACCACTGCCTCTTCCTGTGTGACTTGCGACCACCAGAGGCCGAAAGATGTGCAAAATGTCGAGATCCGTTTCATGCATGAAACCGTTTAGTTCCGCGTAGTGTTACACTGAATTTGTTCCCCGCAATTGGGATACACGTGTTTGTGCACAGTACAGCTTCTGAATATTTTCTTGTTTGTTTGCGTTATTTCCTAGTTTGCGTTGAATGATATTCGCGCAACTTACGTAAAGGTATTTACGTAAGCCGTATCGTAACTTGCATTTGTATACCTGAACGCAATACTTACGCTGTAATATAGATTATTAGTGTATGCGCAGGAGGCATGTAGTTGTTTTCATCAACGTGTATTTCCATTTCTCCAGTTTGGTAAATTTAGTAGATATTATGTCTAAACTCTAAACGAAATATCACACATTTTGTGACAAAATGAACAGTAAATGTGGTATATATATATATATATATATATATATGTGTGTGTGTGTGTGTGTGTGTGTAGGTATGTATGTATGTATAACTACAGAGAAAACTTTAGACTCTTACATTTGACGCTCCAGAATAATGTTTATTGCTGTTGAAGATATTACTCTGTTAGTTTTTTTGTTCTAGTCATTCTTTCCGTTTTAAATTTCACAATAAAACAAAGAAAAGTTTTACTGTAAGGTAAAAGGTGTTTTTTCTTCTTGTCAATGTGTACACACATATACACAAAGTCTATGTACAGCAATCTCTTTTAGTACGGGCAAGTTGGGGACCAGAAAGCAGACCAACCATCATATAACAACTTATCTAAAATCAGATAAGAACTTACCTAAGAACAAGAAGAATATCGAAGAATATTGTTGGCACTGGTTGGTAAGGACTAGTGGGCTAGCTCTTATTCCACTGTGTCTTTATTGTTTAAAATCGCTAACCTGTTTATCCATGTATCATTACTATTCATGGACTTCACATTCAAATGGGATAATCATCCTTCAATATCAACTGTTATAACTAGCAGAAGACCCTAGTCCCTCAGTCCAGTAGGGTCATCTGGAGAAAATTCTTGATAGGGCGCAGTTAGATAAAACAAAAATTCCCTGTTTAAACGGTACCCTTATGAGCTCCCAATTTTCTTGTCTTATAGATCACTCTTCATTTAGGTACAGAGTAAAATGACACCAATACAACTATACCATATAGTAACAGTAATTAAATTATAATGTACACAATAATAAAATGTATACAATGAAATAGGTACAAACTTTAAATATTCACCGACATGAGCAGTATTGACTGTCTGTCATTCTCAGTCTTATAAAGTTTTAAAAAAGACAGTGTAACATGGATTGGACATGGCCAAAAATAAATAAATATTTTTCATTAATAAAACGTTTCTTTTGAGAAACTATGTATGGATTTAATATATATGTGTGTGTATGTAACCACAAGATGGCAATGTTTGACCATATATTTGTCTGAATCTCCTGGAATCGGCACAATTTATTGCAACACAACTGAATAACCCTAAAATAACTATCAGTGTTGCCATTATTGCATTTTGCTTGTGTTACCCTGTTGAATACAGCTGGATACTGTATTGCAGAGTTTAGCATTAACAACTTTGAAATACACCAAGCAGAACAAATGTACTGCCTCAGCAGGGCAAGAATGCAGTGCAAGTTTGTAATAAAAGATATGCATATTACTTTACTGTGCTGTATTGGCATAAAAATAACTCATCATCACTTTTTATTCTTAACAGAGAATTGTTTAGATATTTAAACATTGTCATCCAAAAAGCTTCTTTTTGTGAACTCAGTTTCAGAATGACTATTTGCTTTAAAAGTCTTAACTCATTTGACACATTGTGCGCTTCACAGAAATTAAGAGTTCTGATACTGGAAATGCATGAGCGAGGAGTGACTTCAGAGGAGCTCCCAGAACAGAGGAAACAAAAACATTATTTCACAGAAAAAGAGAGAAAAAGAGAGAAAACTTCCAAGACATCAAAAAGAAAAATTACACAACAGAACATATTAACTGTGAGCAAGTTTTAGTGTCTCTGTTTCCCTGCGCCGATCAACCATACCCAGTGAGGGAGAGAGGGGTGGAGGTAAGGATGAAGGTGGAGGAGTCAGGGGCACCAGGCTTTTAAGGGGATGAGGAGAGATGGGTGGAGGAAGAGAGGAAAGAGGGGGCAAGCCTCCCCTAAGACCCTCAGATTTGCCCTCTAGGAGGTGTGAGCGACCACCAAGCCCTCCTTCCTTCCCCAGAGAAAAGTCTTGCTCATTTTCGTTCTCTGAGCTGCAGTCACTCAGGTCTGTTATCTCCAGTTCAGAGTCAGATTCTGGATCCTGCTTCACGCTCTTTCTCCGTTCAGAAGGGCTCTGACGATCTCCGCCTCCCACTCCAACACCACCAAAGCCCAGGCCAAGACCCCCACCTGCTCCTGGAACACCAAGGATGGTCTCTACGCTTTCCCGGTCGCCTATACCTGTACCTCTATTCCCCACTTCAGTCCGGCCAACTGGCACACTGCCTGGGTAAGGTGGGATGCAGAGTCTTTGGAGCTGACCACCTACCGAGCCGTTAGTTCCTCCAGTCTGTACACGTTCTGCCCCAGCTGTGTCTCCAGGGGGGAAAAGTGAAGAGAAGGGGTGTGGTAGCTGAGACAGGCTGGACTGCAGTGGGTTGGGGTAGAAGTGCGAGGAGTAAAGAGAGCCCGGGGGCAATTTAGGACAGTTGTTCAGAGAAAAAGCCCCTGGGAGGTATGGGTTGAAGCCCCAGGGGTAGTCAAAAGAGGTGTTTCGTGGATAAGGACCCAACAGGGATGGAGGTTTGGAGTAACATGGAGCCCCTGTGGGAGAAATTGACAAACAGAGTGTTAAAGCATAAGATCAGATATTAGGGTTCCTCTACATAGAACAGTGAACAGTTAATGTTAAGGTTCCAAAACAAGAATAAAAGAATACATTACAAAAACATAAAAGAATGTCATATGAATGTAATATTTAAGTTACCAAAATATACATTTTGAACAAAACTTGTTTTTCACAGAGGAAAGAAACTGAATTATCATAATATATCAAATGTAAATGAGAAGTGAGGTGTCTAATTTAGCACTCCTAATACTGTAGTTTTCACCTTGTTTCACTCCTCTTTTCCATCTCCTCTAATCCACCTCTGACTCACTTCTTTCCTGTTCTCTCCCTCTTTTCATCTTCTCACCCTCTCTCTGAGTTATTTGCTATGCAGGGCTAATTTGAAAGTGCTAGAGTATGTGTGTGTGTATGTAGGGCCAGGAGTAGCTGGCAGACACATGAATATTGAATCAGTCAGGCAGGCCTCACTTGCTTATGAAAACACAGTAATGGGCGCCCACAGGCCACAAACTGAAGCCTGCACCCTCAATTAGGGCCTTCCTGCTTGGGAAGGGATTAGGACAGGGAGTACACATGGGAGGCAGAAAGGAGTAAGGAGAGGAGGGCAAAACAAGACCTCGGGACAAATAAAGTTGGAGGGGGCATCTTTTGGGGTGGGGAGTCACAGACATTCAAACATGCCCTCATGCGTTCTGATACGCTGAGATTTCAAAGTACGTTCAGAGCATCCAAAGAAAAAATAAAGGAACACACACACACACACACACACACACACACACACTTTTATTCAGATGCATTTGCAGAATGCAGATGAAAATGAACATTCCTAAATGCAAAGCATTTTCATGGAAATTTTTATTTACTAACCAATGATTTAACAAAACATCCAAAGTGTACACTAATCACTTTCAAGAGTTTACCACACTTTTAAAGGTTTAATTTTATTCTAACTTGGAGTAGACAGAAAAATTAAGAGCGTTGCCTAATTTAATTACCACCCATTAATTTATGCATTAATTTAATTTCCTCATTTTCTCCAATTTAATTTATTTAGATTGTCCTTCTGTCTCACCTGAGCCAAGGAAAGGAAAAGTGTCCAGTCTCAGCTTGTCCACATCAGGCCCTGGGGTGCCTGCACCACGTTCAAACAGAGACGGCCCTCGACCTGATTCAGGCAAACGTGGGAATAAAGACTGAAGGGCCTTGAAAAGATGAGAGGAAGAATGGTAGAGAGATGATAGAGTGTAGTGATCAGTAAGTGAAGAAATTAAATGGGAAAGAAAAAGAAAGATGATTAAAATGACAGACTTGTTTACTGAAAAAATAATACCACTATTAAAATCTGCTTTCCGTAGTGAATACAATTTGCATAACCATGAGGGTTAATTGTAATTTACATTTCATTAATTTTTATTTACTATCATTAGGATAATTCGTTTAAGTCATTAGATATGTCATTATATATGTGATCTAGCTGGACCAAAGCAATCAAGACTTCACAACATGTGTAAATACAATCACAT
Organism: Ambastaia sidthimunki; assembly: GCA_036877625.1. Lineage (NCBI taxonomy): Eukaryota > Metazoa > Chordata > Actinopteri > Cypriniformes > Botiidae > Ambastaia > Ambastaia sidthimunki. The sequence continues at coordinate 178,979 of JAZGTK010000067.1, forward strand.
ACCGTTATAAATGATATAAAGACGGCCATAGATCTGTCCCTAAAAACACTGATTTAAAATAATTGTATTATTCTAAAGATTTCATAAAATGACAGCAAATTTGACTTTTGGGAGCAAATTAGATAAGGGTGGTTGGGGTTTAAATCCCAATATAGGAAACCTGAAGTCTTTGCAAAAGTCTTGGCAGACGAATAACATAAAGATTTTCTCTTTGATTAGCAACATGAAGGTGATCAATAATGTCTGTCAATCTCCTTGCAGTGAGAAAGGCAGGACTGTACTTCCAAGCTACATAATCTCGATTGCTTAACATAACTGCATTTATTACACAAAAGTGATCTGACACCCCCCTTTCATTTCTAACATTTCTTTCATTTTTAATTAATGCCAGTGAAGAATACAGCTGAGAGACAGACGAGAAAAGGGATAATGTCGTCTTTTGTTTTAAGGCCCCTTAACACCAGCTGTGACATCTCTCTACTTTCTTCTTCACCTCTGGTTTTCTCTTTATTTATATCTGTCTCCCTCAGTCTCCTCCAGTAAAGATAGCAGCAGATAACTTTCTCATAGAATGACCTGTATAAATATATTGCTTCTTGTGTTTGAACTGAAATCAGTTCACGTTTCATTTACAAAGAGAATCACAAGGAAACAAATTAACTCTATTTTGACTCACTTTAAATAAATTGTATTTTAAGTAAAACACAATTCACCTATTTTTACTTATACAGAAATTTGTTTTAAAATAATTATACATTTATCTGTCAATATCTAATACATTATATTGAACTGAGGATAAATTCAGACTTTGCATTTGACTAAACTTTTATTGATAAAACATGCGTCTTTGTATTCAGGAAGAATATATAAATGTATACTTTGCCCCTTGGTATTCAAAGATAACTATTTTAGAAAAGAGTTAAGATTGATTGGAGGCAAAAATAATGGCAGAACACCAATACTACAGCAATTACAGACAGTTAAAAGAAGTATTGAGAATAAAATAAAATATATACATTTCATCCTGGCCTATGTAGAAGAATACCTACATACTCAATCAATAGCTTGATCCCACACATCAAAGGTAATACAGAGAGCTTTATACAGTATAGATCAAAAATAACATAAATCTTTAAACACTGGCAACAGAGGAGATATATCACAGAATCAACCCGATCTCACTGGAAAACGTAACAATTTTATGAGTTGGCGATTTGGTATGAATTCATATGATGTGAGGCGTATAAAAACGTACGTTTTTAAGGAAAGAAGCAAGCATGAAGGTTCCCCCCTCCAACCCGACCACTAAACCCAACCCTTACTGGGATGGAAGCAGGTCATAAAAATGAGATCGTACAAATTGATACAAATTGGCCATCAAATCGCTAAAACGTAAAATGGTTACGAATTGCCATGAGATTGTGTTGCAGAGAGATGTTTTTTCTGTAATAATTCTTCTGTTTTACCAGTAATTGAACTGCTTGTTTTTTCTCTATGTATATTACTCTTTCACAGACAAACTACACCCACCCATGCAATGCATATTTTCCTCTTACCTCAGGGGTCACAGGGCTACAGTCTGGTGTGGCAGCCCCTCCATTAAAGTGGTTCTGGGTCAGCAGGAACGGAGAACTGGCCATGTCCAACAGCGGATAATTCACCAGAACCACCTTGCTGAAGTTGAACTTGTAGGTAAAGCGTTTGCCTTTAGTTTTGTTCAAGATGCGTTTATTGTAGTAATACCTGCCGTGTAGAAAAAGATATAAAGGAAAAAAAAAATAAACAGGAGGAAGAAATTAAAAAGAGGATCAACAACAATCTGCATGCCAATGTTTATCCCACAAATCTTTAAATATAATCTGTTTCATTATATCATCACATTTCATTTGTTTTATGACATTAGAACGGAATGATTGATCAAATCACCATGAACTAAAGGGGGTGAAAACCTGCCTGCACCTCCACAGAAAATGTTCCAGGGTCATGGCCCTCATTCAACAATGTCATCAGTGTCAGCTTCCTGTTCCACACAGTGGTGAGCAAACCCGACCGCTCAGATTTTCCTCAACATCACACAACTTCAGGCTACTCACTATGTGAACCCGGGTTCACCTTACCCGGTCCAGCAGTCTACACGAATACCCATAATGCAATCTGCCGGCACAATCATTTGTGCGCTTTTACTTTACGTGGCAATTGTGCCCCTAATTGAGCAATTAAGCAAGGCTAATCAACGAGGCTAATTATGGTCTGTGCCTATTCATAACAATTAGTGGCCAGCGACAGCATCTATTAAAGGGGGGGTTACAGCCATAAGAGAGAAACAATGAGAAATGGAAAAGCATAAACGTTATTTGCACAAATAAGAAAAGCAGAGGCTGAGACTTTATACTTCAACTAGGGCCAAACTTCAAACCTTAAAAGTTTTATGCTATGCAGTTTTAGTTTAAAAAGGAGATTTGATATAAGTTTGGTGAGGTAAGAATCAATTTTGTACTTAATTTTAAAATCACTATTGACAGGTATTCTTTATATGAAGCTCTTGCAAGAGAACATTCAGAATCCATTTAGATGTTCAAAGATTCCACAAATTGGAATGTATCGATGTTCTTTGGAAGGAAGGCAGCATTTTAAATATCCACATACTATCCGACGTGAAGGGTCCAACCCACACACACACAAGCAGCTGACAAACAAACTCTGTACTCAAACAAGCACATTATCTAGAATATACATATTGTATGAGTTCAAAGAACAATAAAATGCAACAATTAAGCATTCACACAGAAAAAAAGCCTTTCTTGAATCTGATTATAAATACGATACGAACAGACACAGTGGGTACTGTACCTCAGTGCTCGGCTGAGTTTGTCGTAGTTCATGTGGGGTTTACACTTCCTAGTGCCCCACAGCCTTGCCACCTCATCTGGGTCTTTGATCACGAATTCACCATAGTCTCCCTGCCAGGCAATCACCCCCTGGTACTCCTCCTTCTGCAGCAGCTCCAGGATGAAGTGCCACAGCTGGATCTGCCTGGAGCCTGGGCTTGACTCCGGCTTATAGGCCCAGTCTGGGAAGGCGATGCCTGAGGAAAGAGAGGCAAGTAAGCGAAAGGATTTGGATAAGGCCTGTTGGTTTTGTTACTTGCTAAGAGCATTTCTGTCTAAATAACTGATGAAGCGATAGATAGTGATACATTATCAGCCTGGGGAGGAGTAAGACTGTTACAGATACAAAGATAACATAGGTGAGAGAATTTAAATGTGGTATAAGGTTCATATGCACCTGTAAGAGATTGGCAGGAATGTGTTTCAAGATGTTAAACACAAACAAAAATCAGATATGAATTCTATTTGTTGTTGTAATTAATTATATGTACTACAGCGTTGTTTTAAAGAGCATTATATATTCTTAGACTACAAAGAATCTTTTGTTAAACAGAAGGGTTCTATGGACTTTAAAGGTTTTTTACAGTCATAACCATACAGCCAAAAAATGGTTCTTCTATGGCATCGTAAAACCCCTTTATTTAATAAGACTGTAACATCTAGCTCTACTGTCTTGTCATATACAACCATAATTGTAAAGTTGGACAAAATTATTCTCCCATTGCATCACATACATGTCTTAGCTTATCCAGAGTCTCACCTGGTGTCCAGAGGGCTGGGACAGGTGGCGTGAGAAGCAGGTCACTAACACAGTTACAGTCCATACCTCCACAACACCTGCATTCACAAACATACACACAAAAACACACAAGAACCGTTTGATGTCAGGGCACACAACATAAACACAGCAGGGCTAAAAGCTAGAGCATAATACTTTGGCTCAACAAATTTGTGTCATGTGCTCACGGACCCACAACAGTGTCAGAACACGCTGTTCTAAACCAATGAGGGCATGTCATTCCAGTGGCCTCTGAAATCAATCAATGCCTTTTTTATTTGAAGGTTTTCTTTAAATATGATTGCCGAAGGCCGGCCCCTCAGCCATGCAGAAGATCACTGAGCATGCTTTCACAAAGAGCAACGATAAAAAGAGCCTGTTTGGAGCAGAGCATCCATACATTAGTCCACATGGCTTGTCATCGGTATTAAAACACAGGCAAACATAAGAAAGCAAATGTTAAAAATAATAATAATATTATTATTATTTTCACATTATATTTTACAACTTGTTATATTTCTAAAACCGTTAACTACATAATCAAAAACAGGAACTAAAACTGAATGCCATTTTTAATGTGAAATATTCCCACAAAGAAGGGAAATAAACAGAGCACAGCCTTGGTTTGTTGTTTTAGATGTTATGTTCATACAAATAACATCAAAGCAGGATATCAACTGAAGATTGCATTTGCTATCAGAACAACTAGGAGCCTCAGTAAAGATCCATCTCTCCATGCAAAAATTCAGTATACATGGCTAGAGAAATTCAATTTCTCTTTAGCTATCACAATTTCATAAAGGTTGTTTTACAAAGCTCAGGTGGAAGAAAAAGCAGCCGGTACAAGAGTCTTTAATGCTGGCCTCTCTCTCCCCTCTCCTCTCTCACTCTATTTAATTATGCTCTGTGAATTTTGGATCTTCCCTCCAGCATTGAAATGGAACGTGAATTATTGAGGTGTGTTTGTATAAATTATTATTGCTAACTCCAGGCACTTCTCTCTCACACACACACATGTATACACACACATGCACACACAAACACACACATACCCTCTTTGTTGCTTCTACTCTTTGGACTGTCCACTTCTCCCTCCCTGCATCCCCCCTAAACACACACACTTACACCGACTACATCACATCTCACACTTTTTGTTAGTATTCATCCTTCATTCTTCATAGTATTCCTTCATCCTTCATAGTATTCATTTCTTCACTGAAGTATCTTTCCTAATCAAAGAAGTCAGTAAATATAAACTTGCTTCAGATAATCCAGCAATTGTAAATAATGCAAAACTGGTCCAGTAGTTGAAGCAGGAGAGTTGCTAGCACGGCTAAAGTTTGATTCCCAAAGAATGCACATACATGTAACTTGAATGCAACTTGAACCTTGCTGCTCCTTTGCCCATTTCAGATAGTTTATTGAGGGCATAAAAACTGAGATTTTGTGGTTATCTTTACAAAGTGTATTTTTATTTTTGGATACAAGGCTATCAGCTTTTACAGGACCACTTTTACAGTATTAAATACAATAATAAACATGCACTTGCCGCAATGTGTATCACACCTGTAAATGAAAGATCAGTAAAAATTTATTTAGCTATCATCTTCCACCTTTTGTGAAATCTATACTCACTGCCTATCAGATGATATATTCACTCAAAGGAAACATGGCCTTCCTACCTGCCCGTGCACCCAGTTTCACTCACTCTCTCTTTCTCTCTCCTGTATGTTTTGCTTCTGCTCAGTAATTTTTCGTTTGATTTCGGAGGTAATGCATTTTTTACAAATCAAAGAGGAAGCCAGGACGCCCCCCTCCTCCCTTCGATCTCCCTCTTTTACTCTACTCTTCCCCTCCAGGCCAGTGAGGAGATAAAGGAGCCCCCATCATTTCCTTGTTAGTTTTGATTTGGGCAGCACAGGGCTTTCAAGTTCTCCCCATCACCCCCAGAAACATTATAACTAGCAGCCAGGGGAATACATCTTCTCACAATCTCCTAGATATGAAGACACTGGTTCGGGGTGTGCAAACCCACCACACACTCACATACAAAACAAAAAAAACTCCAAAAAAGATACACATACTTATGGATAGGGCAACACAAAGTAACACAGTTGCCTGAGATAACATACTTGAGCACTCTTGAGAGGAGTAAAACTTTTCTGTGACAGGAATAAATCTGTAGACAGATAAACAAACTGTACATGTTGCCTAAACAGAAAACTGAATATACACACACACACACACACGCACACACACACACATATATATATTGAAATCTTATGTATGTTAATAACTCATTCATTTAAAATCATGCTCAAAACTGTGCATTTATATGAACATATTAGTGTTTATAGTTTGGTTTAATTAATTTCATTTATTAATGCTGAGTTCATGGTTTAATATTAGATAAGGCTTAATTAAATCAGTTTAATAATTGAATAAATCTATATGTTTTGCTTATCTTTATTCAATAGTGATTCAAAGAATTCCTGACTAATACAGTAAAAAAACGATTTCCCCTCATGCTATCACAAAAAACATTCATATAAAACTGTGTTATTGCAAACATTACTACATTTAAACAGAGGCATTGATTGCATAATCATTATAGAGCAAGGAAAGGCCTGGAGATTTCACATGTTTACCCCTGTGATTAATTACATTTAATAAAAAGCTTTCATAACGTTATGAAAAAAGAGGGGTTTCCCGCTGGAAACAGGGTCAATTTAGACCACAAAATAAAATAAAGCTGAGATACCTCTGAAGTTTACTAAAGGATGAGGAGGCAGAGAGAAAAATAGGGTAACAGATGTTGTTTCAAGCTGTGAAAACTATAACATAGATGCACAGCAGGGTTCTCTATGAGAAAAGGTTCTTTGTGAGAACCAGAGACGGTGATGGAAATGTGGTGAGCCTCGTCCCTCTCAATTCTCTCTCCTAGGACATAAAACAATCCCTTCATATGTGTCATCATTCTCGTACGGGTGGCCATTGAAAAGAGACTTACTGGGAACTCTCTCCCCCACTGTTCCTTCCTCTTTCCTTCTTGTACTTTCTCTCGATCTCTTGCTTTCTCTTGACTCTACTCTGACAGTCTGCACAGCCTCAGGGTCAAAGAACAGAGGAACTGGCTTGTGTTTGTTATGAGGAGACAGTCAAGATGGAGAACTCAGAATGGGACTCATCTGACAAAATGAGAACACTGAAGAAAAAGAAGAAAAAAAATGACAGCTTCTATGTAAACTAGGTAGCACACTGGGAGAAATACTTTCCTCCAAATGTTTTTCTTTATGTTGGTTACACAGGTGGAATCCTGTCTGGTAATCTTAAATGTAAGTTTGTATTTTCTTTATGCTAGTAAGTATAGCTTTGTCTGACTAATAATTGTGCTGGACCACTGGCTTCCACAGTTGGGTATCCTGAAAAAGTTTAGACACGATACCCAATAATTGAGATAATAAGGTAGAAACCATGGAAGCAGAGTTTAGGAGCTCGACTTGGTTAAACTTAGTTAAAAGGTTGCACAGAACATGTTCAACTTTAAGCGGGCATACGATACGGTATCGGTTCCTTATAGAACATCGGACTTAAGATACAAGCAAAAGAACGGAAAAAAGACGAAGAAAAAGTATCAATCGATGGGGTTAAATTATTCATCGTCATTAATTATCGATCGCTCTCCGTTGCATGCTGGTCCGCCTCGCGCCAGAGTTGAAAGGAGGGAAAGCGCGCTTTATTAAAACCGGCTCGAGCCTCATTGTTTCATGTCCCGCGGCAAAGAGAAAGCTTGAGCTTGCTTCTGCCCGCGCCAGTGAAAAAAAACACACACAAGCCGCCCCCCTTAAAGCTTCTTTTTCTCTCCTCACTCGCTCTCTCCCCTCTCGACTCGCGGGAGAGCTTTGGGGAGCCTCGTACGGTGTTCACGGGGCGGCTGCGTCTCGCGCGGATCGATGTGGGATCAATGGCTCTCGCTGACTAATAGCCAGAGAGCGCCTTTGATCTCGCGGCTGAGAGATCAAAACCTGAGAGCGAGTGAAGCGGGAAGGAAAAAGGAAAACGCGCGGGAGAGCGCGCGGACCTCGAACTTCACACAAACGCTCGCGCCTCTCGGTCTTCGTTAAATCTGCGGTCGTCTCGCGAGGTGACAAATCGCAACAGGTTTTCGATGTTACTGTCATTCGTGAAACATATTCGTTACTTTTCCAAGAGTATTAATTTTTAAATAGCTAGGAACGCTCGATTCTTATCTACAACTACAATATTGATCGAAAAGCAGTGCGTTATTTTAGCAAATAAACCCGGTATGTTACTGCAAGATTATGTACATGTAAAGATTGTTGCATAAATCTACATTGCGTTTTTACCAGTATAGGGTGCACAGGTGAGTTTGCCTTCCCACTTAACCGTGCAATAGCATCAGAACCAATCAGAACATGTATTTAATTGCTATTGCATAGGTATTTAAGGAAAGAAACAGAAGGAGAATGAGAGAGAATAGTGAGAGAAGTGAAAGGCGAAATGAAAGGGGGAGCACGCTGCTAAAGGTCTTGTGATCACAATAATTTAAATGTGAATGAGTTCAAAAAGAACAGTCACCCAATGCGGATGCATGAATAAATCCTATTGGCTAAATGCAATACGCGTTCTTCATATCATTATCGTTTAAAATATGGAATACATGTGGGCTACAGTTCAAGAGAAGAGGCGATACACCCGTCGTTCTTAAAAGCCATTGCTCCTCATTTCTATCTACTTTCTATCCCCCTTTCTCTTTATCCCCCTCCCTCTGGTCAGCGAGTTACTCTCTATCGCTCTCACTTCCCGAATTAACCACTCAAGAAGTCACCACCGACTCAATCAATAGCTCATACATAAACCCTGCTATAATCGCTCCACATGCCTGTCTGTCTGCCCCCTCGTCCCTCGTTACCCCTTTATTCTCCCTCTCACACATTTCCTATGTCGTCTCGCCCTCTCGATTTCTTTTCCTATTACTTCTTAACTGCTTGTTTTTCATTCAAAGGCATCATTTGTCCAAAAAACTGTTTTAATTTTAGTTTTGTAATTTAATGCTTTTTCTAAACTGATGTGATGCGTTGCACAGTTCTGACTCCTATTAGCATTTAGGCTTCAGTGTTTTAATGAATATCGTGCTTCATTGATCCCTCAGCATGTGCCCACAAATCTTTGAAAGATAATAATGAACTCTGAAACGGAGGCTTTACAAAGGCAGAATACTTATACGTCAGTCAGAATAGCTAAAATTGAAAAGAGGAAAATCTATGATTTTTTTCACTCCTCCTACTCATCTCCTACTTAGGTATGCAATACAAAGTTATTTTGAGCTTGAAGTGTCATTTGTGCCCAAGGAAATACATATCTAAACTGGACTCCCCCCTCCCCTTATCTCACATATTGAAAAATACGAAGACACACACACAAGACACACAGAGAAACTAAAGATTACACATGAACGGGCCCCTGCGCATATTCCCTGTTCTCCAGCCTCTCTTTCCCTCTGTCTCTGTTTCAAGCTCTTTGATTCGATGGAGCGGTTTGATCTGTGCGAGAGCGAGTTTTGTAAACACATTTTTGCGATCATATAGCCATGGGCAAGGGGGAAGTAAAGCGCGTATAAATGAGCCAGGGGTGAGTATAGAAAGCGTAAAGAGAGAGAGAGATGTTTAATGAGAGGCTCAAGTGTAAAAACACACTGGCGGATTCAAATTAACGTAGAAATAAGAGAAATGAGGCTTCCCCATCGCATAGGTTGATGAAATATAATGTAATAGTGGATGGCTGGCTCGCATTTTAAACAAACAACTCTGGTGAAAAGTGGTGCGTAGTATCTAAATCGACATTTCCCTGTGGAGAAAGAGAACAATTTTGTAAGAGAGACATAGCAATCACAAGCAAGGACAGACACAAACACATTACGGTGGGAGCAAATAAAGAGAAAACCGCGGTGAAAAACGAATTCAGTGCGGGCTAAACTAATAAATGTGCGCAGTCCTATTCTTTTCTCAGTTTCTTTTCTGCACATCGGCGACACGAGCTGCTAATTCGTTTAACTTCGATTGGTAGCGCAATAATAGTGCTAACCCGTCGCCTCCGACTCCAGTACTGCGTAGACTTCAAATCTCATTGTGAAGGGAAGAAACTACGACTCCACGTCATATGGCTAATATATTTAAAGTCAAGCATTGCGTTAATAACCATTAACATCAAACCCCTAAAAGCAACATTAATTTATGTGAACAATCAGGTTAATGAATTGCATACTTTAATTTTTTAATTTTTGATTTTGAGTTTTTAAATAGGACTCTGATTATGCGCCTTGTATACCTTAAAAGTAAATCAGAGCATCAGTCATACTGAATGAACGCTGTGTTAAAGTTATGGTGAGTTCTTTAAATTAAATGCTATTGTATATTTCCTGTCACCCTATTTCTTTCTGTCTCACTCTCTGTATTTATTGGTTAAGACGTATAATCGCATTTATGACCCATCTTTTCATTATATCAAGTTATTTATTATTAAGGCGCATGAAAAAGCTATACCGTTATTTACACGCACAAAAATCCCAGTTGAATTTGCCTGCCTCCCTCGAGCATTTACAGTTACTAAGAAAATGAATGCTGTTCTTTTCTGGCCTTGCTTAGCCCGCGTTTTCTCTGCTTTTTAAAAAACGAATAGCTTTGAGCTGTGAGTGTGTCTCTGTTCTGCAGAGGTGGTGTGTGTGCGCGCGCGCGCTTTCTTCTTGTTCTATCTAGTTCTGTTCAGGGAATTTTCAACATTCACAAACACATCGCAAATACCCGCCGGCTTCTCTGTATCGATTTCTAATTAGACGGCAGGATAATCGTTGGAGAGAGAGAGATGAGAAAGGGAAGAGGGGTGGCAAGAATAAATAAATAAACAAATAGGCCGTGATTAACCGAATTAATAAGAGAAACACAAAGCACAACAAATAAAGCAATTGAAAATAATAGCTTTCCACTACATTATTTTTAATGTTGTAACAGTCTATGTGTAATTAAAATAATTCAGCATAAACCGTCCTATGAATGTAAGTTCATCGTTACGCGGTCCAAAGGCTAAAGTTAAAGCGTAAAGCAATTTGTCCAGAGTATCTAATGCGAAATAATGCGAAATGCTGGACTGGAAAAATTGACACATCACATTGTAGAAGCGTTGAAAGTTTTTATGAAATATTTTTATTTTAAAATTTAATTTAGGATATAATAAAGGCGTTGGTAAGAAAAAATTATTGTATATTAGTCCAAGACGAACGCATTTAATGTGATCATTTTAAAGGGGTTCATTTTACCACTTGTTGTGCTTGTTTCGTTTGACCCACAAAAGACCAGAATCAATGGCGGGCATCAGCGCTGTAGTGAACTTTTGCTTAGACAACTTGCAACATGTGATTGAATATTACAGATAGTTTAAACAGATTTGCCTATTTTTCAAGTAGAAGCTATTGTCACGTGTCATTCTGTGAAACCAATATTATTGTTAACAACATATAATATCCTTAGTGCCATTAGTTATGCTTGCAGACCTGAAACATGATCATATTCAAATGTATAGTTATTTTAAATGCGTTTTGGTTTTTAAAATAGTGTACAATAGCTTTGTTAAAGGCATTAATTTTATTTGTGAGGTGCATTAATTTTCTTTAGCATCAGGTAACCCCCAAATAAGATCCAGTTAAGTTACACGTGATATGAAAGAAATATACAGGAGACATACGTATAAAAAAATTTATATATAATGTAATTTAAGTACCGCCTACGTGCGACTGACATTTTACTTAGTTCAGGAAACGCAGCCATAGTATATATAGTTTGAAAATCTCGACTTTTGTATAGGGTACGATATATGGCCAGTAGGCCCAACCATCCTTTTAGGCAAACCATCCTTTAGGTCTATAAGCAGTTCACAGCAGTGTCACGTTTATAATAATACGAAAGTGCATTTTGCAGTCGGTATGATAATTTAAAGCGCAAAACCTGCATATCGAAAATGAGCAGGCCTGCTCTTTTACTGTCAGTAGCATCATTCCGAACTTCCGTTTACACAACTCTGCTCACTCCTCTCTCTCTCTCTCTCTCTCTCTCTCTCTCTCTCTCTCTCTCTCTCTGCTCCTCCCGGGCTCCACCCCATCCGTCTCTGCCCCCTTAACAGTGTGCGTCACAGGGGTTAGTGCGGGGGCTCAGGTAGCTCATTTACTTTAATCAAACTTTCATCATCCACGTTTGCGCTGCTCTTTCTCTCATCCTCTTTTCTTTTTCACTCTTTTTTGCTCTATCGTAGCTGATGGTCTTAGAAATTCTTTATCTCTTTCACTCTCTCTCTTGCTCTTTTCCGCGCCCTCTCTTCAAGCATATGCTAAATAACTCGGGCGAATCCACACCTGCTTAACCTGGATCTCCTCATGCCCTCCTCCCTGTTTGGCGTTCTGTCATAACGGAGATAAAGTGTAAGGTTACTCAGAGGGTTAAAACAGTCACTCTTTCTCTTTCAGCTGTTTTACAGAGAACCTGTTTTGGTTTTTATTTTGGTCCCTGTTTTCTTGGCTCCCTGACTTTCATCCTTTGCCCGTGACTTTAAATATTCAGTTTTGTTACATCAAGTAAAGTCTGGTAAAAGAACTTTTAATAAGGGGTTAAACTTTTGTTGTTGTTGTTATTCAACATTTTGAAGAGCTGATGCACGCAGCGAACGTATCGATTTGTTCTCTCTCTCCTGTATCAGAGATTCGCTCTTTTTCCGCTTGTTTGAAGTTCTCTGCACGTCTCATTACCAACAAGCAGGAATCTCTCAATAAAGTAACAAGGTTTTACAGGCAGGTGTTCTTTGTGTATATCACACCTACAAAACCATTACATTACTATTTTTATTGCAAATATTAATAGTATTAAATACAACAAATATCAAATCTTCAAATCATTCTTAGCTTTTTAACAATTCTCAATTCTTTTCAGAGCAGTTAAATTTTTTTATAGAAGCTTACAGACCATGTATTTGATATCAAAGGCACAAATCCACATGACCTGTAGTTTGTTTCTTTTTTTATAAGCCATCAACCCGGTATCAAAACAGGCTTGTGTTGCAATTAAAAAGTAGGAATTTCACAACACTTGGTTTAAGGCATTTTGAAGGCTTAAGCATAACAAACTTGTAGGTCTCAAAGGAGGAAATATCAAATGTTATTGTTCCTACACAAACGGACAACAACCATAACTAACTGCAACTCTTTAACTCTTAAGTCTCCAGAGCAAAGCATATGTACACAACATGACTTATTATTTAGACACCACAGCATTCTATACAATCTACAGTATGTCAACATTACCCCAGTGGATCAACTTCTAGGTATTATAGGTTATGTTACAAGAAATACATGTATTTAGAACACAAAGGAAAGTTCATCAGCAGCTGTACTGAGCACTTAAGACTCCGATGCTTCTGAAAATTTCATTAAGACTGTAGTCAAATTTAAATATGAGGATCAAAAAATGCTGAGTAAACTAAAGTAAGCGCCTAACTGAGTAAGCAAAATAACAACAGCAATACAGCAAAGTTACAGATGTAGTTTAACCAATAGAGGGGTCATTTAAAACACCACTCAGTTTTGGTGATTGACTCAATTGTCAAAATGTACAAAACGTATTTGGAAAGAAGTAACTACAAATGAATGAAGCCCAAAACACTTTTGGTGATTTAAAACAAAAAGAAGATTGTTACTTTAAGTTCAGTCCCTTTGAGTTTTAAAATATTATATAAATAATATGATAACAAGACATTGTGCTCTTAGATTCTTGAACTGGGCAGCTGTTTACAAGCACAAAACTCTTAGTAGCCTACCTTTTGTCTTCAGTCAAACTCAGGACATTATTTCTACTCTTGTATCTGCCACCCCACCCCCCTCCACCAGCCAGCCCACCTCTGTGCGTGTCAAATCGAATCTCCACCTCAGCACCTACTACACCCGTTGTGTCCATATATAATACGTCACACACACAGCGAGTGTGTGATGACGGATTACTGAATTAGATTAATAATGACACATGACACTTCTGTTACCTCCGCCTGTTCTGCCACAGATTCACCGTGCCGGTAAACACAGAGCAGAGATGAGGAAATACAGAGAGAAATGAGCATAGAGGAAGGGAGCGGTGGTGATGAATGGATACAGGGAATATAGGTGTGTAAGCTTATATACAAAGAGAGATGGAAGGCGAATGAAAGACAGAGAGAAAAAGAAACTCAACAAGTCAGGTAGATGGATGTAAGATGGCATTTTTGTTTGCAATCTGCTTTGTTTCGGAATAGTTCAGAATATGTTTGTTTTCAACACTAATAGAAGCACAAAGAGAGAGGCCATTGGCTGAAGTTTGGACTTTAGTTTAGGTCTTAATGTGGTGTTGTTGTGCAGTGCACTCCGACTTTAGCCAGTGCCGCCTTTGAAGTTGTTTAGTTGAACTAATTCTTTTTTTATTAACATTAATAATACTGTGTGATGGATATAGAGAGAGAACAAGATTAATGGTATATACATTTCATAATCAGATACTGATTCTACATCATGGCACATGCAAAATTCTTGGAATGCTTCATGTAGCTCAACTGGTAAAGCACAGCACTGGCAACATCAAGGTCATGGGTTTGATTCCCAGGGAATATAAGTTATCCAAACCGAATGAACCATAAGTCACTTTGGATAAAAGCATCTGTTAAACACATCATATGTAACGGCATGGGCATCATAAGGCCTTTGAGCGAAAAGTTATACAATGATGCATACAAGTTTAACACTACTTTTCCTACCTTAATTATAATGCAAAAAACAACTATGTCATTCCATAGCCTAAGGTAATAAGACACCCACACAGCCTCTCTAAGCATGTGTGTGTGAGTGAGAGAGAGAGAGAGAGAAAGAGTGGGGAGCCAGAAAGAAATATTGACAAAGCCTAGATATACACATAAGTCATTCAGTGTGCCTGCCTGACTCTTGTATTTTATAGCTACGCTCTGTGCTGGCGGAACAAAATGACAGCTGAGTTCCTTCAATGGAAAATATGGTGCCTCTCTTGTTTTCTCCTTCTCCCTTCATCGTTTTTGTTCTCTGTCTGTCCCTCTTTATATTACTCTGTCACCTCACAATTTTGTTCTCTCTGTCCCTCCCAACTGTTTTTGCTTTCTTTTTATGGTTACCCTCTGTTCTTTTGCCATGCATGGTACTTTGTGCTATTTACCTTTGCTCTCTCCCATTACCTCAGTTTATTCTACAGGTTTCCTTTAAAAATCTTGTTTAAAAACATTCAGTGCTATTTTGAATGTTTAAGAGATCACCAAACTGAAGCAGCTTGGACATTCTGATAGAAAACTAAATTCTATGCAAAAAGGTAAAAATTACATAAAACTTAAATTTACATAAGGGTATAAAGTTGATGTCAAGACTTGAACTTTTTTTAAGCTTAAAACTCTTCATATCATCTAGTTTAATGAAACAAAAACACAAAATAATATTAAAATTGCAAACGAAAATAAGTCAAAATAATAAAGAACTCTATGTGGAAAAAAAATAAATTTCACTTAAATGTTTTGTTAAACTCCAGGTTCCTTGTTTTGGAAACTGAGAATGACCCTTAGTATTCACACTCATACCTTCACGCCTTATTTTATTCACTTTTGTTTTTGGCTTGTTTCTCACTACTTCCCTTTTACACGCTATACATTCAAGCCACCACTCCCGCCTTTATCCGCAACCCGAGCACAGAGCCCCAAGTGTCGGAATCAATTAGGAGTGAGCGCCGTCGCGCCCGTTCCTTCACGGAGGTAAATATTAAACGGCGGGCAGAGAGAGAGAGAAGAGAAAGGGAGGGGAGAGCGAGCCCTCCGTCCCTAATCCACCGCATCGATCAGCCGGGGATGAGGGTAATATATTATTTTGACAAGATACGATCCTCCGACGCGCACCGCTATCCCCGTCGATCGATTTCTTTTTCTCTCCTTTTTTTCTTTTTCCCTTCAGCAGTGGGGACACTGCGTGTGCACCTCTATTTTGTTGTTAGTCGCTGTGTGTGCAAGTGTGACTGGGCGAAACAGTGTGAAGCCAACAACAGTTGAGAAAACGCCCGGACAACTTCTTATCCACAATATTTGAACGGCACGACTAAACGATGTCATAATGTCTCAATAATGTCTTTACAGCGTTTCCCCAACATGAATTTCACGTCGACCATCATGTTTTCGTCAAACCAAACAACAAAACAGTTTACACAGTTCAAGAAGGGAAAGAAAAGCCATTCACTTTTGCTAGAAAAAAACAATGACAGAAAACAAAACTTTAAAATTATATATTATACATAATATAATAAACAATATATTATTTGTAATATAATATTTATGCAAAAGATTTCCATAAGGGAGTTACAGCTAAGTCAGCCGGGTGAAACTGACCAATTGGAAAGTTAAGTGTCTGGCCCCTGTGGTCCCTTGTGCTCTTTTGCCTCCCCTCCATATCGCTTTGTAAACTGTGTCTAAATGCTAAATTCCCAGATCAATTTTTTTTCATTCTACCTCTCCCCTGTCTCTTTGTGCCCAGTGCCCCTGCCTCTGCCTTTCAGTCTTTTCACACACATAGCCTGCAGTGAGCTTGCATGTTCCTTTATACATAAAGGCATGCAAAAGAAGAAATATTCGGTGAACCAGCCTGTTTGATCATTTTCATTCAAGGAGCCATTTCAAACACCTCCACAGAGTTTGCCCTACTCTGCTGGCTAGTGCACTCAGATGTTGCACTGAGACACCATTCGCTCTGATTCTGTTCTGTCTAACTCATTCATTCTCTCTCTCTCCCTTTGTATTTTGTCATTTTCTGCCACTTGACTTGCTGTGAAAGATCCAGTAATACAGTTACTATATATGTATACAGTCACCCTCTGTAGCCCCCTGCTGTGTGTGCAAGTGACTTGGCCTGTAAGAAGAGGGGGGAGACGTGGGGTCAAGGTGAGCTCTAATACACTATTGATCCACCCCAATTGAAAACCTGATGGAAATTTTATCCCCCCCTCCTTCCCATCTGTGTATCTCTGTCTTTCCCTTGTCTTTCTTTTTCCTCTCCCTAGTGAACAACTTCTTCTGTGCTTCCTCCCTTTTTGCAAATGAGATCCTACCCAGAGGCTGTTTTTGTGGCATCTCTCTTATGTTGTCCCAGGACTTTTCCTTGCCTCCTTCTTTGCCCCCTTTTACATCTTTACACTTTGGAAACTTCTAACAGTTCCTTGTGCTTTTCTGGCTGTTTTCTGTGTCTTCTGTTTTTCTTGTTTCTCTCTTATTCTTTTTCTTTGTCTTTTAAATCTGTTGTGTATTGATTGGAGGCTGTGTGAGTGATCTTGGATGTGTGTATCTACAGTTTTTAGTCTTTGAATGCATGCAAGTATTTGAACACTGAGTATGTGTGTGACTGAGTAAATAAATGCACATACACTAACACACACAGAGTGTCGTGTCAGTATAGTCACTAGTGCAGTGTATTAAATGTCACTGTGGGTTTGGCCTCAGGGCTGCACAACGATCTCATAGCAGGAAGAGCCAGTCGATAGCACTTCATCCTGGTCAACAGTGAGAAACACTCCACAAAATCTATGTCAATGCTTTCGTATCGTATTCGTTTTCGTAGAACAGGGCAGACGTCATCTGACACATATAAAATATATCTTTTTATCTTTTTTTGTCTTTCTGTTTACAAGGCCTTATAAACAGGAGGCTTGGAAAACACTGGAGTTCGAGTCTGTGCCAGTTTTGTTGAAATCTGATTGGCACCAGTCATGCCTTAAAGGGATAGTTCACCCCAAACTGAAAATTCACTCATCACTTACCCTTTCGTTGCTATAAACCAATATGACCAATATGGTGAGTAAATGATAACATGAGTAAAATAAGCTTTTATTTTTTGGATAAACTATCCCTTTAAATATCCTGTTGACCTAGGATGACCGGTAAATTTATTGATGAGAAATCAGCAGTGTTTTAACACTCCTCATTCAGCATGTCTCTAACTTGACCTTTGACCTTACATCATTGTTATTTACCTCTAAGAACAGAATGCATGATAAAACTGTCTCTGTGTGTATGCAAGAGCTTCCAGGTGTGATTTATGTTCTGTTGTGTATCTGTCAGTTGGTAGCGCTATCTGTATCACAATCTTCCTGCAGAGGCAGAAACATTACATGTGTGGTGAGGCCCTGTGTTGACCTGTTGCCTGCGATAACCATCGGAAACATCAATAGCCATAACGCATAAGGATGAAGTACAAGGCAGTGCTAGACAGAGGAGCTGAAGCAATAATCACAATATAGCCTATGTTCATTTTCTGTTTGTTTGTTACTCTTTTGCCTTAATCAAATACCCCCCTCTGTCAACTACTCCTTACACAATCTTTATGTCCTACATTGCAACAAAGCAACTTTTAAAGGCACCCTTAGATTGTGCTAAAGACGGTTTCAAAACACCTCCAAAAAAAGAAACAGTGTCAGATGCATAAGAATCATCTAGTATGTTGCTGTCTACACTTACAAAAAAGTGCTTCACAGTGCCATAAAAGAACCCTTTTTGACTGTATGGTTCCATAAAGAACCTTTAACATCTGTAGAACCTTTCTGTTTTTACAAAAGGTCCTTTGTAGTGTATAAAGGGTCTTCAGACTATGAAAATGTAAGAAATGGTTCTTTTTGACTAAGTAGTTCTTTGGGTAACCAAAAAATGTTTTTTTATGGCATCGCTGTGAAGAACTTGTGTAGACAGTTAAAAAGTAAAACATTTTGTATGTTCTAATCCATTAAGTAACTAAGGTGTCTTTGATCAATTAAATGCCCTTCATTTTAATGTACATTTTCTGAGCATTTTTCTCTTATCATCTCTCTTTCCCTTAGAGAATTTTAGCTTAATCACTTTTAAACTGGATTAATGACTGACCAGGGACATGTTGTTTAATCTCCGGTCTTCTAAAGCAGCTCTGTGTCTTGGCTGTGCCTTCTCTCTTTCCTGTCCTCATCTATCGTCTCAAACCACTTTTCTCTCTCTCTCTCTCTCTCCCCCACACTTTCACTCAGTCACCATCACTGTCTTTCCATTTGCTCCGCACATTTAGTGTTCTGTCTGACCATTTCTGTTTCTGCACATTATAACTCAACCTGCTCTTACTCTCTCTAATGCTGATACATTCTTACAGTATCTTTTATTTTTTTGTGTGTATCCCTTTTCATCTCTAGCTCTGAGTTGTGAGCTTAGTTACTTATAGTTCACACACATACACACACACAAACTCAAACCCTTCCAGCTGTGTATGTGTGTAGATGCTGTAGTCATGAGGCATGGCCAGTCATGTAGTCTTGTATTAGCACGTCGATGGGAGGCTGTCATTGCCTCCTAAGTGTTTTGGCAATACAAGGGATCTCCTGTCATGCCAGTGCAACTAATCTCAATTGAATTACATTGAGCTGGTATTGAGAAAGGGAGAAAGAAGCCTGTGTACTTGACTAAGCACCTCTCGTAGCCAACAAGTGTTTGTGTGTGTGTGTTTGCCAGAGTTCCAAGGCCTACAGTCCTTTATATAAAAAAGCAAATAAGATTATAAAAAGACTGATGTTTAAATATAGGTTTTTAGTTTATTTAAATTGAACATTTGTGATGGAAGGCTTCTCTCCTTTTGATCCAGAAGTCCAGTATGTGTAACCCCTGAACTCTTTTATTTAACCTACAACATCTTGTCTATACCTTTTTGCAACTTTCTCTCAAACCCACTGTCTCTATCTCTCCTGTGGAGATTTCTGTCTCCTTCTCTCCCCTTGCAGTTTGAGGATTAATCAGTTATCTCAGAGGCCCTGTATTGCCCCTAAATGTTGTGGATGATAAGACTTGCTTGGATTTGTCAAATTGGGTGCCATCGATTAACTGACCTTTCCCTGGTCTCAGGCTCCCAAGCACTCTCCACACTGCCAACAAGCCAGATAGAGAGATAGATGGATATATATTGGTGTTATTATTTTGTACAAGTTTGTAGTTACCAGGTGTTCACAGGGAGGTGAAAGAGATAGGAAGAGAGAGAGAGAGAGAGAGAGAGAGAGAGAGGGAAGAGCGGCAAGCTGGAAAGAGAGAGAGACTCTTGTGCCTTTCAAAGTAATGTAAAACATAGTGATGCCTGAATCTGTGTATTGTGTGCTTTAAAAAGGCACCCATCCTTATTTCGATTTGAAATTTTAAAACAATTAAGCTTTCTTTACCATCTAAATGTCTTTTCTGGTTCAATCTGAATTAATTGTTTAGAAAAAAAGACAGTAAAATTAGTGACTAGCTTGTGATGCTTTGAGATGTTTACATCACAGAGGCTGCAGATTCAAGATAACTATTAGGTAAAATACAGAAAAAACAGTCCAGCTAAATTTAAATTTAGTACAATATGTTAGCATTTTTCTATAAAGTATTTTCTTTACGGTGACACTTTATTTTGTTGCTTTCACAAATTTACAAAGCAGAACAAGCTGGAAACTCAAAATGACGCGCATGTAACCTGATATTCCCCATATCAGCAATCCCGTGGGTATTTTTTACTTAAACTTACCGGCACTGCCAAGTGGCCTCGCCTCAGACGGAAACCAAGTGCCGTAGTCGGCACCGTGGCTGCTGGCCGTAGGATGGACCGAGATCTCTGGGCTTTAACTGATCCAATTCGGAGAGCAAAAGTTGTGCCGCTCCGTGCAGTGTAATTGACGCTCTGTAATGTAAAATAAATGAACATGATTTAATATGAAGATTTACAACCAATTCTTTCTTTTGCTTTTTTGTTTTTCTTAGAAATATTCTTTTACTCTTGCTTTTGTTCATGTACATTACTGCACTTACCTCGATTGATAAATGTAGCAGATTTACATTATAACTGAACATTTTTATGTGTAAAAAAACGTTTTTGGTAATAAAACAGAAGAATTCACATGCATGCAGGAATAGATTTCTGCAGCTCAGGATTGCTCAGGAAAATGTATTAAATTTGTGCGCAGTCTTCCAGTCGTACTTTTAAGGAAAAATGTCGATTTTCAGAAGCTTTATATGAGTCATAAACATAAATCTCCGATATGTTAACGGCTAAGTATTTAAGATTACAGTGCAAATAAATTCATTGTATGTTATATCCCATGCAGAGATTTAACAAAACAATCTTGAGCATTGACCTTAAGTCAGTAATAGTAACCGACTTCAATTCAAACAACTCTATAATATCATACGGGACTAATAATGAAGTTTGACGTTTCGGTTTAACTTTGCATTACAAATAAAAGTATTAAACGCGCTGAGTAGGAGAAGCAAACTGTTGTTTGTAAAAGAAGCATTCAACGTATTTTTATTATTATAATTATCACGGTTATTTTTAAATGTATAAACCCTACAAACAATTTGGTATTTCTAAATTGTGGAACTACGAAATATATTAAACTTGAATGTTTGTTTGTTTTTTCAAAGAAACGCTTCGAATTTTTTTTAATTGTCACTTCTGTGAATCATAAAGGCTGAAGCTTGACAAATAAAACAATGATAACAAACTATTTCACCATTTAAAGCATAAAATAAATCACAGTTAGAACATAAATATAACAAATCACTAAAATACTTTAACACAATTTGTTATGGCCTATAATAATTATATATATGCTATAAGAAGATTTTAGCTCAATATATTATATAATTTCATATTATATTATATATATTATATATGACATTAATACACCTACATATAAAATCATTTTCAGCTATAATTTAGTTACTTTCAACTTGACCAGAGACTCAGAAATCTGTTCTGAACACAACTGGACAGGTGAACAGTGTCGGTCTCAGGAACTAACCAAAGCAGTGTTGGAAGTTAGAGGGAGGGGGAGAAACTGAGTGATGTGGAGAGGAGAGATTTCCCCAAATGCCATTTAATGTCGGAAATATTTCCAACAATATTGACAGAGGGACAGAGGCAGGAGGGAGTCGCAGAGGAACGGCTGACGCCGGCATGTGATTGAATTAATGGACGTTCTGGATATTGTCCAAATTCGTGGACTGACCTCCTGCGGTTCATTTGATTGAAATCAAATAATGTGAAAACACATAAAGAATGCATTGAACTCGAAAGATGCAATAAGTCCAACACGTCGAATACTTCCGACAGCACTACTGTCTCAAATTTCTATAGGACATTTACAAAAGTATCAAAAACAAAATCGCCGTTTCGTTCGTTGCATAATTAAAAAGCATAAAATACAGCAATAATTAAACATATTTATTATCATTATCATTTGTAAATAACAAAATTTGTTTTCAGAAAAATATGAACCTGCATCAGAAGGCTTTTGACGTCTTTGAAAGCTATTCTTTGAATTAAACAAACTCACAAATTCCCAAAATGAATTGGTTAAAACAAAGAAACATGTAACATTATTAACGAGCAAAAAATAATATTAATAAATATGTGGTCTTAAACAATGTATTTAAAATTGTGTTTGGGCTATAAGGATGTTATGTGAAAATGCTGTCTTCTATGTGAACCCAAATATTTAAAGAAGTTTTACAAATTCCAAATCCTTTTAACATAAAACTGAGTAATAATTTGCATTCAGGTCAAGGGCTCTGAATTATTCTCTGAAAACTGTTAAGATCTAGTTCTGAAACGCTAAAACTTTTGATGATCACCGATGAACTTTCAAAACAAGTCCAGTCAGGCTGTAAACTGTAAAAGAGCAAAAACAAAAATGAGCAACTTTGTAGTTCTAAAAACTCTAAGAACGCGATTCTCTTGCACGTTTTAGTGAATAATTTAATAACTCCCAAAAAACTTTCGGTTGATTTATAAAAAAAACATAGGACAGTACATCTACAATGATTAAAGCTAAATATCTGTTTATTGATTTATAAACACTCATCAAAAACACTGCGTTGCAAATAATTGATGAGATACACAACAATAACATGGATATGTATCAAAACTTGGCCGTGAGAGACATTTTTGATGCATTTTGACTTTATATTTTCCAAAGAACTATTCGAATAATGAATCAAATAAAAGGCTTAGCTTGGTCGGAATCTTTTTGGCGTTATGGGAAAATGCGAAGACTTTTAAAGCAATATTCTACAAACTTTTCCTGCAAAAACAATGTCCTGAATAATTGTGCATGATGTAAAGTCGTAGCCTCTTTACAAAGTTTTACAGTCCAATATTTTCCAACCACATATTTCACAGTTGCATATTATTTTTGTTTCAATTCAAATCTATGTAAACCAACACGAAGCATACTAGAACACTAAAATACTAAATATACAAAACATATGATGGTCTATACTTAAATTTATATATTGTATAAACATATTTCTAGAAATATCCCAAATATATAGAAATATGAAAAAAAAACGAATTTACAACTGTGCACCAGAAACTATTTTAACTTAGCTTAAGAATATATCTTTCTCAAACACATTTTGGGTAAAAAGTGTTTAAAGTAAATTTTGCCCTTGCATTTGACCAACCACCAACATGACAAAGACGGATGAACGGAGCAGAACAAGTTACACGCACTTGTGAGAGTAAATGGAGCTTGGTCATTTGGCAGATCGAAGGGATACACACACAGCCGGCGCTTAGTCCACATTAAACGTCTCTAGTTGCAGTGAGAGTGACTGTTTAATTGACTGATTGATAGTGTGGAGTGTAGGTGAGGCTCAACGAACAGCGTTAACAAATAGAGACACTTAACAGCTAATCCGTCTTGGCGCGGACCGCACGGCTCCAGAGGCTCCGAGTTTGAACGCGGACGTCAGCGCTTTTCAAAATTAAACACTTAAAGGGTTTGTCATACTGTAAATTTCCTATAAAATGTGACTACTTAGCGTTTATGAAATCACGTCTAAATATATTAGAAAAGTGAAAAAGTGTTCTTACTGAGGTTTAAAGATTTAAAAAAAAAAAAGAATAAACAATAATAATGATATTTAAAGACAACTAAGTGCACCAATATAAATATGATACGCAGCTTCTAAAGCGACAGTACTACTCAAGTTCTATAACTTATATACAACAACGACTTATAACTTTACGCAGATGACATACCTCAGCCTTTTCTGGTCTTGTTTTCCACCCGTCCAAAACAGAAACTATCTAACCCGTGTGCGCTCTCACTCTCTTGGTGTGTGTGATCCGGGGGCGCACGGAGCCGGGAAGCGTGGAAGCACCTCTACACTAATAACCACGACCGAGGGAACTGAATGGGAAGGAGGGAGGGCGCTGAGGAGGTGAGCATCTCTCTGTAAGTAGTTAATTAGTAAATCCCCATTCGCTGTGCCTCGGGTCGGTTTGTTTTTCCCGGTCGACAAGCCGAGAGGAAAGAGAATTTGAAGTAGGATTCGACCCGTTTCCGCTCCTCTGTCTCGTATATAGAGTGCGCGCGTGTGTTGTCCTCCCTCCCTCTTTCTCTGCCTCTCATTCTTTTCGCCCCCTTTACTCCCGTCCTAACATACCTGCATACACAATTGCCTGTCCTGCCATTGCTTACAGAGCTCATGGTAAACTGTAAAATACATCACATTCAGTCAAATATCACATTCAATCAAGCCACCACACTCTCATCAATGTCATTACAGGATTTTTTCTCTTTCTTTCTTTCTTTCTTTCTTTCTTTCTTTCTTTCTTTCTATCTATCTATCTATCTATCTATCTATCCATCTTCTGTGTGTCCAAGTTATACTATTGTAGATGACAGGTGAGGCTCTGGATTTGGTGACCTATACATCTATTCCACTTTAACACCTTTTGCCATGTTAATTTTTCAGGACAAATACAGGAACTATATTGTCACAATTCAGGAGCAGATACTAGTAGGCAAATCTAAACACTGGTGGCTTTAATGATAAACTGCAGTTAATGTCACTGGCAATTACCCTGTATCTGAATTTAAAACAAAGTAAACATCACATTGAGTCTTATTCTACCCACTGACTACACCTAACAAACTTAAATGACTTAATTGGTCCTTAATCCACTACTTAATAATCCATTAAATAAACCTATAGAACTCAGTGGTGTGTGCAAAGAGGCACATAATGAGAGGAAAGACAGAGCCTGAGGGTTTGTGCGTTAAAAGAATGGAGCGAGTACCGAAAGTTTACAAAAGTTCTGCCAGCCTCCAACGAACCGGTGTACACAGCACTTTCAAACACCTTTGTATCGCCCCCTAGTGAACATACTCCGACTACAGGGACTCCTCTGGTGACACTATGGCATTATTAATGCAAGGTGTGTGGTTTGTTCTGATGTGAGTGACTGAGGTAAAAACCGATGGTGCATCTGTTAGGAGGGAGGGGGAAAACTGACCTATCCCATTATCAGTGATTGAGGTTATTCCTATAGGTAGTGAGAGATTTAAAAAAAACACTTTTTCCATGCTATTGATTTACTGTCCACTACCCTACTGTATATTTTATTACTTTTAAATGTAGATCTCAGAACCAGATTACATTGGACATGGTACTGTTTTGTATAATCATATAAAATATTTTTATATTTAGATATTGGTGTATTTAGATATTGGTATATATTCAGATAATAAGATATATATTCAGATAATTAAAGTTGGTTTTGATGTTTTAAATACGCTTGACAAGTATGACGTTACACTCCTCTATAAAAGAGAAACTGCTGAGTCACAGTAGATTTGCATCCACTGACATGTAGGAACAACAAACAGCAATGAGAGAAAAACAGAGCAAAGAAAGCCAGAGGCCTGTGTGCATCCATACACATCTACAGACACAAATGGATATAGTGAAAGAAACAAGGAAACAGAAGGAACAACTAATAGAAAGAGAGACAGTAATAAAGCACATGAAGGGGTGAATACACAAGCTGTGAGAGAACTACAGACAGAAGAGAGGGATGGGGAAAAATTGAGAAAAAAGGAAAGAAAAAGAGAGCAAAAAAGAGCTCCAGTTCCCAGTCTTAATCTGAGCAGGTCTGATCAATAGCCCATTTCCCATTGTTGCCAGAGCTCTTCGATCGCTACACCACCGAATTAACACACCCACTTTAATCTGA
>JAZGTK010000068.1:0-42622 GCA_036877625.1 Ambastaia sidthimunki
ATACATATATATATACACACACACGGTATCTATTATGTGATCATGTGTCTCTCACTTTAAGGTTGATGAAGGCCTGCATATCATTGAGTGGCAGGCTCAGAAGATAGCGCACGAGATGGATATTCCCCTCCTTCACAGCCAGGTGAAGAACTGTCTTGTTGCTTTTGATTTCCTGAAAAAGGCCACAGCAGTGCTAGTCAACAAAGTGAAACTAAAGTGAGATCAAAGCTTTCGCGGCATGAATGATATTTCCTTCTTGTACGACATTCTCAAAATGAAACTACTATGTGTGGAACAATGACAAAATCAATTGTTTGTCTGTCTCACCTGGGAAATATACAGTTTCTTTTCCCATACAATGGAAATGTGTACTAACATTTGTAAATGTCATTACCTTAGATTTATTATATTAGTGATGCTACACCATGTTAAAGAAACATTCCTTTATTACATTAAAACGAAATTAAAAATTGAAATGAAAATATTACATTAAATATTAAGTACGTTAAATATTATAATTAAATATATAAGTGCAATAAAGAACCAAAACATTCATATCTGGCCCTTAGTTTTCTGCTTACAGTTTATAATAGTACAAACTAGTTAAATTGACAGAGTACCTGGCTGAGTACTGAGGCCCCGGCATTTATAAGAAACCGTAAGCACATTAGTTTATCTTCTACTTGAGAGTGTAGACTGCCATCAGCAAGCCATGTTGAAGATGAGGAGGAGGCATTTATAGCCTTCATCGTGCCACAGTGAGAGATCACAGCACAGTGCAGAGGAGTCAGACCTAATAGAAGTATGCAAGAGAGATTCAATATTACTAATATACAACTCTAAGGAACACTCGATTCTGATTGGTCAATTGCCCTCAACACTATTGGTCAACTTTTAGGAGTACACTTGCACACAAATGACTTTAGAGCTAAAATACATGGAACCTGAAAATATATATTCTTAGTGACATTGACAGAGAAAGGGTAAACACCTTCAAAATTTCGAGCCTCCAGGTCCACTCGTAGTCCCGTAGAGAGAACAACCTATGAATTCATATCCGTTTAGCTGCTTTCGTGATTTTTGAATTGTTTACACATGAGTAGGGCAGCTTAGCCCGCTAACCTGCATGACTCGGGGGAAGCCATAGGTGGCGGCCAGATGAAGTGCGGTTTGACCGTTGACATCACAGATGCTGATGTCAGCACCTAGTGAGAGCAAGTCTTGGACTATCTCCGGCTGATTGGCTGTTACAGCCACCAGCAAAGCAGACTTGGATACAAGAAAACAGCAATTCAGTGTGTGCAGTACATATGTAAATATATAAAGGCTCTGTCTACTATGCCTGACAACATTTATTTATTTATTTAACCGTACTGTGTTATAATAATCACCTTGCCCTTGTGCTCCTTGGAGTCCAACTTTCCCAATCTGCAAAGTTTCTCTGCAGCAGCAAAAGCATATTCCCTCAAACCTTTTGCAGTATAGATATGTAAAATCCTACCACAGGGGGGAAAAATAAGGTTTTACTTCTCATTTACAGTGCAAAGCCGTTTAACAAGCTAAACTTTCAGTTGGAGTCACGTTTTTTAGGATATGCAGTGGTTTCATAAGCTGAGAAACTCACAAGACGTTAGAGAACCTCTCTGGTGAAACACCTAATGATGTGGTCTGATGGACCATTGGAAGATGTGTCAAGGGAAACTAAGTAATTTACATTAAGGAAGTAAAAGTATATGATCATGTTTATGTAAAGTTGTGAGTAAAGTTTTGTCTTTCAGACTAATCCAGACCCCAGGTTTTTTCTCACATAGTAAATCTGAGAGCTACACTTTAGTTTATTATGTTAATGTAAAGTACATTACTTTAAAGTAAAATGACTACTTCTGATAGATAGTTAGATACTGAATTGAAGTCTCTGGGTGCTGAACCAGTCATATATGCTCAGGGCTACAATCATAGGTCATTCTTCTAAATTACCCCCTATTCCAGTAAATGTTCCCCTGACTTACGTGTCTCCATCATCATCCTGCCAGGTGGTTCTACTGTAATCCATGTTCTGCAGGAAGACTCGAGCCTCCTGTAGCTTCACCATGTCCATCTGCGGCCTGAACTCTTGGACAATATATGGGCTTGCGTGATCCTCTGCTCTGGATTCAGATGGCCAGCACAGGCCAGCACTCTGGATGAGGACATTCCCGCTCATATCAGTCCCAGATGCTGTAACAGGGCACTCAGGCATAGACTGTGAGAACAGAGAGAGAAAATAAATTTCATTTATTATGAAGACACACCATATGTTTTGGACATCTTTTAACCTTAGAATTTCCATAAACATTCAATTATCATATTTCAGATGAACATATCAGACTTCATAAATTTGTTGAACATGTTTCTACAAAAGCTTATGATTACATAAATCTATTCAGAATTTTGTGCTCCTTTTAACTCACATTATACTGGATATATAATTTAGCATTGTCTATAATGTAATCAAACTGATTATTATTACAAAAACTCTTTTTTTAAACTAATCCACTTTGTATACATTGTTGGGAATCACTGCTATAAATCTGATGTGTTGACTCTTACATATTGCTGTGTTGTCTGGGCATCGTGGCAGTCCTGCATCTGCTGAGAGCTGTAGCCAGTGGGAGGAGCCTGTCCGGTTTGGGAAAAGTTAGGCATGTATGGGAATGTGTTGCACTGCTGAAGGGAAGAATGGGAATGATGAATGCTGGGAACTTCCCATCTGTCGTACTGAACTGCTCCCATGTCTGGGTAGCTTACACTGGCCCCTGCAAAGAAACGAGATCCAAACCATGATTTAAATTCAGTTAGTGTATAAAATCCTGTCTCATTCAGCAGAGTGGGTCAAACTTACCGGCAGTGGGAGACTGTACTGATGTCAACACCTGTTGGATTTTTAAAGAAGGATTAATGTCTTTGTAATTGCCTGAAGACATTTGTTAAGATCAAAATTCATCAATGTTTTTACTCACTGGGGCAGATGCAGGACCAGCAGCAGTACAAGTCACTGGAGAGCAGGAGGGGGGTGCTGAGGAGGTCTCCCTCTTTCTCTTCTGCTCCAGGAGTTTCTTCACTGTGGGCAGAGGGTAACACGCCTTTTCCTTTGGTGCTGCCGGGAGTGTAAAACATTGTTTATCTCTCAGTCATACATGTCATTCTCTTTTAAGATCCAAAATATTACTGACTTACCAAGAGAGGAGTGACCACCCTTTCCATTGCATGTTCAAATACTTCTCAAAAACATTTTTACAATAATACAATGATAAACTTTACCAACTAGTACTCCTTATGTACCACTGAACAAGAAAACGAAACAGTATCTGTTTAAGCATGTCATTTATAAACAATTTCAAAGTAAACATAAATGCTTTAACGTTATTAAATGGACAGATGTACATGATTTACTGCTGATATACTGCTGAGTGAAATTAAGAACAATAGGTAACATTTCTATTCAAATTTTCTATTAATTTCAATAGACAACATATTTTAACACATTTATTTTCTCACAATGTTACTTGTTATGTTGTTACATTTTGCTAAACAACCGACTCTTTAACACGCGTTTGTTGTTGTTTTTAAGTTATACTGACTGATTTCTTCAGTAATGTGGTTGTCTTAGACCATCTTTACCAGTAGGTGTTGGTATGACATATAAATGTATTTTCTTTGTGTTAGTCATGAAAAGAGACTAAAAACCAAACGAAGAGAAATCTCAATTTCCAGTGGGCATCAGTTACGTATTCTAGAGTTGATGCGAGGAAAGTTTCTTCAAACTCTTGACCCCAAACGTGAGATAAGAACGCAATTTCCACCAAAGGAGCAATATGCTCATCTTCTCACCTCTGAGGAAGGTATTCCATCTGGAAAAGTGGTGATGAGATCATGTCTACCTGTCTTCTTTAGAAACCCTGTGTTTATGGAGAGGGTTCTCAGCACATTTTCTGTAACTGTTTCCTTTTCTCCGTTACGCTTTCGTGGCAAACCACATGTTCTTCCTGCATTGTGACGCACATCCTTTGAAGGGGCCCCATTAGGTAGTGAACAAACTATATTCATAGGAACTGATCCAGAGTCAGATTTGACGTCTGATACATTAGCAGATAGTTAGACTGCACTGTGTGATAGCACTGAGCTGAAATCAGCTGCATAAATCAGATGACAAGTGTTGCCATACTTTGTCTAACCACTAGGTAAAGCCTGCAACCCTGTATGGGTAATAATATAATAACTGCAACACTCACAGACTTTGCTTTCCCATAATTACTTTACAACATCAATCCATGAATCTTTTTAAGGGCATGTCAGAATATATTGTATACCATAATGATTTGTTAAAGGCAGGGTTGGCGATTTATGCCTACGATTTATACTGGTGAAAGTCTTTTTATGTCCTGAAAGCAACCAAACGTGTTCCAAATATATGTACATAAATATATATTTTCTGTGGAAGGCTCAGGACCTTAAACCGTTCGTCCAATCATTGCATTCGGTCCTAATTAATTCTTACCTTTAACTTTCTGTAGACTATCATTTTACAGGAAAAGTATTGGTTTCACAAAAACTTCAAGTAAGCATTTCTTATGGCAAAGGGGATTTAAAAGAGGAAGGACATTGATGTTAAATATGCATGGAAATTCCACTGGGGATCATCTCATGAGGACAATTCGTAGCTTTTGTTTGTTCTCCATTTATTCAGTTAATTTTAATCACTCTGCTGGTTTCAAGCAGTCAAACTCTAATGCGCACTCTATACTCAGACGTTAAGGGAAAGGGTGGGCTACTGATCAACAGAGCGGATACATAGCTCTATAAAGACCACACTACTAAAATGGCAACATATACCTGATAGGACCATAGAAGCACGGTTAAACTCCATCAAAACATGATGGCGATTAATAAAACACCATCTGCTTAATCAAAAGAGCCTATCAGATGGGTTAGCCCTATCTAATACATAATTCAAATGATTAAAAGACCACCTAAGACAGAACTACGTGCAGCAGGGTTAAATCCTCAGTGACACTTGACCATCATTTTAGAAATGTCGATTATAACATTTTTAAAGACCACGTGACATGAGTCCACACAAGACGTCATCAAATTTAAAAGAACTGCTCGATTACATCTTGTAAGTGCGGTGGCTCTGTAGTATGTTAGAAAGGATGGACATTAGTAGCTGGGATACCCTTGCGCCCCTATTGCGTAATTTCAAAGACGGAAAACCCTAGCCAATGCGTCACGCGCGTACATGTTCTAGCGGGGATTCCGCCGATCTCTCACTCTATTCCTGTACATTAAAAAAAACCCACAGTAAATATAATTAAACTTTCAAGAAACGTTGTTGCTGAGATTACCATTCAGCGGAACTGTTTTCTGTTCCTTGTGATTTTTCAGTTCAGTCAGATCAGTTTTCTTTTCGTAACCATTTTTATTAGTTTCTTTTAATAAAAACGTGTCAATTGCTAACGAGACTCACACCCATAAAACGGGAACTGAAAGCATTGTGGGGAGGAGTTATTTATTAAGGGGTTTCTCCAGATGAACGGAGTGACAGTACGCTATGTTGTTGGGGGATCCTTTATTCAGATAAGCCATTTTAAATGGTCATACATCACTGAATTTACGTCAGTGCTTAGCCCGCTAAGGGATTAAAAAAGATACCACAATAGTCATATAAACAGATTAGTATAACATAGCCTACAGTAAGTTGTTTACATCAAAATGTCAACGAGGTTTAGTTACTATGTGTATTATTAAATGACTTAGTTTAGCGTCTCTGTTAATATCTTAGATAACAGAACAGTTTGTCTTCATCACCTGCCCATTAAAACATCATAAGATAAGCATTCGTAATAGTCAAATATTATAATAAAACAGTTTAGGCTGTAAGTGACAAGTTGTTCTAAATAAATTAATAAAAATTGTAGTACTCACATTTCTGAAAGTGCATGTCAGAATCCCTTTTGCTTTCTTTAATTTTCAGCTCCCACGCCAGGTGAAACGAATGCTGTTAGTCGCAACCCAGACTCAGTTAAAAGTCAACTTGATCAAAGCTTGATCGAGTCCTCCCCGCTGTTTTCTAACACTGCCTTTTATCGGCTTATTCCGACACTTTCCGCTATGTATACAGAGAGCACGCTGTGTTTAGCCCGCCCATCTGTAGCTCCGCCTCTCACTGCGGACGAGCTGTCAAACACGAGAGAGGATTTCTGAACCAAAACTTCCCATAAAAGAACAGCGTTTCGCTTTGTGCCTTAAATTAGGATTGATTTCTTTCTTTAAGACTCAAATGACAATCTCTGACTTAAAGAAATAATCAATTCATTAGGATTATTATAGTTCTTTTTGTGTATTTTACATCTTATTTGCGCTTACAGTGCATGATATTTTAATATGCCCACGTATGACCTCTTTTTACGTAAATAGTTAGAATATTCTGCCTGTGACAAATGCCATCATGTGTTATGTATATTTTCTTCTGGTTTATGGTTCTCCTGTAGCTCAGCTGACACTAGCGGCGCCATGGTCACGGGGTCCCAGGTAACGCACATAAAGATTAATAAAAAGACTGAATGTACTCTTTCGGTACAAGCATCTGCATAAATGTAAAATATAATAGAAGCCAAGTTGTAAAATAACTGTTAATCATCTTTTTTGGCCACATCACCAATAAATAAATAAATGAAAAGCCATTCCACCCATAACTCCTAGTTAATTGTTGTATGTATTAAGTTAATTAAGAAGGCAGTTTTCCTTTTAGTCATTTACTGAATTAAAAGAAATTAAAGAAGTTTGTACTAGTTTGTACTGGTAGATTAAACCTCTGTTAAATCTCGGTTTGGCTGACGTCTTATATTCTCATAATGTCGTGACGAGTGAGAGAGGAACGAAACAATTAGGGAAAATATTCTCTTATCCCCAAGCCTCCCATCTCCTTCTTCATTTGGAATCTCCAGATTTCTCTCTTTCGATGTCTATCCTATAACGATTCCCTATGTCTGTTCCAAAAACAGTTGCCCCCTTAAACTCTTGTATGTACGTCCTGTTGAGCTCTTTAGCTTTACTTTCTCATTCATAGACATGCCTCATTTTTCAAATCAACACCTTCTTCTGCCCACCAAATGAGCTTTGATCTGCTAATCTGCCTCAGAAATATTAACCACTATGTCCATTTCCTCTCCATCTCTCCACAACACCCACATGCTCTTCTGATCTTTCTTCCTCCACGCAACATTTGCTTTAAAAAACTAACATGATAGACATGATAAATAGGTACAGAATTAGAACATTATTTGTAAGCTATACCGGTATTACAGCTAGTTCCTTTAGTTCACTTTTTTCTGTTTTTCGAAGAAAAGGTTGACATTTAAGCAGGCTGAATCAATAGATTGTTCTTTTAAGACCCTAGCTATGTATATCTGGAATAGCATGTCATACATTATTTACACTGTGCAGAGTATGCAAATTTCTTGCATGCATATGTAATATCTAGTTGGCTTCAGTTTGGCCCTTTACCAAAATGTACAGCGCACAACAGAGCACACTACTATTTAGTACACTACTACACAATGTTGCAAAAAATATTTACTATTTTTAATAAAGCCAATATATACAATATTCTGTGCAGTAAGTTTAAAGGTAATATTCAGCGTATATCCATGAAGCGTCTGTATTCAAGGAAGCAGCTTATGTCCTCATGGAATATTACCCCCATCTAGTGTCTAAGAAGTGGTAACAACATACATGCATACACTACACACACACACACACACACACACACACACACACACACACACACACACACACACACACACACACACACACACAGATGATTGGTTGGATTACTTAATCGTGCTCTTCCGAAATTTGATAAATAAATTTCATATTGATCCTCTGTTGTGTGAACAATGTGTGTTGTTGAAATTGACAGAATTGTCTTAAATGTATGAAAAGAATGTTAAAGAACATACACTTGAGGACACGCACTGAAAAACTCAAGGTGGGTGGGTTTTAAATGGGCGGAGTCAGTTTTACCCACCTGCCTATAAAGCTACGTAGACCTTTATATAGACCATTACCTATGACATAGTATGGAACTGTTATTTTTACAAATCATGTACAATTCGATGTGGAAGTAGACAATCGTATAAATGAGTTTGGTGATTAGAAACCCAACCACTTAAACGATTAAAGAAAAACGTCTTCCAGGTTTTGTTGTTATTTTAACAGCAATATGATATTTTGTTATGTTGCCACAGAAATGTCTGTATAAGGGTATATAGGAACTTGGAATGTGGTCACATGATCTATATCCCGGAAATAAACTGCTGGATGAAATGGCGATATGAACAGCTGCAGTGTGGCAGAAAGTGGGGCAGTAGACAACAATTATTAATCCGTCTTTCTATAAAGCCAATCCGATGTCAGTCATAAATGTGTACAGCTGCACACACTAGTATTTACGAGCACTCCACAGATGGACAAAGACAGACTCGCAGTGAGTAATACAAAAATCAACACGAGGAAGTATTTATAGGGGGGTGTAACGCGTTGCATAGCTAGATAAACAGAAATGAAAATACAAACCAGCAAAAACGCCATGTGCAAACATTTAACTGGCTTACGTGCATTTAATACACCCCTTTATACGGATAGATGAAAATGTTTTGATATTTAATATGATGTGAATATGATGTGTCGCTTGATATCCTGCGCTTCTATCGCATCATTTTAAGCGTATCCAAACTTGTCATTTTCACAGATGCATGATAACAACGGTATATTATTTTTTTGTTCCTACTTCAATGCATTATCTGACACAGGAAAGTCAAACTGGACTTCTGAAGGGTCAGTGTCATGCAGAGTTTAGCATAAACTTTAATTTAACTAAATTGATTCAGCTAATAAATGTTTCACGATTACTAGAAACTTTCAGGTAGGTGTGCTGGAGCTGGTTGGAGTTAAACTCTACAGGAGACTGGCCCTCCAGAGTTTTGACACCCCTGATCTAACAAAATAAGGACAGGCTTTAAAATGTAAAACATTATTGTCTGTTGTGACATTTAAAATAATATTATTTTGCAACACAGCCTGGTCCGTGTTCTTGGCTGGAAATGCATAATTTCATTGGAGACCTTATGGCAGCAAGTGCTTCAGTCTCTGTTCCACTAAGAGATCCGTTGAGAGAGCAGCTTATTGAGGAAACACTGAGCTCTGCCTGGGACATGACAAGACCCAAAGTCTCTCATCTTCCCCAGTCTAACACAGCCAGACAGAGCCAGGGGAAAAGTGTTGTAGGGTTTAATCCTCAATCTGAGGAAAGGGAAAAAGAGCCTAGAGATCATGAAAGCCATGGTGAGTAAAAAAAAGTGTATTGCACCACTGTGTTTCCTGTAGCTCAACAGGTAGAGCATGATGTTAGCAACATCAGAGTCATGTGTTTGAGTCCACATACTGATAATATATATACCTTAAATGCACTGTAATATCACTTTAGATAAAGATTTGTACCAAATATAAACACACTTTCAGGCTATTTAGTTGTTAATATTTGTTTATTTGTTGTGTATGTATAATAAATGTAAAGTTTGATACGTTTATTTTTCACCCACATTACATTAATTTGTATTGACTGTTCATTTTTTTTCTCCTTTTATAGTTCAGAATCAAACATGCACATGTCCTGGCTGCCCACTTTCCTCATCTTCCTCACACCAGACCCTGAAACCCAGAGGCAGCACTGGCTTGCAGGCCCAACCATCCTCACCCCCGCAGTCCAACCTACCACAGCAGGTTAAAGGACGCAGTTCTGCCCCTGTTGACCTTGGCTTGTGTCTAGGTTTGGGTCTTTCTTTACAGGAGGAGAGCAGTGAGCCCACCAGCGTGTCTAACTCTAAACCAGGTCACCCCCAACAGCAAGACAAAGGCACTAGCACCCATAGCCCAGTCCCACATGCAAACCCTGATGCCCCATCTGCTCCAGCCTTTCCCTGTCTATGCTGTCACCGTAGTTTTCAAACCTGTACTCAACTTCTGCTGCAACAAAAAGACCCAGGGGCACATGCTGTGTGCTCCCACCGCCACAATCATTGCCCTCTTCCTTCTTGCATGCCATGCACACAGTTGCACCACACTGCCCAATCGCTTTCCTCCTTCCCATGCCTGTCCTGCCAGCGCACGTTTACCACCTGTGCTCAGCTCTTGCGCCATCAGCAAGGACACATGCAGCAAGAAGGCTTGCAGCAGCTGCCATGCATGCACTGCAATGCCTGTTTCCCCCGGCCGTCGCAACTGCTGCAGCATCAGCGCACCCAGCATGCATCCAAGACGGGCGGCTTCCTGTGTGCAGAGTGCGGACGCGCATTTAACTCTCACAGCAATCTACGCATTCACCTCAACGTGCACACTGGCGTTCGGCCCTATAGCTGCGCAGAATGCGGAAAGAGCTTTAGCCAATCAGGGGCACTTAAGATTCACCGCCGCATACACACAGGAGAAAGGCCATATACATGTTCTTTTTGTGGGAGGGGTTTCCCTCACCTGGCTGGGGTGAGGGCCCATCAGCGCACACACACAGGGGAGAAACCCTACCGGTGCACCCAGTGTGGAAAGTGCTTTACTCAGTCCGGGGCCTTAAAGATTCACAATCGCATTCACACTGGCGAGAGGCCTTTCATCTGCAGCCTCTGTGGGAAGAGCTTTTCCAATCGCTCTGGAATCCGCTTTCATCATCGCACAGTCCATGGGATTGTGACAGAGCCCAGCTCGGTAGGCAGGCCCAGTTTGGCTGCCACCTTATCATCTCCATCAGACTTTCAGAAAATCCAAGAGCCTGTCAATCAGATCCATATCAGGCAAATAGAGGGGAGGAGTCCACCCAGCAAAGGACAGTTATGTGGAAATAGTGACAAAACAGCCCTTCCATATGCCTGTGAGGACTGTGGCCAGCGTTTTCCAGATGCTCCCTCTAGAAATAGACACCAGACATTGGAACACTACACTACAGAAGAGAGAGAGAGGGAAGAGAGAGGTACAGATCACAGTAAAGATTAAACCAAAGACAGTGGACTGGAACATATGTAATGGTAAAATATTGCAGGCTCTTGATTTTATAATAAGCCAGATGTACAGTATGTATGGAAGTAGTTCACAAATATAAGAATAATCCTGTCATCATTTACCCATTTTTTTTCCAAACTTGTATGATCTGTTTTAGTCTGTGTTACATTAGTTTTAGCTGTTTTTATTTATACAGTAATAGTCAATAGGGTTCAGTTAAGTTTTAAGCCCCCCCCAACCCCCCAGAAAAACAGTTTTGTTAAACTGTACATCTTGCTTTCTAAAGTGATCTGATCACTTTGTATGTGGAACAGGCTGTATTTTGAGCCATTTTTCATTTTTAACCAAATGAAATCATTGATTGGCTCTTGTGCACACAAGCAAAATCAAATATAGCCTCAAGTCAATCATATCACATTTTATTTATTGTATCAGTATTAAATAAAATTGTATCTTAGTCCACTATTCTGGTACCAGGGAGGAGAAAATGAACACACTAGCACCCAAAAGAATTTAGCAATCCTCACCTCCTTTACAGAGAGCAAAGCATTGGTGTATGTAGAGATCTCATCATACCAGGCAGAGAACAGGGGAGTAGGAGATAAGATTAAAAGAATACAAGTCAACAGAACATTTAGAAAGATCATCATGGCCATGACCTTAGATACATGCAGTGCGTATAGGGGTTTGTGCTGGCTTTGTTTTGCTTTTGTTTCAATTAAGAATTTAGCTATCTGTGTCAAGTTTTAGCACACAAACCTTTATGTACTTTTGAATTTGTAGCTTTATTTTCAGTAGAATATTGTTGGGATGATGAAGTTTATTATGAAAAGGTTCTTAATGCTTTTGTTGTGTGTGAGTAATAGTGCCTTTCCTAATGGGAATCAAAGCAAATCCAAACTAAGATACATTTTTAGATTCTGGCCTCAAAAGTCAAAGTATGGCCAGCAGCCGTTTGGTTACAAGATTATTGCAACAGTTAAAAGTGTTTCTTTTATCCCATAAATTAATAAAAAATGCATACTTGAAATTGATGTATTCTCTTGCCAGATAAAAGCACTTCAGCATATTGTGTGGGGGCCAAGATATGTCCATCATAGGGACACATACTGTAATGGGCCCTTAGCAGGACTGACAGTACACAAGACTAAAAGAACTAAATGCAGTGAGGCTTTTTTTCACATTTCAAGTTTTATAAGCAAGTAAATCAGTATGATGATGATAGTTAATGTTTGGCAAAACTATAAACTACAAACAAATGGTCCATTATTATTGTATTTAGTACATTCAACACTACATTGTTGATGTATTCCTGGTTTTTGATCTACTTTGTAGTAAAATCCCTTATTTGGTAATTACAGTGTTCATGTAATTGTCGGTGTGTCATGTAATTGTCACCTGTTCATTGGGGAGAAAAGTGATGGACTTGAGGATGCAGTAAAATAAAATTCTGGCTCTTATGCATAGCTGGGTTTTTTTAACAGCAAATTGATTTGAAGATGAACAGCTAATGTAAAGTGATGAATTGTTACATTGTTCATATAGCGATGTAGCGTGCAATGTAGCGTTTGTAATATGGTCACAGTCATTTCAATCAGATGAACTGATGTTGACTTTATACTGTAACATTTATGGCACCTATCCGGCCATCATGCATAGTAAGCTGGAACTTTATTGCAGGTGTAATGGTTATATTCTGTCTATTTGAGATAAAAGGCATGCATTAATAAATGCATTAATTAGGCATGCATAAATGCATTAATGCTATAAATGACAGATCAGGTAGGTTTTGTATAATTACATACTACACGCAATCTTCAAAGCAATAGTTGTAGCCTTTGTCTGAACTTCCTTGAAGCCTCGACAGTGCTGAGTCACGTGACACCAGAAAGACTGTCTTAAATTACTGTAAGGTTAATAAACTCCAGATTAGGGAATTTCCATTGTGGCTTATATAAAGTACTGTATGTAGGCCTACTGTAGATACTGATGTATCTATAACAAGTATTCCTTACTTATGTTTTGTTCTTACTTCGAACTCCATGACATTGACCTGGATCTTTAAATGATATCAATTTCACACTGAGTCACAGCAAACAAGCGTGTTGCGCTTCAATGAGGTCAGGAAAAGCGTTTCTTTTAAAATGATTGTGAAAGAAAGCAGGGTTTTTAGAAACAGCATTTTATCTTTTGAAACTTTATCGTATATAAAGTCACATATTAACTGGATACAAATGACGCTTTAAGACTGATTTGCATTAGGGCAATAATTTTCGCTTTGAAACAATGGCATAAGACAGAATAAACAGATAGATACCATGCAAAAAGTAATAAAATGTATGCACCGTTATGCAATAGTATTGGTAATTATTGTATTAGTTATTAACTATGCATGTTAATCTTTGCATTGTGTAACAAAACTAAAAGCTACGAGCCCAACATGTATCGCAAGCGCCGCCTTCTTCCGCGCTCATAAATTGTGTTTACAAACTTTCATTCTGGCAGAAGTTGTTGTCAAGTGAAGGAGGAAAGAGACCGAGTCAAGCATCCGTCAAAATGAGAGGATACGTTTTTCTCGCAGTGCTCGCCTTCACTTATCTCCAAAGTTCAACTGGTAAATATATTTTCCCTTGTTTAATATCATCGCGAAGCTCTAAACAGGCTACAAAATTAAGTAAACCTAAACCTGTTCTACACATCCTGTTAATATGTAGGTCTTTATAAAAAAGGAAGTGATCAGAAGATACGTACAAAATGTAAAATTCAACATTTTGTCTTTTTCTGCACGATTACAAATACGTGTGTATTCTTGTTTTAATTGCATTTAAACAAAAAACCTTAATCTCATGTCCTTTTCTTAATGTATGTTTAAGATAAAGTTTGGATATATTTTCCAAAAGATAATGAACCTTTATAATTGCGCAACAATTATATAATTGCGAACAACAATTCCTAATCTTAGGATATAATCCAATGGGGATTTTTTGAATGAAATTGAAAGTGTTGCCGTTTGCCACCTGTATAAATCATGTAATGGAAAATCTCCTTAGAGTTACTGAGCCACCCAACATTATACATTATGCACAAGTTCTTTTAGGTGTTCTTATAAAACAACAAAACAAGGAATTTGTAACCTTACCTAACAGTGCACACAATCTAGAAGCAACCAGTTTGACAACATTGTAAGGAAATGGTGTAACATATCTGAGTTATGCCAGGCATTAATGCTGTATAGAGTGTTAGTATAGCTTGTTTGTGAAAAGACACGTATAACACAATATATGTTTTATTAACATTGCATGTTGGACAAGGGGGCAAAAGTAAAAATGACATTATTTATATTTGCTATATATTCACAACATTTTACATCAGGCAGTGTTTCACTTACTTCTGCTTCTCACACTACTGTGCTCCCTGTGCAAAGTTTACATACTAGAAAGTTAAAAAAGACATGGATTTTGTCCACAGTGTGTCCTATTATCAAACCAAAAGCAGCATGTTTTGGTGTTTGGTATTTTGGACATGGAAATTATGCAGATGCTATTACAAAAATCTATATTTGCATTTACAGATATTAATCAGATGTTCTCATTTAGAGCAGCTTACAAAAGTGGATGTGTATATATGGGACCGAACAAACAGGAAGCTGTGTTATGCAAATGCTAATTCAATACTGGTTTGTTCTGGTATGTTCAGCTTCTCTGATGCTGAAAGGCCCATCCGAGCCAGTTCTGGAAGGACAGGATGTGATGCTGGAGTGTGTGGACACAGAATCTGAGCTGAATATGAGCTCAGTGCACTTTGAGAGGTTTTCCAAGGTACGGTCATTTACACAATAGCAAGGAAGTTCTTGTAACACAATGCACATTTAATGCTGTAATGTACATTTGTTTGTAAATGCCAACAAAACACAGAAACTGAAACCAAAACCTAATTTTCTTCAGAAATGAGCAGAGTTCAGGTCGGTTGTGCTTGTCTGTTGTGCTGTTAGGCTGTAAACAGAAACTTTACAGCAGAAAAAAGATAAAGACGTCTTAGACTACTGATATATTTGTTGGGGAATTTAATATCCTCCCCCACAATTTTCTCTAACAATTTGATAAACAAACTTATTTTGTCAAGACAAAGACAACAGCAAATGAAGAACAGCAACATTATCATTTGAATGTGTCTGTCTGGAGATCAGGGCTGAAACTAGTGTTTACATAGCAGAATGCAGTGTGTGTTTTCACAGGCATCTGAGGGCTGTTATTCTGGGTTTAATTAGTATCTGGCACTGAGAAGTCTTTCGAGGATTCACAGCATCTGTTGCTTCTATCGACGTGATGTCTGTTTGTCACCTTTTCCAGACATCTAGATGCATTTGTGCCAAGACAAAATAGTTTCTATATGGCCAATCATGAAGACAGATGTTTTGTTTAGCAAACTTTTATTACCCTGCGTTTGTACGACCCAAGAGCCAATATCAACTTCCTACAAGTATAACACATTTTATCAAATATAGCAAGTGATTCCCATAGCAGATAAAAACTCAGAATAGCCTTTAACATACAGTCAGTTCATGAGTTAAAGGGATAGTTCACTTAAAAATTAAACTGCTGTCGTTATAAATTCGCTGTCATGTTCCATACCTGTATGCTATTATTTTATTTTTAAGCAATAAATATGGATAATTTTAGAACATTCTTTACAGGCCTCTTCTTGATACAACACAGTTTATAAACCCTGTATTTGTCAGGCTTAAAAAAATTACAATGAAAACACCATAAATAATGTCCTTGTGATGCATTTCTAAAGTCTTCTAAAATGATACCATAGTTTTGTCATGAACAGACTAAAATGTAGGTTTTGTTTTACTAAAATCCAATCACATATAACATTTGTTGTTATTTGTTGGCATTCAATGTTATTTTAAAGCAAGAGCAGAAGGCAAGAGTTTCATTAAACAATGACTTTAATATGTTTGTCACACCATAACACTTTTGTAGCCAATCAGCAATAGATGGCGTGTATGTATGTTTGTCACACAAAGCTGAGTGAAATTTCTCTTTCTTCCCAACAGTACATGAGGAAGTGGTATCGCCTGGAGTCAGATGAGGTGTATTTCTACCGCAGGTGTTTTCTGTATGATGTGGATGTGAGAAGGGAGGAGGGCAAACTGGTGCTCTTCATCCCCAGCATCCAGTCTTGGTCTGAGGGTCCATATCGTTGCATCACTGAGGACTTCTCCACACCAGATAACTCCTCCGAGTCCTTCACCATCCCCATCCACTGTGAGTGAAAGTCAGACCTGTACCAAGAACTTGCATCATGGGCCTTATGAATTTTTAGGAAACTGGTTAAGATTTTTTATGTAACTGAGAAGTGACGCAAATCCCTGTTGATTTTTACAAACACAAATCGATTCATGTATGTCTAGATTTGCTAGATTCTTAACGCCTCAATCTTTCCATCTTTGTGCGTAAGTGAAGTTGCCAATGACATTTTGTCACAAAGGAAGATTTGTGTTTTGGACTTCATTTGGATTAGAGTGCACATAAAACTCTTTATCTCCTGAGATAACTAACTTAATATTGACATTGATTGGTGACTTTGCTGTGCTCAGGAAGGAAAGAGTTGAAAGTGGTGCCTTATTGGAAAAACTTGATGGATTTATACAATGATCCATCACTTTCACCTACAAGTGACAAGTGCAAGTTAATATCTTATGCAAATACACAAAATTTCTTTGTGCCACAACCTTGTTTCACGTAAAGCAGTTTAATAAAATCCTTATTTATCCATCTACGCTCTTTTTCTCTCTCTCTCTCTCTCTCTCTCTCTCTCTCTCTCTCTCTCTCTCTCCCTCTTTCTCAGATATGCGAGAGGTTTCAGTGCACCGAGCTGGTTTAGGTTACCTAACCCGTTATTTTAACTCGGTTCAGGAGCTCAAGGTTCGATTAGGGGATGATGTGGAACTGGAATGTACCACTGCTGCATCTGAGAAACCTGATTACTACTGGACCAAAGAGGTGAAAGATCATAATATCAAATAATTTCACTTTCCTTTACCTTCTCTTTGAATGTTTGTGTCACAGCAACATGATATATTGTAAGGGATTTTAAATATCTGTTTCAATGAACTTTACATCTGAGATAAAGCCCTGAAATCCCAACTGGCTATTTTAGTGAAA
Organism: Ambastaia sidthimunki; assembly: GCA_036877625.1. Classification (NCBI taxonomy): domain Eukaryota; kingdom Metazoa; phylum Chordata; class Actinopteri; order Cypriniformes; family Botiidae; genus Ambastaia; species Ambastaia sidthimunki. The sequence goes on from JAZGTK010000068.1 coordinate 17,262, forward strand.
TCGGATTTTTCACACAGTTCTGAAGAAAAGAGTTCTGAAATGTCATCTTGTTTAGTTAGAAAAGGGAACTTGTACAGAGTGCATGCATAAATGCGTGATTCATGTGAGAAAACAGAGGTTTTTGTGAGGTGTTTGGTCAGGATCGACAACAGGGCTGTCAAGAACAGAAAACCAGACTATAATAATGCTTTGTCACAATGCTTTGTAATTTAGCTTTATGTAGTACCATAAATTAATGGTCTTGATTAAATCAAATGAAATATATTCTAAGTAAATCAATCTGAATATATTGACTTAACCAATTAACAAATTTTATGAAGAAATATAATTTATTTCTGTTTCTTTATAGAAGCTATTAAATAAATAGATACCTTAACTAATCCTAAATGGCATGTATAGAACACTCAATAGAAAGCACCAAGTTATTTTTCTCAGGCTTGGAAGTCCCTACAAATGTCAGGGTGTGAGTTGACAAATGGCCATAGGTTTTCATGACAATGTGGGAGGACTTTATAGAACTACACCTTAAATGGTACTTTCGAAATGACTCAATTCAGTCTGTTCTGTATTGTACATTTCACGTGTTTAGAGAACAAATATATTATCCAAAGCCATATTATCATCTAGTTTAGGTATTTTTAATAAAACGTTAAATATGCTGAATATGAATAAATTACTATAAATATAGTCAGCCAGAATAGTGGTAAACTGGAGCATAGCAGCTAGCTGTTTATTATGGTCTGTGTCTGCACGCCAGCAGAGGAAACAGGAAGATGCTGGGAGCCAGTGGATTAGCTTAAACAATAGGGCTTCAGCCAAACCCTGGCTTAACTGAGAATCCTCTTAGTTCACTTTTATTTAAATTGAAATGGACTTTGCTGGCAGGCTGCAGAAATACATCCAGATCCAAAGGCATTTGTACGGTTATGACCAGTCTTTGCACAGGCGTTTGTTTCCCTGTATTGTACACTGTAAAAAGCGGTAACATTAATTGCTACTGTAAACATCTATATGTGCTTCACATAATCCTTCAAAATAGTTTTTATTGGCCTTACTGCTGTCAAGCTGATTTACATTTGTGTCATATTTAATAATATTTCTGACTTAAATAAATCCAGGTAACTTATATATAAAGCACAAAACACTACAATGAAGAATGCTAACATCTATAGCTAATATCGTACATTATTCATACAATATAATTGACATATTTATTCTTCCATAAAGGTGCAGTAAGCAAAAAGCAAAGTGTATCAGGTCGATCACTATTAGTCATTGCTTGTGTTGGACAGCGTGTTTGTTATTTTGAAGGCCGAGCAATCAGGATGTCTTTGTTTGAGTGTCGTTTTCAAATATCAACAGTGCTTCTCAGAAATTGTGTGCTGCCCTTTTAGGGGTAACTTTTAATAAGTTTTTTCTCCTAAGCATTAAGGTTCATTTAATAAGTACTTCTGCCTTATTTTTCTTATTTGAGATCTCTTGTTCCTGCTTTAGTTTTCAACTTTTTTTCTTAACATCTCTGCCTGTGTTTGTCTGTTTTCTATTAAGGGAGCTGACTGGGTTTTGTCCACCAATAAACTGAAGCTGGAGAAGGTGACAATTGAAGATGGAGGGAGTTACACCTGTACAGCTCAGTCCCCCACCGTGCAATCCCTCATGAAGAAACGCACAATCAGCGTCACTGTTCTGCCAGGTGAGCTGCCAGCAGGGGGCCACAGTGTGCCGCTATCACTGACCTCCTCACACTCAACCTGTGTTACGATAGACGATTTGTTCATTATAACAGTAGGGGGGCGGTGACATGGACTTTTGATCATGCAAATAAAAAATAAATAACTAAACAAAAGAAATAAATAAAATCATATACTTATAATATGTTATAAATGCAAACTGTTTTACATTTAATTGTTTTAGTATATTTAGGGCAAGATATTTTATTTAACTAAAATTAAAATGATTAAAACTAAAATTATTCAACAAGATTTTACAGAATTTAAACAAAGTAGCATGAAGACCAGAATGTGTTTGTAAATATAGTGAACATTCAGTATAACAGAAAGTAAAACAGACATTTGTCATTACTCTTGCAATTCTATTCGTCAAAAGCACAAATTGCAGCCAATCATCGTGTGCTTATGCGGTAACTCTATGGGCCTCAGTGCTGCACTTAATATTATTTAGAAATTGATTTTAGTGCGTTGACTCTGATGTCTTTGTAAGTAAATGTCACAGAAAGACAGACTCACATCTGTACTGCAAGCAAAGAAACCAAGGAGAGAAAGCCAGAACACTTCCATTATAATCAACAAAGCTGTCGCTACAGCAGGCGCATGTGTAGACAGCTCCATTGATCATAACAGGAACGTTCTGGCTTTGTCGCGTCATACACTTGCAGTGTAGACACAGCGTAAGACAAAAGTAACTGCCGTCAGACCATTGCAATATTAATAATGGAAAAGGGTTAAGACATAACATTTCAACAATGCATCAAAAGGAATCAAAGACAAATGTTTTCTGTGGGTGATGAGATCAGAGGGAAGCAGCATAAATGAGGGAGGAGGGAAAGAATTCAAGAAAAGGAGGAGAGATAAATGGGAAACAAGTTATTTTTAGTGAAATAAGAGTATGTGTACATTAGTCATCAGGTAGTTTGTTTGTAGTTTCAAGATTGTTTTAAAAAATACAACAAACAGAACAGTAGGCTGGTACTCTAAATAGATAATAAACAAGAATTTTTTTTTAACTATAAAATTAAATGTACATTTTGTCAGATAAAATAAAAATATAGTGCTAATTAGTTTAGTTTTTAATGATTCAACATTCCTCTTTAATTTAATGGTTAACTGTTCAGAGTGTTATAAAAGCTGTTCATTAGCCCTGGTATTAATCCCTAAACATCTTTTTCCAATGAAAACAACAATGTGATCCAGACAATTGCCAACAATTAGCTTACCTGCCTGAGGCTGAGCTGCTAATTCTAGTGTTTAGCATGTTCATCAGGTTTTCAGATAACGTTTTCTTAAAACTAAATTTTTAAGTGACAAAAGTAAAATGCAAAAATAGGTGACTGTGTCCCTCCCCCTTGTGGTTTATAGAGGATGCAGGTTGGTATGAGACCACCACTGGTCGCATCGCTCTCACGGTATCTTGTGCGGGATTGGTCCTTCTGGTGATTCTGATTACCATGATCACCTACCTCTGCCGCCAAGCCAATCAGAAGAAGTGCAAGGGACCCATGTAAGTACTCCAAGCAGCTGTAAAAGGATTGGGGGCGTGGCTTGTCGAGTTTTGACCTCCGACCCTCCTCCGTCACATCACAAGGAGTCTTGTGTCTTACTTTGAGTGCCAGTAGACAGTCATGACTGCTCAACCCCTTCTCATTTGCTCAGAGCTACACAGCCAGACTAGTCTGCATAAAATAACAGTATCTCTCCCTGGAGGCTCACATATATTATATTATTCTGTATGATAAAACACTCAATCTTCTGTCTTAATCAATCATATTTCTTTCTTCCCCAGTGATGACCGCTCCCAGAAGAAACCCATCTACAAAACTAGTGTAGACTCTCTGCCCTCCACCGCATCTGACAAGCAGCCACTAGTATAAAAAAGTGAGATTGATGGAGGCTGGAGAGGAGGAAAGAAAACGATAAGATTGGAGAACATCAAGTGGCGAGGGCTTCATATAAGTTTTGTTCATAGATTTTATGTTCTGGTGTCTTTATTCAGATATGTAGTTAAGACACTCTCTGTCTATGCAGTGAATCATAAACTATACAAACGTGAAACAAATGATAAGTTTAACATGGTAGGTCCTGCCAGTGTGTTTGGCAGAAGTGCTCTTCAACAAAAGGCGTGCAATTTTCTCTGTATTGATTCAACAACCCTGCAAAATCAAGAAATGCTGAAAAGATGTTTTTGAGAGTTGACCTTAAATGATTATTTTTTCTCCCACCAGTCTTGGGTTTAAAATATGGCAGATTTCTGTTCTTGAAAACCTATTAACGTTTCTTTTTAGCAAAATGGCTGTCTGCAGGCTATCAGATCATTTAGTCAGATGTAGACATTTTTAGGGTATTGCTTTAAGTAAACTTACAATGTATAACGTTCTGTTTCACTTGAAAGACAGTAGATAAGAGCCAGACTAATACTCAGCTAATTACTCTTTGCACTTTGTCTTTTGCACTTTTGCACAAGTTTGATTTTGCCTTGCATATGTTTGAATTTAGAACTATTAAACTGTTTTAAAACTTTACCAGATATTCACCCTCTGGTGTTGTTACTGATCTAATTAAGATAAACATTCATGTATGCTCAACTATCCCATGAAAAAATCTTAAACTGATAGCAGACTCTTATCTCTGGGTTAAACGGGTTAACACAGTTTCAACATTATTTAAATGTCTTTTAGTTTTCAATTTATGATAACACAAGGTTGACTGGTTATATATTTGGTCAACATGTCAGGAGAGCAGGGGATAAAAACATATTGAGCCTACTATAGCCTTAGCTAATGCCAAAAATACGTAACATAAAACAATGATTTATAAAAATATATATACACATACACAGAGGAGGAATCAGAAACAGAAACGTGTCAGATAACTACCAACAACTCTTTGGATAAAAAGGGATAAAAACCCACATCCAAAAAGGCCTCAGGGCACTCCTGAGGTATTCTTTCAGAATATAACATCTAATCTGTACATGCTGGTACAGGCCTGTAACTTGGTTTGACATTTCCTAAGTTATTCACAACATGAGCAGGAATTGCTTGCACTCTGCCCAGTCAACACATAACAGCCACTCAGTTTCTTAATTTTACCCTTCAATGCTTTAATTTCACTGGAGTCCAGCAGTTTGTCACTGTAGCCATTATCTCAGCTACTCATTTCATTAGTTTTGTTTGCCAATGTGTTTCATTTCATGTGGTTTTATTACCAGAGTGTGGCTGACCAGAAGCCTTCATTAATAACTGGGTTTTCTGTGGTTTCAATAATAAAAGGAACATGCCGTGGAATACAAGATGGACAATATCACTGAAGAAATTATCAACATCTCTCCTTCTCTCTATTCATATGAGAGGATATATTGGAGTAAACAAAACATAAAATAGACATAGACCTCAAAGAAACATTTCAAGCACAAGATCTGAGAAACCATTCAAAAAGCCTCAGATGTACATGTATATACTGTTTTTCTGCAAATCACAGGGTAGTTCAATATCCTTCAGTATTGTAAGAACACCTCAAATTCACAGAAAACATTTCTCTGAAACGGTTGGCAGTTTTCTCAGGTTTCAGACATCAAAACCAGTTAATTTGCTGCATAATTACTTTGGTTCAAAATGCCACAAGCTGCAATTTGGAATTAGAAACACTGAGGTGTGAAAATAATATTTCACGTCTCAGAGTTCTCAAAGGTAGCAGGTGCTTGTCAACAGTCACAGCTATTTTCTCATTTAAATGCTTTGCTTTGTATAAATGTTCCTGTCTGCAAATTATTTATGCTGTGACCAAACATTTTCAACAAGTTTGATGTGAGTTTATAAACTGTAAACAAATGTTTAAGGATCCTAGCTCCTCTGTATTTATCCCATTAAGCAGTTAAATAAGATAAAAAAGATAAAGAAAGAGTTCTTGACATTATTCTTTGACATTTTGATTTAATGTGATCCTTCAAAAGGGTTTTTAGGTGAAATTAATTAGACAAAGAAGTAAGTCTATAATGAGACGTTATATGGTAACGTGGTAAAAATGAACGCAATCTGTTCATCCTGTGATTTTCAAAATATCTTTTCAAAATATATTTAAAAAAAATATACATATGCCACTTTCTTCTGACATCTCCGAAAACAACCACGTAAGTTTGACAAACCATATTTTTACGTTTTATTCCTCGTTGTTATTTTCCTAGCTATCAGATGGTGTCGCTAAATACACACAAGGAACTGCCAATTACACTTTGCTGTTTTAATAACCACAGTGAACTGAGCTTGAGGGACAGATATTGAAGTCGTGCTCATGCCAGCTTGGACGCTAATGATCGTGTTGTTTCTGTTCGTCTTGTGTCAAATTGTTGAATGAATCACATTCTAATTTCTTTGTATGAAATAATTGAATCAACGTAACATTTATATTATATCATTTATCGCCTCCGACTTACACTGTCACAGTACAAACTACGAGACATTCATTTAAAAGTCGTCCTTGCAGTAAATTCGATTTCTTTATATACACATTTTTAATAGCGTTTCAGAAATGCAATAAAAGTCGTTGAAAACGTAATATGTGCTCATCATGCTATGTTATAAACTTGAATTGATTTGGAGTCTATTGTAACTGAAAAGCACAGTATGTGTGTTATAGTGTGTTTGTGTTTGGTGTGTTTGTTAAAGTGCTATGCACTTGATTTATTGCACATTGTATTTTGCTCATAATAACAAACGTCTTTTGGTTTTACAATATTATTCAAGCCCCGCCCATTATTAGGTGTGCGCCTGTCATTGTCAAATCCGATTGGTTGTGGGGTGAGCCCAAGAAAAACCTGCCCTTCTACATTTCCCCTTTCATTGAGAGTAGTGTATGAGATTGAGTGTGTGTGTATTAGTATGTAACACAAAACGATACCAGCAAACAGTGGAGTTGAGAAAAGCCTCGTAGGTGAGAGCCTGCGAACTCATGTTTTTCTAATTCCTGACAAAGGAAGAGGAATTAACAGAGAGGACGGAATTACACCCATGATGGCTTTATCTTCTTTCTGGAAGTATTGCGCTCCTCTTTCTCTCCTGCTGCTCCTGTCCTGCTCGCATACAGGTAAGAACAGTATATTTAGCAAACCCGAAACACTTTTAAAGTTAACCTGCCAAAACCAAAGGATAACGAAAGCGAGAACTATTTCTCTACTATTGCTTTCCATCGTATGAGGAACGCTGTATGGTAAATACATAGGGGTAAACGCAAGGATTCGGACACCGGACGATCGTGATTTAATGTCCAGTGACACAGACATCATTCAGCGTGTGGAGAATGATGCGTTTTCAGAAACTGTTTGGATCATGAAGTGTTTGTGCAAAAGTGAAATTGCTCACGCAGTTGAATTTGTTTTCGTGGGAAAGTTCTTCCTGTTTTCGTTTGTTAGATTCTCCGCGTTTACGTGTAATTTGACAGCTACTTTCCGCTATCGGTGTTTATTATTGTCGGTAGTTTGAGTCACCAACCTGCACCTCCGCTGATTCTACGGATCCGTAGGTTCCAGTACTAAAGGGAGTTCGTTCAATAACTGGATGGCGTTCAACTATGTGTATACACGTACTTGTATACTCGTATTTGTGTGTAGATGCATGTACAGCGTACTTCGTTGACACTGTTTCATTATTGCACGATGCGTTTTCTATAGGTTTATATTTTGCCGATGTCCTTCGTGGGGTTTCAGCGTGGAGATCCCGAGGTGTAATTGTAGTGTATAGCCATTGCGACAGTCAACAGAGGGACGCATTTACCTGTCATCGTGGACCGCTGTGTACAGCAAATCCCAACACGGGCCCGTATTTCATGCTTGCCATCGCATGTTATGTGCATATGCTGCTGTCTTGGGATTTGGATAACCACAGCGTCTTAAAGATTCTAGCTGGTCGTTTAATTCTTCTTTTTAGGCTGTGCCATCTGTTTGTAAAACGAGCCTTATATTAACAATTACTAAGCAGCATTGTCAGAAAAAGTCTGGAAAGAGGAAAAAAAAAAACCTCAATTCACTTGCACTCCATATTTATTTGAAATGTATTGAAACTGACAATATTAGCATATATATCTAGTTGGGATTCTAAAAGCATTCATCTATTGAAATTCAGTATCTGTTTGTGGTCTGAGCTGGTTTGTGGGTTTGTTTGTGAGACTGTTTGTTTTACATGGTCTAATAAGTGGGTTTGTAATGTTTGTTTAAGCATCTGGAACTGAAGATGTTTATGCAATTTTCTGTAGACAGTGATACTTTGATATTATTGTGTGTGGTTATGACATGCACTGGAGCGTGTGTTGAATTTTGGTGTGTGTTCAAGGGCAAAAATGGCAGAACTGGCTGTTCATTTGGATCTTTAAGGTCAAGTGGGAGCTATGAGATGACTACCATTAATCTCTCCAGTGACAAAAGGTGAGAGCGGAGGAAAGAAGGTGGGTGGGGTGGGGGGTCTGGGAGAGAGAGAGGAGGAGGGAGGTGGAGACGAGCAAGACAGCTGAACTGATTATCACACTCCTTCATCATGTAAATCAATAGAGACTTTTGAGACCAGATCCACACCAATTTATTCCTGCCATCAGAAAGAACTAAGTTACCTGTGAGGTGACAGAAAAGAACAGGGAGGCGGGAAAGAAGAGGGATGTGGTTGAGATGAGGTCAAATTTGTATACCAACTAAAACAGGCTGAAAAAGAGATGGGAGGAAGAAATAGAGTATAAATAGAGAGTAAATATTAGGTTGGGAGGGATAATGAAGATGAGACATAATGAAACTAGTGGATCTCTTACAGAGATGGAAAACATATAGAATAAAAGGTGTGTGCGTCTGTGTCCATAAGGGTTTGCCTACAAAATGACTTAATTAACATACAAAAACTTGAAAACAATTCAGAAATATTTGAGGGTTAGGTACAGTGTTGGTGGATAGAAAATTTAATACAAAAACAAAAGAAATCAGTGAACAGTTTGATAGAAAAACAAACGTGTGTCTGTGTTTGTTTGTTAGTCAAGAGACTTGACTAATTTATATTTAAATGACACACAAATAAGAAAAAACATGTTGTGCTTTGAAACTAATATTGTTATCATTATTTGTGTAATGGTTAGTGGATGGAAAATGTCATTTTGCCTATGTCATTTTGTAACAATGACAGTCTTTAAGATTTCACTAATATAATGCAACAAACCTTTGTGTGTATGTGTGTGTGTGTGTAAAGTCTCTCCCACATCATAACAAATTCAGAATGCACTGGAAACAGTGACTGTGTGTGTGTGTGTCCCTCGGGCATATGCCTGCAGCCTCATGTTGTGTGTTCCATCTGAGCCCCTTTTTCTTCTGTTTGTTGCTCTCTCATTGTTTTATCTCTCTCTCTCTTTCCCTGCCTCTCTCTCCCCCTCCCTCTCTCTTCTCTTGCTCTTTCCCCCTCTCTGTGCATAGCCTTTTTTTGCAGGTCTTTGTGACTGACACACATGAACACACGCAGTAAATGGCTGCAACTGCGCCGGTGGCATTCTGCATGCTGCATGCTGCATCCGTCCTCTCCCATCACTGCTGCTCTCATTGGTCCTACACAGTTAATCATCTCTATTTGTTTATTCGATGGCAAGCAATATGAGAGTCATTCGTTTGAATCTGTTTTCATCATTTGTTGAGACTCTGTCAATGTTACTCCTGCTGAAAGGCCAAATTGCCTCCTAATTGGAAGCGCATTACAAAAGTGGTTGTGCAATTTAAGAAAATTTATATGGATCTTTCCCTTTTATTGCACTAAAATAGCAATTTTATGTTACTGTTATAGTTGTTGCTTTATTATGCAGCTTTCTGTGGTTAAAGGTTAAGAAACAGCCATTGTTTAACTATACAGGAAATACAGAGGCATGTGGTGTTTGATTTATTAGTCTCATTTGTTAAACAAGAAGACCTTTGGGCAGCTTCTGGTAAATCACAGATAGCTTCAGTCCAGGCATTCCAACAAATGTATAATTTAATGCAAAAACAGATGAGCTCTGCTGCATTTTAGGTGATTTTCCACCAGCTCTTGCATCATAAAGGTAAAAGCTATAGGATTAACTTATTTTTTACTTCTATGGCATGAAATGCTGAAATTGGTATTTTGACTTGACACTTTGTTCTGTAATGCCACAAGGAACCTTTCTCTTAAGCCAAGCTTTATCCTTTGATTCCAGCCTATGGTTGTGTAATTCCCCATGTAAAATAAAAAATGTTGACATTTAATTAAAGTAGAAGCACCTCCTACCGGTGTGCTGAAAAAAGATGTGGCAAAGCCTTCAGGTTGCTTCCTATTTTTACTCGAATTGAACACAGTGAACGCTGAATCCAGGCTCACGCATTTAAAAATACACAGAGGCAGAACTAGCTGTTACTCAGCTACCTGGCTTTCTCTTATCACTTTAATACATTACATATTTTACAGAGCTATATAAACAGATGATCCTTTAGAGACATAGATCCTACGTTACATAACATCCCAGAAGATCGAGTTCTTTTGCTTAGATCTTAAAATTGCCTCTCCTACTTGGAGAGTCATAAATGTCCTGAAATTTGCAATACGCTTTTGACAAAAGATAAATGCAGAAATACGGCTGTTTCAAAAGGGTTTCGATGAATTCATCGCCGTGTTTTGTAGCGTTGTCACGCAGGCTGGGTTTGTCACAGGTGGCGTGCCTCACTAACTGTATTTCACCGTAATTATCTCCAATCTGATTCAACTGATTAGACACTCCTTTAATTTTCTCGTGCCTTCTCATTGCCTGCCCGCGGTCACTCACATTAGCCGCATTTCTTTATGTTTCATTTCGGAGCTTAAGTGCTTTAGTAATGGATGGCTTCTGCAAGCCTGTGCCGTTTGAAATGACAGACAAGACGAATCGGATGTCGCTTGGTCATGTCACATACAGATGTTATTAAGACCAGCACTGTGCAGTGCTATAATTAAACCGAAACTCTTTCATGTCTCCCAAAAGAACGTCTGGACCATTATTCTAATGAAACACACTCAGAAAGGTGCATCCATTAAATCACCTTATTTTCAGGGTTATCACTCTGCAGTTTGCTTTGATTGAGTCGTGGCTGTTTCATTGTGGGAATTTAAGTGCTTGCACTTTGTATGTAAATTATTGAAATGTGTCTATTTATACTGGACCTGATTTTGTCTGTGTCGCTCGTGAGGCTGAGGAACCTTGCCAGACGCAAGCTGTCAATAATTCAGCTTCGAACTTTCATGGCTGTGAAGTGCAGACTGATTCAGATCTAATTTTTCTTCCTCTTGTCCTGTGAGATGTCTGAGTGGCAGATTTGCTGTCTGCGGCCTGACTACATCTTTCTCAGCTTTAAGAATAAGACTTCAGAATAGCGATGCATTATTTCTAAGCCTTTTTATCTCACAACTTAAGAGTCAAATAGAAATTGTCATCAGTCTGAAATTTGACTTTATTTCCTAATGAATACTGAGATAAATGGTAGTTTAATAGTTCTCCAGCAATATCCTTAAATCATGAGAAAACGCTCTATTTGACTGTCTTTTCTGATATTATCATAGTTAGATGTCATAGCGATCTTTCAGTTCTGCTCTCTTTTAAACCAGAAAAATCAGCATTTGAAGCACTTATGAGAAAGAGTCTTGACAATGTAGAGAGAGAAAAAAATCAAACGCTAGTTTCTAGGAGATGAGAAGAGAGGCGGAAAAAGAAACCCAGACCTAAGTGAGTGTTGTGGTTGAGTCCACAGATGTGAACATTCCTCTGTAAAGGAGACAGTGTTGCCATGACTTTGCAAACTATCTGCTCTGTGCTTGTTTAACAACTCTTTAACACTCTCTCTCTCTCTCTCTCTCTCTCTGTCTCTCTCTCTATTCCTCTGCCTCATCCCTCTACCTCCACCTGTCTCCAAGACCCCCACTGAGTCTCTGTTTCATGCCCACATGTGGTAAAGGTCCCAGGCTTTTGCGGTAATTACAGGAGCGTGAGTGCCACTAAAGCCCTCACTAGGTTTGATTGGATGAAGGGCCCATTAGAACTAAAAAGGGCCCCGGCTCCAGATGGAGTGTGTGTGAAAGGCTTTGTGGCTTCTTGAGAGGGAGACTAATGCCGCCTGCACCGATTACATTATGTGGAGAGCGTGGAGGTGATAATGAGGCTCTGGACGAGTGGAGAGGACAAGAGGGAACAGCCCTTCCTCAGGACAGGTGTGTGTGACATGTGTCTGCCTGACCAGAGCACATTCTCATGACAGAAGAGAAACTGAATGACAGGAGCACATTTTGTCACTCATTTTCTTCACTTGATTTTTAACCATTTTATTTAGAAATATTAATGCTGAAGGACTGCGTATGAGCCTTACAAGAGGTTACCATGGTAACTATTTCTTCTGCCAAAATAAGTCCTTTGTTTCTTTTTTATTTATAAATTAATAAGGACCAAATATCCAAAGGAACATGGTGACCTTCACCACTGCAGGTAATCAGTTGAATAAGTCCTTGCTCATCATAATTGCATGTAAAACAGCAGTCAGAACACTCAGAATTTCCCTTTTTCAATAAGAGAAGAAAAATTCAGGTTTGCAACATGAGGGTTAGTAAGTAATGACAGAGTTTTCTTTTTTAGGGGACTGTCTCTTTAAAAGAGGAGAGCGTGAAGGTCTCGGCACCTACACTACACAGTTCACTGGGCTGTAAAAAAGCAGAATAAGAAGTGTTAGAGGCTGGGCTGCACCGGACCCTATTTAGGAGAGAGAAGAGCAACAAGGAGGAAGAATAACAAATAAATGAGCTTTTGAGGGATCTTGAGGAAGAAAGAGCAACAGCAGAAAGCAGGTTAAAAGAATCTGTATCCAGTAAAAAGATTAAAGACAGTGTTGAGGAGAAAGTGTCTTCACCAAATTGAAGGAAGAGAGAGAAAACGATAAAAAAGTGCAAACTAGAAGTTCTGTACCATAGTTGACTGCCACAAACAAAAACACTTTAGCACTACAAAGTAGGAACAAATGACCAATAAGGATATTTTAGTGCAGCCACCCACCCGTCTGGTTCTGAGTGGCAGGTCGGGGGGGAACCTTTACACACAACGTTTATCACATTTCCCACCCAGTCTTCTGCTGTCACTGATATACCCACTGGAGCGCTCAACAGCGAGCTGGTAAATGAGAAGTGCTGCTAGGATATCAGAAGAGGACCTGATTGAAAAGCATCAGATAACTTGGAAGCATTGACACATAAACAACAGTAATTGGTTTTTCTTATGCTCTCACTGTCATCTGCACAGCTGTTGTGGGTCAGAGGTCACATTCAGAGAAACACAGACAGTCAGTTAATAGAGCTCCCACAGAGAAACACTAAATAAAATTCAAAATGATAGATGCACTCTGTGATAATGACTGTCTGGTGGTTGATGTGAGATGCTAGTTTGATAAGCAATTCAAACCTAGATCACAAGCAAAAAGCACAGCATTAGGAATTTTACATGTAGCCAGTGGCAACACTGCAGAATCCACCCAGCAGCAAACTCCTTCCAGCCTTAGAAGAGCGAATGTGGACATGAGCCTTTGATCTTAGCTAATTAGTGGGGGGTAAATAAATCTTCATTAGCAGTAATGAATTTACACCACAAAATAACAAACATCAAAAAGTTGCAGTTAATTCCACAATTAAAATCTCAAAGCATGGCTGGAGGACGGGGCAGTTCTAACGATTACACGCTCGTCGTGTTGTATTGTTCAGTAAAAACCACAGCAGAGACTGTGAGGTCATCCCGTTGTTTGGACGATACGGAAAGTTTGTCCTTCCAGGGCTGGCAGACAGAATTGGCCCTGGGCTCCAGTAGCAGGAGATTACTCTCTCGAACAATGGATTACGTTTCCGAGATTGTCTCGGTTTGAGGGGTGGTAAGAGACATCCCGGACCGCCGACCTTGAGGATTGGTGATTGCGGGAACTCAACTCCAGGGAGCTCTTATGAAAATGGGAAAAAGGAGACACATAATAAGTAGTGCTGGGGTTTTAGCGAATGCAGACGTGACTGTGGCCGTGCGGGAGATTTGGAAGTCGTGCTTCCTCTCCCCCGAGACCAAACCCGGAGCACCAGACAATCTCGCAGCTCATCTGAAAGAGAAATAATGTTATCATCTCTTGAACGCCGGTAGGATGACTCGGGTCCCCGGTAATCACATTGGTGTGCAAACTGTTATATTAACCATAATTTTTGTTGCAAACACATGAATTTGTGAGATTCGTTTTTGAAGTGAATATCAACCTGAGACTGTGAAACCTCAGGAAAGAGAGGAACCACTTTAATTACCCATGATTCTCCTTCACCTTATCTGTGTGTTAACTAATGAAGCTCTGAGGAACACAACACCATGCTAAAGGAAGTTGTCTAATTAAAAAAAAGATTGCCTATATGCTCAAAGATGGATGGTAGCAGAAGACGCCCCGATTTATGTGCATACGTGGGTATGAAGAATATTAAAATTAACAGAAGCTTGATTAAAGTTCTTGTTGATGGCCCACAGGATGTCTGTTAATCATCACTAGTACGCCCATAAACAGATGTGGTCACACAGTTGGGAGGTTTATCACGGGACCTCGCCTTGAGCCACTTCTATAAATCTCTCATAGCTCGCTGCAAATGGCAGTTTAAAATGCTTTTTGTTTCTCACCCGGGAGGAAAACTAAGGCTGCAGATCTGACATCTGTATAGATTTTTTTATATAAAGTGTTTCCTCAATATTCGCTCCCCTCTTTCTCACTCTGTCTCTCTTTTGGCTTCTGCCCCCTTCTGTTTTATCTATAACAGTCTCACGCACACACCTCAGCACACGCATATACATATTCATGCTGGTGGTCCCTCATTTCTCCCTCGTGGGTGGTTATGTGGTGTTGTTAAAGTAAGAGAAGGTGATTTTTATAGTAGTGGCTGTGGGCTATGCTTTGTACTGTGTAGAGCCCCTATGTGTCTGTGTGCTTGTGTTTGACAGGTGCTCTGTAGCAGAGCACTTAGTCCAGGTGTCCAGATTTGATGCCTGTGGCTGTTCTGTGCTCATTTGCATACAGGAAATCTGTCATGCTTTTATTCCCCCCCACATTCTCTTCACATCTCTTTAAAGAACTCTTAAAATCAGAATTTGAGTTTTATGGCTTTTGGTCCTTGCATGTTAGCTTTGAAGACATCTATATGTTAGTGTTCTTGACATTTTATTCCGTTGCATTTTTAGGAAATATATAAACTTTCTTTCCTCTTCCAGGAACCTGTGGTAAAATATTAATGACTTATCCTGCACTACACAGATTGTTGTCCAATCAAATGCTCTACAATAAGAACATACACCTGCAGTAACAAGTAGCGTAGCTCATAGCTGTTACATAACTAAATCCAACTGGCAATTAGGGGGCATAGCCCATCCCAAACTTTCTTCTGAAAAGGAAGTACATCAACTCGGCAAAGCTTTTGTTTGTTTCTGTCCTTAATAGTCTTTCTCTAGCTCCTCTCTCTCTCTCTCTCTCTGCCTGCTGAAGTGTGCTTTTTTTATAGCAGATCTTTTTTACATTTCTATTTTCACCATTGACATTTTCTTTTTCTATTCCTCTTTTAATCTTTCCCCTTCCTCTGTCATACTTACTGCCTACTTTTTTTTATCAAATTCTCCCCACCACGAACTTCGCTCGTTTTGCGCAGTTTCACTTTTCCTCTCCAATCATCTCCTTGTTTTTTGTCCCTCTGAATTTGAAGTCACTGCACGGTTTGGCTGATGTCCACCGGGAGCTGTTGAAGCCCAGCAGTGGGACATTTAATCCTATTTACTCACATTAATTTTTAATTTTCTCATCTCTCTGCATTATCGTAATGCTGAGGAGTCTAAAGCAGACACATCTCTTTCTGTCTCTCACTTCCCTTCTCTTTTCCTGCAATTTATTTCATTTCCCGCAAGCCTAGTTTATCTTTTCATCTATTATATATTGCTCTTTAGTTCTCTCTACTAAGATTACATCAAGCAATGGCAGAGCACTGGGTCTGTATGGGTTTGTGGGTAATATGGGTGCTAGCGGTCACTGGCACAGTAGTGTGTAATGCGTCATTGTCATTCCAGATGCGTCTCCCAACATGCTCCAGTCACTCATGCGAGCCCACATACCCATTTAGGCTCTTTCATGCACTTACTTCCAGTGCACTGAGTGGACAGCATCACAGGATGAATATATTAAAGATATTTGCATCTGCCACTCTTGTAAGGGAATGTTGACAAGAGGTGAATGTTTGTCAAGGATTCAGCCGCAGGCAACACCTTAAATACTTAACAAATATATTTATACACATTAAAGTGGGTCAGTTGAGTCATGATCTGTCAAACCAGGCAACGTTTTTAATTCCTTGAAGATCAGGGTCAGAAATAAACTTTTGATTTTAGAATTTATAGCTTCTCTTCCTAGATTTAGATTTCAATTGATTTATTTGAATTATCTGACATAAATAGATGACAAGCAGTGTTTTGAAAATAAATGTGCCTTTATAAAGGTAAAAAATGCACTTGTAAATCAGTATGAAAATGAAAATGTTGCTCAGCTTTCTGACAGAGTTTAAGATATATATGTTCATACATCACAAAAGGCTTTACAAGAGGATAAATAGAACAATATAAACCACAGTCTTCCAGTAAAACAGTTTGCACTCTAAAACTACAAGAGCTAAACCCTTATCTGCTGGTGAAATATCCCAACTGAGAAAACCCACCCAGGCCTTCTGTCATGTATATTGCTACAGTGAGTAACAATGACATTCATATGCATAAATATATGCACATATTCCAGCCAAACCTGGACCAGTTGGCACACGTTCAAAATTGCAAGATGGAGTGACTGGAACTAACCCCTAGTTTATTTTTACTGGTCTTTTCTAAAGCACACAGGGGTATGGTCAGCGCAGGCTGTAGATTTGACTCTCTTGTGTTTCATAAAGTTTTATGAAGTCGTCCTCTAGTTTAAATGCACTCTCACTTGCACATACTAACACACACACACACACAGTCAAACTTTTATGCCTTATGGTGGTATGTTATGCTCAGAGTCCAAGAGGCCTGAAGTTTAAGTACATCACACTCTCCCACAGCCCACATGCTGCACACACACTAACACACTTCCATGCTGTCATACTGTTGGCTATGGTAAGTTCCAGCGCTTTAACACCATCCAGAGGGTTTTTTTAGTTCTTAGTCCCGCCCACTCCCACCTTATCCCTCCATCTTTAATTCAGTATCTTGCCCTCTACTCCCACCTTCAACCTCATGCATTTCTCTCTCTCTCTTTCCCTCTCTCTCTCTGTCTTAGGGCTAAATCTCATCCTTTTGTACTTCACCAACCCAGATGAGAGAGTTGGAAAAGAGTAAAAACGGGAGGAAAAGCAGAAAAAAATCGAATGTGTATTCGTGTGTGAATAAGAGGGCCTAACAGAAAGCCTTGAAAGCAGCCGGCAACACACGTCTTCTGGCTTTGAATTAATCCTATTGATTGTACTGCAGAAATCTGGGTTGTGACACAGTTGTTATTGCTCTGCGATATTAATAAAAGCCTGAGATGAAGAAACGGAGGCAGAAAAGATGGAGGCGGAGAATCAATGTTGAGGCTCATGAGGTAATTAAAAGCAAAGATGGACAGCCATTGAAAGACTTTATTAGTAGCTCTTGCTAAAATTACTATGATTATACAAACAGCTCCACTAACACAGGCCATTGTTTAGAGAGTAATTGCCCTCCAATGGATTCGGTTTTCAACAATGTTGTTTTTTGAAAGATGGGAAACAAAAAGAACAGGAGGGGGGACTGAATGCAAAGGGCAAGTTTTCTCAATGCCCTGCTATCAATATCAGAATTAATCGCCTAATCGCTTTCTGCACAGCAAATATATTTTCATGTTCTCATTTACTCCCTGTTTTCTGCTGTGCCGTATTCATGAAGATGTCTAGAAAGATCAGCTTGTTGGAGCCGTAGCCTAGCAGTTAGCGTACAGGCTCTGACACCTCCAGCTGTTTTCAAGATGTTGTTTAAATTCACAGGGGCCTGGAAAAATGTTTACAGGTTGACCTTCTTTGCCCTGAGCCCTAATGAGAAGACTATACCACAGAGAAGCGTTTCTTATAGCGACGTTTCTCACAGACAGACGGTGTCGGTGGACAGTACCTGGATTGTTAGCAAAAATCTAGCTAATCACCTCGACAAAAAGAAAACAAATGTAGCAATTTTAATATATAGGGTGAATTGTCCTAATGTGGGACACTTAAGATTCAGTGGGTGTGGCTTTCCCCCAAACCAATGAATGCCAGTGAAATTATAAACAAATCAAAGCTGTACTGCCATGTGATCAAAGTCACGTGACCTAATATCTGCGCAGTCATAAATCAGGGCGGAGCAATCGTCAAACAGGAAGTACCTTGAGTGAAGAAAATGTCCCACATTAGCGCAATCCACCCTAATAAAATTTATTAATATTAATAAATATAAAAAATATTTAAATATTTTGATATAATAATACATTATATTTTTAGTTATATTAATATTATATGAATTGTAATATTTATATTATAAAATAAAGAAAAGAGTAAAATTTACATCACATAAACATTTACATCAATTATTATAAGTATAAAGTAAGGAAAACAGGCTGGGAATATACACAGGACTCATAATTCAGACAGATCTGATAGCAGACACTTTGACATGCAGAAAAAGCAGCCTGCGTGTGTAATGATCCAGGTCTAATCATATCTAATATAAACGCTCTGGCTGATGATGATATCTTGTCGGAAAAGAGATCGTGTGTTCGGCTGATGAGACGAGACGTGCACATCCGCTCTGTGTGATGACAGACAACAGAGCGACTGCACGTCACACAACAGTCTAGAGAAACACACTGCGGTCAGTGTGACTCATTACAAACCTGTTTATTTAATTAAAACATTTACACTTACTTAATACTTAAAATACTATATAACAATACTTAAAATATAACTACATAACAATACTTAAAAATACTATATAACACATCTTTGTGTTTCCATTTCCAGTATATTCTTCCTGGAAATTTTCTAATAAGAGACTCTACTGCATGCATTAGTGTGAGAGACTTACACATCTCATTTAATACATTGTGGGGTACAGATGGGCTTGTATTATACAAAAAAACACTCTGAGAGGTATTTTATATCATAGTGTTGTATGTAAATCTGCATTACATTGACTCGAACTGACATTTTCTGCTGCACAGTTATATTTGAAAATTTTTGTGTTATAGTAAAGTCACACCAATTAAATGTTGCAAAGTTGCTGTACACCATTAAAATATTATAACATTAAATATAACATGACATATATTAAATATATAACATGAATGAAAGTGATTGTTGTTCCAAAGGAAGGCTAATTTTATTTTAACTTTTTTTTTTTTTTTGCCATTTTGGGTCAATTTCAACTGTATTCAAATTTATAGTTTATCCTTGTATGTTTATGCAGTTAAAACAAAGTCACAATTAAAGCAAAATCATTTTCTAAGTAGTTTTCTAAAATGCATAATTCAGTTTTCATAGTACTTTTACATGTTTGATGTGCAATTTGATTCAGATTAGTGATGCAAATAAGCACTTCACAAAACTCGCTGTTACCCTAAATGGGTTTTATTGCGCTTCTGCAAAGTTTACGAAGTTCCGATTACCTGCTTGTAAATGATTTTTACTGCTGTAATCACTCACATTTACTGTGATTTAATGTGTTTTAATATGCCTGAATTCAGAAGTGGTTTCATTTAGATGTCCATATGGCCATCATTGCGGTTTAATGTGAGTATTAGAGGGTATTATTGCTTTGTATGATTAGCAATTATTAAGTATTTTGACCTGTTACAGTATCTGAATACATTTGATCTGTGTCATAATTATTTCTTTTTCATTTGTAGCTACACGCAAAACAAACGCAGGTGTGTTTCATCTGAACACAGTAAAGTAGGCTGGAACTGATTCTGTTGTCTGCTGTAGTATTGGCTCTAAGCGCTTTACCAGAGCGAGTGCCATCTCATTAAATGGGGATAATAGACCCTCAGCAGTCCAGATTAGAGACATAGCCCATCCCAACAATAAAAACTCTCATTTATTAGTTAAGAACATTGGACCACTCTACTTGTTCCACAGTTTACAGTTTTGAAAGTGAGTTTTAGTTGAATAAAGTTTAAAGAAACCCTGCTATAGACGGCCTTAGCGGGATCCCTTTATCACAGGCTCCCTGACGACAACTCCAGCTGTGGTGCTCATGTGTGCCACATGAGTTTAAGCTGCTATTTGACTACCTTACTCTCATGTTGTCACTCCCCACTGTTTCCCAGCTTCTCTTGACTGCTGCCGTCAATAAGCGAGTCGGCAGAAAGGCCACAAGCTGAAGTGGCTCAGTGCGGCTGTGTATCGCTACACTTTAATGTGAACTACCCTTGAGAAGGACAGAGAGGCTTTTATCCATGAAAGAAGAGAAGCATATCAAGGCCACCTCCACCACTAGTTGTTTTTTTCCACATGTGAGCAACTTTGTATGAAGCAGTTCTATGAAATATTTCTCTGGCAGGTGAAGTAGTCAGAGCCACAGCACAGTCATGACATATACAGTGTCACCTACATGCATGACACATGTGGACACCTTGCGAGGGCACTTGTGGGAACTGACTTTATACAGGACAACAAAAAAAGCACCTTGATACTGTACAAAGGTAGTGAGAAGTCCCAGCAAAAATGGCTGTAAGTGAAGATGAGTTCTGAGGAGATGTCTACCATGATGTTTTGAATCTAATGTAACAGTCAGACGTGTTATTGTGCCTTAAATGTTCATAATGACTAAATGCTTAGTAGTTAGTTAGTACAAAAACCCAGGTTTGGGAATGAGTATTCTTGTGTCACCTGACAGATGTTTAGCAAACTCTAATAAATAACTATAAACATTTCTCTCATTGAATA
Source organism: Ambastaia sidthimunki (assembly GCA_036877625.1). Classification (NCBI taxonomy): domain Eukaryota; kingdom Metazoa; phylum Chordata; class Actinopteri; order Cypriniformes; family Botiidae; genus Ambastaia; species Ambastaia sidthimunki. The sequence continues at coordinate 37,987 of JAZGTK010000068.1, forward strand.
ATGATGTAGACTGTATTTATACAGTATCAATGAATGGCTGCCCAGTCACTACAGCAGCCAATAACAGTGTCACTGCGGACTGGGGAATGTGTTCTGTGACTCTGAACTGCGCTTGCAACATAATACGGTGTTCTTGTGCAGCGTGCATCATTTCCCTGGTCCATATCCTCTTCTTTGTTACCTTTCACCATCCTGTCCAGTGGGAATAAAGAGCCTGAAAAAGCATATAATAACGAACAAATCTTGATGAGACGATGCAAAAAAAGGCCAAAATACATAACTGCACTCGCTGTATTACTGTACCAGAGTGAGTCATCAGCACTTCCTGTCCCCATCTGAGGTACACACACCCCAACGCAAATACTTACTCATTTGCACCTGTATGTACTCGCTTCGACTGGTAAAAACGCACCCCCCCCCGCCGACTCTGTCGCCGGCCTCGTTAAGTAAAACAGAGAGAGGCTAATGCATTTGGATTTGGCACTGTGCAAATTCATCGCTGCTCCTCAGACGTGACCCACTTTATCTGAAGTGGAGCCCCATCCGTTCTGCTGAAAATCTATCACCATTAGGGCACAGCGCTCCAGTCCCACTGCCTTGTGGTATTATAGAGACCCACATATGCACAAATGCACACAGTGTGTGTCGGCCTAGGGGGGAGCAATCATGTCCCTCAACAGGGGATGGAAAAGTGACTGAAAGAGGGACACAGATGTGTGTGTGAGTGTGTGATTCTGCATGTTCTGCCAAGCAGTGAGCATTCAGGGCTTAAATTTTGCTTGATAAATGGAGGACGTGCTAAACGCCCCATGCGGAAGGGGTTTGTTTAAATGAAGAATGCACATTTGAGCAAAGGCAGCAGTTTATCCCGCTTTCTGTGTGTGTATGTTTAGGGCTATGAGGCATAAGGGAGCCGGATTATGCTGTAAATGAAAGGACAGGATAAACAGATTTAGGAGATGGAAAAACATGAGTGGAAGATCAGAAGAGGAGAGAGTTAGCATGAAGGAAACTAAGAAAAGTGGGCAATAGTTAAAAAAATGGAAATGCTAAGCTGTGAGTGGGGCATAGCTACTTTGCCACAGATTAAAATGACTCCTGACTATTTAATAATTAGAGATTACTGGAGAGAGAGAGAGAGAGAGAGAGAGAGAGAGAGAGAGAAAGAAAGAAAGAAAGAGAGAGAGACTGAGGCAGCAGGTGTCAAAGGCCACATGTGCTTTTTTAAAAAATGGGTGGTGGTGGAAAAAAAGGAAGAAGATGTGATGGTGGAGATATATAGTCAGGGGTTTGTGAGAAAATGAAAAAAACAAGGCAGAACAGCAGGCAGGAGATAAATATAGAAAAGAAAGAATAAGAGGAAAAGAGAGAGAGAGATGGGGGAGTTGATTAATGAGATTTAATCCAGGTGGTAATATCAGCCGTGCAGGTGAAGTAAGAGAGATAATGGTGTAAATCAGAATAATAATTATTCTTTTTGTAAAAGTTCCATTTGAAATTATAACAAGACCCATGAAGAATCACAAAACAAAAAAGAGTTTGTTTTTCTTCTTTACAATCACAATTCAAAGAGTTTTCAATACATTCCTGTAAGCCAATTAAACTGGTGGGCTGTTTAAATAGGGCTGAGCACAGCAGACAAAAACTTAACAGCTTAAAGTTGAAAAGTTTTTAACCAAGTTAAAATAATGTTTATGTTTAGGATAGAAAAATATTTAAGTAACATTTTTATTTACTTCTATAGTAGTATTATTAATACATTTCAGTGTTGGATTTTTAAGGACTTATATTTTGTTCAATAAACTGTTTTGGTTGCCTCCTGCTTTTCAGCCCCTACTGAGTCATAGATTTAACACATTTATAAACCCCTTCCACTAAATTGTGCATATATCCCTCCACAATCTGTGCAGAAAGGGCATCAGAAACTGTACAGATTCCATGTGAATTTAGCTATAAACAAACAGTCTCCTGCTCCTTTAATGATGGTACAGTGGGTTTAATGATTTTATAGTGAGGAGAAATATAGATGAGAGAGCATGTGGGAGGTGAGCGGTTACAGTGGGAACAGCAGGTGTTACGGAGCTTGAGATGAGAGATCTGATTATTATGATCATGTTGATGGAGCCGCTGATGAGCGGGAAGAATCAGACAGGAAGAGAGAGAGAGAAAAGACTGATTAGAATTTGAAAGGCATGTTGATGGCCACTTCTCTTCCTCATAGGAATGAAGCCCGACCTTTTTTGCTCTCTTTCTCTCTGTTAAGCACACACACACACACACACACACACACACACACACACACACACACACACACACAGGTGTTTACTAAATCTATACCTGTGCGCCGAGCCTCAATGCAAGCCACTGCGTGACCTTTCGCTGTTGTGTCTCAGAGTGTGAAATGGATACATGTCTGCACAGGATTCGTCTTATGAATGCTGATGGACATGCAACACTGGCAACCATACACACAATTACATCAGCACGCCACGCAGAGATGGTTATGCTCTAGAGACATGTGTCATTATAAAACAAAAATAACAGTGTGTGTGTAGCTTGTTTCTCATCTGATTCTGATGCAGAGTTCATTCTGAATCTGATGAGGTGCTACTGAGATGCAGTAAATACACACGGGCAATTTGGGATTTTTAGGAAACCAGAATTCAGAGTTAATTAGGTATTTATTTTGGAGAGGAGAATGTTGAATGACAATCAAGCTGGCCAGTTTGTGTTTGATCATTTACAAGAGTGTGTGTGATGATAAAAGATGTTTTTTTCTTACGCTGACAGCTACGGAAATTACCTACTTAGTATTCCTGCTAAGATAATGATGTTATCTATACCCTACCCTTAGGTTGAAGTGCATTAACTGGTTACCCCTTGACAACTGGCTATTGCAAGTCTACATCAGACTTATTGTTTTCAGCATTTTATTTTACTACAGAGTTACCCTGAACCCATTATAGCTCTTATAGCCCTTATAGCATTATAATTATTTTTTCAATTAAGATCGTCTCTGGATGTCCCCAAAGGGAGGTTTTGTCAGATTTAGCTCGCTTCTAAGGACAATTTTGTCCCCAAAGAATGGCCAAGTGCACCCACAGACATGCACATCCACTGTGCTAGTATATGATGATATATTTGGCCCCACATTAATAGTTCTGAACTATTTACTCTCTCCTTTCTTCCCTGCGGACAGCAGATCATTTTTTTGTTCTTGTTCTCTCTGTACTTGACAACTTTATAGTTTCTGTCTCACACTGAATTAAGGAGCTTGAGTTGTGAATCACTATAGAATTGCTGAGGGATAGAACGCAAGCACTGGATATTATCAGAGGAATTTATTAAGAGTAAAATGTACAACAAAAATGCTGCACTTTAATTAACCTTAATTTAAGTGCAGTTACAATTTATATACTAACAGTGTGACTGATTTATCAAATACTCTGACAGGAAAAATGCTGTCTTACCCTGTAATTTAATGTCAACACTTTAATTGAAATCCTTGTGTACTCCACGGTACTAATGCACATTTAATTAACAATGTAACATTTATTTATATACATTGTTTGATAACAGTAAGACATGTTGGACAGGTATAATAATGTGTAATAATGTGTATAATATATAACTTTCTCAAATGCCAGCTTTCACTTTCACTTCTGCTGTTTTGATTCTATTTATGCTTCCTCTTTTACTTTCTATGTTTCTCTATCTCTCTCTAGTTGTAATGCTGTCATTCCAGTCTTCCTCCTCTTTCAAAGTCATTTTCATTCTCTTCATCTCTTTAAAGTCTTGGCTGGAGAAATACCGTGACCTGAGACACGTGGTTGTGAAAGCATGTGACGACTCAGTGCGGTACAAATGTTTCCTGCGTAGGAGGCAGCGGAAAGTCCTGTGAAATTATGAAAAATTAGTCAGATATATATGGGTCTGAAAAAAAAAAACAGAATGAGAAATACAAAAATAAGAAACTTATGGTGAAGGAGTGACTTTTTATCTTTCTTTAATCCTCCCTTGTGTTGTCAATGGCTTTCATGATGCAAGTATGTGAAATGTTTGGACTGGTTGATTTTATTAGAAGCTGGTACAGTGAAGATGGCTGCCTCACATGTTCAGACGTGTCATCTGCTTGGCACTCCTGTAGATAAACCAACCGCAGAACATGTACTGCCTGGAGCTTTACAGAAGAAGAAATCTGTTTATTTTAGACTAGTGAGGGTCTTTTTTTAGTACAAGCACCTTAAGCAGTGCAGACAACTGATGGGGTTATAGGGCTGTTTCAGTCTTCCCAGAATTCTCTCTTAATATTGATGGAGGCTAATAAACCAAAGTCATTCCACTTTCTGGATTGTCTGAGTGCTGTTCTCAGAGTAATTACTTCAGTGTAGTGTGGAACTGACCTCCACTCAGTGCTTTTTGGAGCCTTTTTGTTTGCTTGCTGTGCTAATTTTACCTTTTCAAATCCTCATAGTTTAGGACAGTAAACCCTGAAAGCTATTAATTAAACAAGGCAGTTTTTCACATTTTTTGATATAATGGTTTGCAAGCATCCCACGCATAGTATAGTCAAGTTTAGTATGTTCTGAAGTACATTTACATATAAAACAATGTGTGAACAAATGAATGTGGTTGT
>JAZGTK010000068.1:42714-58100 GCA_036877625.1 Ambastaia sidthimunki
TATATATATGAAATCAATAAAATTCATATACTCTAATATGTGACTGAAATGTGCCTTAAAACTTCTTAGGCTACTGTATGTAAGATTTGTTATTCAAAAAAATATATACAGTATATATAGTATTGAGAGTATCAGACTGTCCTGTACTTAAGCATTGAAAGGTAGAGGAATTACTTTGGCCAAGGATTGCTTTTACTTCGCCAAGCCAGATGAATCTTCAGGCATGTGTGAGAGAGAGACTTTAACTCTGAGCACTTTGAATTTAAATAAGGTGTCTGTGCGTAATGAGCTCAAATGACTCTGAGGCTAACCACAGACTCTCACATAGATAACTGCTTTTCACTTGGCCTCACTTTTCCTCAGCTAATCGCTTAACAACATCGCGGAACACGCACACACGAGTTGTTGTGGATCAAGGTTGGGTGAAATTGCATTTCTTTTTGCTCCAAGGCGCTGATAGTGAAGTGTGTTTAGATGCCCTCGAGCTGAAGAAGTGTGGCTAACTGTAACTCAGCTTTTCACTTAAACCATCCATCAAGTTCTGCAATTAAACCGTGTGTCAAGAACCACAGCGAACGTGTGGCTGCTTCACTTTGTAACGCCGTGGAATTAGCAATCAAGCTAAAGCCATCCAGGCTTCCCATCACTTGTGACTTGTCTGTGTTCTTTGTTTTGTGTTCATGTCTTTTGGCACTTTTATTAAAAGCAGAGTAGAGAAAGGACAGGAAATAATGAGCAAAGACAGCAGAACAGGATTTGAATGCGATGGGAGCTGGTTTCAAACTCATGTCACCCACAAGCACATGCATATACCGCTAGGCCACAGCTCTAACCTACAAAAGCTGACAGATTCAACAACTGCATGTAAACTTACTTCCTTGTGGTAGCTGCCATATTTTGTAACAACCTGATTTAAGGGTACCTCATAAAGTTGCTATAATGTGCATTCCCATTTCTCCCATTCATTTTTCTGTGAGTGGTCTGTCTTCTCTTTATAGAGTCTCTGGCTGTGTTGATGAGAAGATCAATGTAATAGTGGTGTATCGCTAACTATCACACTCCTCCAATGTCTCTCTTAGGATGACAGATGTTGTACCTCTTTTCTTCAACCTTCATCCACCGCCTTCTCTCTCTCTCTCCCTGATTACCTTTTTACTCGGGTCATTCATCCGTTACACAATCTCTCTTTCTGTGGCTGTAGCTCTGTGTTGTATTCCTGCTGGCTGGTTGTGCAGAGATTAATCCTGAAGACTAGCAGTGCTGATCGCTGGGGCTGATAGTTCAGCGGGATTGGCCTGTTAATTGCTGCTCTGAGCCGGATCTCCACTGGGAAGAGCAGGAATCTTGATCCAGTCTCTCAGTCTTTCTCTTTGTCTGTCTGTCAGTCAGGGTGGTCTGATCCGGGGGTGAGCTCACACCATCACTGCCTTTATAGAAATCTGCCAAACTGTTTAATAGATTATATAGGAGGAATCGTTTCTGTTTATGTATGCAGTGTTTCCTGAAAACTGTAAACTATTAATATTTAGGGTACAGTTAATTATGCAGGGATTAAAAGACTGCCAAACATTTAACATTTTAATCAATACACAAGTTATAATCATTTCCTAATAATGCGTTGAAGAGCGGCATCTTATAGTCTGTTTAATAAACACGTGTGTTTTATACATATCATAGTATGTACACCATATACTATACCACTATATGGTCATTAATTGGCTTCTAAAGCTTCCCTTATTGAAACATTGAGATATTATGTAAAGCTGCTTTGAATTTGCTTTTGAATGTGAGGAGCGTTATACAAATAATCAATGTTGACATTGGAATTAGCGTAATATAATACAATAGAGTAGTTGCACCAACAAATAGGTTTTATTCTATGGGGATTATTGTGACCCTCTAATAAGGTTCAATTTAGTTCATTATAATTATTAAATAAAAAATGTCACCTATATATAGCCTAAATATAGCTATCTATACATTTTAGATTCAGGCTGTCACTAAGAATTTTTGAGATGGGGAAACTTTACTTTTCAGTGTTTCTGTGTATTTGAGGGACAGTGGGAGAGAGAGATGTTTGCCTCGGCGTATAAGTTCTTTCAGTAGAAAAACAAGAGCAGCCTGCTCTGTAGGAGCTTCTGGTCTCTGAGGGTACTGTGATTGGCTCAGCAGGGAAGCAGGAGAGAAAAGCCAATGAGGTGGAAATGAACTACACTCAACCTCCCATTTCAACATATACTCTTTCACTCACACATTCACACAAACACAGTGCTCTGAAACACATCTGTAATTGGCCTTTAACTGGTCAAATCACTGAAATAGGAGGTGATGTAGCTTACTGGTTATAGATTTAGGAAGAAGTAGGTTCAAAACCCTGCAGAGTGATGCAGTCCCAGCCCCAGGTTATGTTCACAACTGGTTCTGTGCCATCTAATAAAAGTTGCATGCAAAAGGTTGGTGTAAATCTCTAGATCGCCAGCATTTGTGAGTTGGGGTGCACAAGTTTTTATTTGTGCTGTTGTAAAAAACAAACGTTTATTGAACACCTTAAAATATTTTTTTTTGCCATGGCTGTTAAACAGATCGAATGATACAACCCCTGGAAAAGTTGTGTCTTGGTAATATCAAGTTAAAAATAATTCAACTTGCAGAAACATGTTGATGAAATAAGTTACTATTATTGCATGAGTTGAAACTTTGACCACAAAGTCTTGTTTCAGATTGTCTGTGCTGTGTACTGTACATTCATCGCTGTGAATAAAAGCATACTTTATTTAGTTAATAAGCTACTTTAATATGCTTCTGATATGCTTCATTTACGTCTCTAATTTTACGTCTTTTAAAATGGCTCAGAACACTTGTGCTATAACAATTAAGGATCATGGTCAGTATCAACCATTATATCCCCTTAAATACAAATTAGCATTCAGTACTGACTTGAGACTTTCTGATTAAACCAGTGTAGAAACTTTCTGTCTTTTTTAATATTGTTGGCTCATACAAAGTCCTGGGGGTCTTTATAAAGAGCCAATTTAGTGTGCCTTCACTAAAGTTTGAACCCAGTTCAGTAAAGCTCCCTACGGCAGCAGTCAAATAGTGTTCGCTTCCCCTCAGCAGCCGAATCTTTAAACTCAGTCACCTTCAATCAATTCAAGACTGTATTGGACTTCCCCTCCTTAGGGGACATTTAGACAGGAGAGCAGAGGAAGAAGGGAGAAAAATTCAACCTGTGTGAATTGCTTTTTAACCCCAGCTAAGAGATAAAAACCAGGTTCATGTCTTTGGTAATGTTTTTGATGTGATTTGATTGATCTTCTTGCTGGAAAAACACCTTAAAGAAGCCTAAACAGGGTTGCTGGTCTTACAGTAAGTGGTTTTATGTGGTCTCTTTTATATGATCTAGTTTAGGGGTGTCCAGATTTGGTCCTGGAGGCAAAGTTTAGCTCCTGCTTGCCTTAACACCCAGATTGGGGTTGGAGCTGGACTATGCAGGACAGTGGCCCTCCAAAAGCAGGATTGGACACCCCTGGTCTAGTTGTTTCCAAGCTGGTTTTGAGACTGTCTAGATGGTCTGTCAACTTGGCCAAACTGGTGTTCATCTGGGGCTGGTTTAGCTGAAAGACAAGCTTAGTATTCAAAGCCCTTATAAACCCAGCTAACAGACCAGACCGGGGGACCGTGTAGGACCAGAGAACCAGCTTTTGGCTGAGGCTCAGCTATAGTGGGCATTCAGTGCCAGTGAAGTAGTCCTATCATGAAAAAATTATTTGTTGTAAATGGAACAGTCTGGAGCAGATAAGCGGTAGGGTCCTCAGAGACTCGGGATAAAGTTGCCTGCCACGTTCACAGAAGCCCTGTGTGAGACGGATGAATGACAGCAATGTGTGCAAGAGATTTGAAACTGTAACTCTGAGACTCTATTAATCTCTCAGCGTTTGTGCAGGACGTCATGGTCGACACGCGCTGCTCTCGCCTGCTGCGTTTCTTTGACGTCTTCCTGCTGAGCAGCAGAGTGATGATGTAATGCTCAGTCTGTCTAAGAATATCGCCTTATTGAATTAATTTTAGGTGCCGTTCTAATGACGTGATGCTGCGTGGGCTTGTGTGCAGCTGCAGGGTGTTGCAGCTGCATGATATGCAGATAATCGCAGGTGATCGCTACGTGCATGCAGCTCCATTGGAGCAGATGATTATTTAATATCTTCTACATGATTTGTGGTGCGTATTAACTCGTGGATGAGAAGTGCTGGTAGGGATGTGCAAAACGACAATTTTGAGATCAACTGATCTGTGGGTTGCCCGTATGATTAACTGAATCGTGCCACATGTGTTTGTATACAGTAGCGCTTTTTACAATAGTCGTACTCAAAGCAGCTTCACAAATCATTAGAATCTATGATTATTGTGTTTTAAGGTTATTTTGTGGTTATGTACACCGCATGCTGATAATTAAACATTTGGGAGAATCTCAACACTGTTATTGCAGAATAAACATTTTTTGTTGTTCTTATTATTGCTGTTATATGTCTCTGGTGAGCTCTTTGAAGAGGTCACAGACTAGCGCTCTATGAGTGAATAATGCTTGTGCAAATTCTTGTTAAATCAAGAAGCTTGTGGCTTTTTTTGTGGTTCAGACATACAGTTTATGTGAAAATGTCTGACAATTCATATGTATGGGATATTTGAACTTTTGACGAAGACAACATCACACAGGCTGCAAAAAAGATCGAGATCTGCATGTGTTACAGCACTGATTTTAGATGAAGCGCTAGACAGGTTTATAAAAAGTTGGGACAATAAAAAAAAACATGGCTGAAAAATTTTAAAACTGTTAACACTGTCTAACAGTTCTAAAATTGTCTAACAACCATCATTGCTTAAAAATCTAATGAACTAGTCGACCTCCATAATCAACTGCTAATTAACCGCCAACCATTGTGACTCATCACTTGTGATGGTATTCATGAGTTTGAAACATGTGACCAATTGACCATATATGGAAATAATATGGGTGGGATTGTATGCTGACAGTCATGAAGCGTGACGGCAGCAACAGCCAATCAATAACAGCCCTCAGCACGGCCCTGACAGACAGGTCGTAAATTAAAGAGTAGCGTGACTGCAAGACAAATCGACACAATCAGATCTGCTAAAGAAGAATGGATGTTAGAAACAAATGTGTGCACGTAGTTTCAAAGAAGATGAGCTCAAGATAAATAATGTAATTCAATCAATGGCAGAGAGATGGAAAGCGACACAGAAGTCATGACGGTGAAAGTGAGGGAGAAAGTCATTATGGGGAGGATGGGGGGATACAATACAGTCAATATTAAAACTACAGTTTTACTTGTGCTTGAATCACACTTTCCCCTCAATCTATCTCCCTGGTGTTCTCTGTCATTAATTTTTCAGAACCAATCTGCCTGTTGGACCTGAAACTTCTGTCGCCGTGTCGCTGTACCATTCTGTGTCATTTTTCTGCAATCTTTCGTCTCAAGTCCCTCTGTTCTTTCTTCTGCTACTGTGGCATTGTTTATTGTGAATTATAGCTTCCATCTGATGTGTTTGAGCGTATGGGAGTATGTGTGAGGCTGTATATTTCATCACTGTTTGGAGGAGACTTTTCTTAATAAACTGCTTAAATATCAAACTTTGTTCAAGTCATCAACGCTCCAAGTTTCAGATCAAGTCTGAATGGCCGTGTGCAGAGGTCAGTAGGGAGGGGTTTTACAAAATGTTAAGTCCCTCAAAGAGGAAGGACAAGTGATTATCAAACTGATGTGTCAATATTGGACAATATTTACAGCATTTTTTCTTTCACTGAATACATGCAAAGTCATCAATGAGCACATTTGTAATTGAAGATCACTGTGTGCGGTACTGTACTATTAATTATGTCTAAGTTCTGTTGGCTTTGTAGGGAGGACGAAAATATAACAAACTTGTGGCAGTACTGTGGTCCAAATGAAATCCATGTAGGTTACTGTTGCATTTACAGTATGTGGTACATATTCAAGAAGGCCATTATATTATACATTTACATTTATAAAACAACAACATGGTAGATTATCCAAAAAAGTTCTGCTATTTCTTTTTGGTACTTTTCTGTAAGTGTCTTTACACTATGGTTGCCCCTGCTGCTTGTTTTGTGAAAAGAGGAAGATTTAGACAAATGAAAAACATGTCCATCTCTTGCCCTCCCTCTCTCTCCCAAGTTGAATCTGAGGGCTTCTCCATCCATCCATCATTCACCCTTTGCCCTCTCTCTCCAGTTATTTTCTTGCTGCATGTTTCCTTAAACATTTCTCATTTGTGGAGTGAAAGTTGCTGGTTGGATAATCATGTTTGTACTGCTTAATAGTAAGGCCCCCGTTCTTATTCTGTATTTGAGCCAAGAGAGCTTATCTTTTATAAACACTCCTACCCTGCTCGTCTCTCTGTGTACCCCCCCAAACACACACACACACACACACACACATTTTTCTCTCAACAGTCACCATACTTGATTTATGTTGACCCCTCAAGCTAATGAAAAATACAGAAAAACAGCCCCTGCAAACATTAAATCAGGCCAGACTTTAGCTGTCACTGTGGAACTACTGCACTTGTTTGATTTCTCATGTCTCAAGCAGTTGCTGTTAATGACAATCCTCAAGTGCTTCGCAGCTCCTCTGCTATTATATTCATCCTTGTCTGTCATCTGTGTGGAAATTGCCTTGACTCTTGAAATATGTTACTGGTAGACCTAAGAGGGTTTGATGTGGCATGATAATACAAGCCCTTTGGAAAACAATTCGGCCTGACTGGCTGGGTTGGTGTGTGTGTGTTTTAGAACTGACATCATGGGGTCAATTTGCCAGGGTTGAGAAATAACTATGACAAATGAACGGTTAGGGGTCAGAACTTGCTTATTACCAGGTGCTGACATCACAGCGACGTGAGGGCCCTGTTTTCCCCTGTGCAGATGAATCAGACACGCTTTGAATTTAAGCTCCGGAAAAAGGGAGGGACACAATCTAAAATGCTTAAAATGAGATCGCAACGCTCCCTTCAAGCAGCCAAAATTAAATGAAAGAGGGAAATTTTGTCATTATATAATCTTGCTAGCTATGTGAATATAGAGCCGACTGCTGGGATTTTATTTTGCTCAGATTCCCGCCGGGCCTCTCTCCCACTCATTTACAATCGTTTAACACAAACAGAGATTCCTGTAATTAAACACCGGAGGTAAAAGTCAAGTCTGGTTACGTTGTGTAATCAGAATGCCTGTTGCAGATCTGTTATCATGCGTGTGGGAGTGTTTACACCTGTGTGTGTTGTGCCGGTTTGCAGGGCAGGTGAACTGAAAACTAGCTGTACTTGTCAGAGTGTTTATAAAAGATCTAACAGAATCATGTTTGCTTTGTAGGGTGTACCCGTGGACAAACCTGACTTATTGTTTGAAAGTCTTATTGCTTTTAGAAAACAGTAGCAACAGTGTTATGATTAAAAACACAAATGTTTAATAAACCACGTGGCCTATTATTAATAACTGTTAGGACAAACAGTTCTTATGGCAGGTATTTTATTAATCAAACTGTAGACTGTTACAAAACAACTTTGTATTAATATTGTGTCACACGTGAGCGTTTACCTATTCAAACATGGCTCATCCAATCAGAATTTAGAATCGGAACCATCCATTTTTTTAAATTCTGTATTTAAATGTGACACAACCTCAATGGCCTTTATTAGTAATGTCACCTTTGTGTATGCGTTTTTGTATTTGTGATAATATTGAGGTTATACAGGCTGCTTTTCTGTGACATGGTCTCTCCACAGGCATGCATTTGTATCAGATAATGATACACATGATAAATATAACAGCCTGTATCTGTGTGATGTGTCTACAGGCACAGTGTGCATCAGCAGTGACTGCAGGCCAGGCGTCTAATTGCCATACTGAATGTGTGCGTTTGTGTCAGTGTTTGGAGGGTAACATATCTGGCCTGCAGAACTGACCCTGGGCGTGTTTATACGTGAGCATTGTTTATTTGCATCTTAATGCAAGTCAGCGGTGACATTTATGAACTAGACTTTCCTGGTGTCTCACCTCTGTCTAGATACATTCAAGCCAGAGTTGTTGAATAAGGATGTGTGTGTGTGTGTGTATGTGTGTGTGTGTGTGTGTGTGTGTGTGTGTGTGTGCATGGCATGCACCTGTGGCCTTGTTTGTGTTCTATTGAACACAGTAAGAAAAGACTGAAATGCACAGTGCTGAATGGATAATTGTGTCTTTCTATAGGTAAAAAAGCCTGTTTACTGAATTCACCGCTGAGAGTGATAGAGTCCTTACACACACTCTAAGAGCGCTGCTTGCTGTAGAACCAAAGCTGAGGGCAAATTATCACCCGGTGCTGTTTTCTCTCTCAGCAGGAGTAGGCTGGTCCTAACACTTGCTACAAAGCACTGCTGGAGGACGATCAAATGCATTAGCCGCATACACCCGTTCTTCTCTTAATATTTAATGTAAGCGTGCGTTTTGATAGCGCGCTGTAATTACTGCTCTGCCTCGCGCTATAACTCAGACGTCTCTCTGAGTGCCAGTGTTATTTTTAGACTTTATTAACGATAATTTTCTCAGACATAAACAGTGCTCTTTCTCCACCTCATTTCCTCTGCTCCTCCTCCTCGCTTTCTAACTCTTCGCTTTAAAGAAAACCGGTGACGTTACTTGTCTGCACCTTTCTCTGGCTCTGGTGCGTCTTTTAGCGAGAAAGGGGAAATTGAAGAGCTCCTTAGCACCGAGATCTTTAGATACACAGCAGTATGGAGAAAAAGATTGCAACTGTGTCTGCTGCCTTTCTTTTTGTGACTTTCTCTCTCTCTCTCTCACACACACACACACACACACACACACACACACACACACACACACATTAAATGACTGAGTGGCAACCTCAGGGAGGCATTACTGGCATGACATTTATGGCACTAAAGCCTTTATCTCTGTTTGCTTCAGTATGAACTCTTTTCCCATTATTTCTTTCACCTTATTTTCTTTCATTTTATCCTCACAGAAAAGAAAAAGCAAACTGAGAACTCCACTTTACTGTCTCTGTTGTTTTGTTCCTAAACAACAATGCAATTAAATGGAGAGCAAATTAAAACTTTTGCTGAAATCACTTTAGATGGTTTTCCTGTGTTAAATGCTAGTACTCTAAGCTACTAATCTAGAGTTTTAGAGGTGATTTCATCAAGGTCTCATCTAGTTCCTTCTATCCAAGTCAACATATTTAAGATGCACATACCTCGTTTAAAGCTCTGTGTTACAGTTTGTACTTAAGGAGAAACAACTGAAAAAGTTTTAGTAAATCTAAACTAGGAGCTCCACTATGTCTCCTGAGCTATCAGTGAGCAACCTCTGAGAGATCTAATTTAGCTCTGGGTCTCTTTATTTCTTACAATATGACTTCTTGCTATATTACTAAGATAATATAGTCATTTGTTTGTAGTAGTCAGCTTATGACTAATATTACACTATAGCATTATTGAAATATAATGGAGGTATTTAACGTGTAATATTTTGGCATATGTGTGTCTTGTCTTGTTCCTCTCTTTGTTCTTCTCTCCTCACTATCTAAACATCTGATGAAGTTTTATTTTTGACACAGTTTAACTTGCTCACCGATTTCCTGTGAAAGAAACAATAAGCTTTAAAAAAGCGCTGTACAGGTAAACATGACTCGACTCAAGTTCCTCATGTGTTTTGCCTTTTTGTTCTTATTTGTGTCTTTCCACTCTACTTTCAATACTTTTGTATCTTTATCTCTCCTCATTTGTCTCGCTCTTTATTTTGCTCTTCCCATGTGGCAGGGGGCTCAAGTGCCAGAGACAGCAATATTTGAATAAAGGTTGACCGTGAGAGCCTGTGTGAAAAGGAAGAGGAGAAGAGACAGAAGCGGAAAGATAAAGGGCAGAACTAAATGTGTGTAACTAGAGCAGAGCGAGAAGCTCTTCTAATTCTTTTTCTCTCTAGTCTTTCTCTCATTCTCTCTCTGGAGACGAAGCTTTAGAACTGGGTGAAAATCAATCACTTCTCTCCTTTAGTTTGCTCTCGTTTCTCCTCTTTCATCTGATCTCACGCTTTCTCTCTTTTGTGTTGTGTTTGTGTGTGTACCGTATCTTGCTTTTCAATAATTCATTTCAGCACATCTATGCTTTCTTTTATGAAACAAGCACCTTACAAAATGTTTCATGTAGACACCAGCTTCACCTATCTGTTGATATACAATATAATATACAGATGACATTATACGACTATATAAATCTGGCATGTGGTCAGGTTCAGTCTTTCATTAGTTAATTTAACTTTCCCACAAGCATGTAATCCCTGGTTTGGTTGTACTGGTTAATTTAACCCCAGGTATTGCCCGAGGGAAGTGTCGTCTCAGTCTAAGACAATTAGAGAATAAAATGAGACACTTAAACATCCCATAATGAAGCATGCAGGACAATCCTTCATGCTTGAACAACTACAGCTGACAGTCTGTAATGATGCAATTTTTTATTTAATAAATATTTTACTTTGTGTATGTGCATGTTGTTGTAATTGTGTATTCCTTTAAGCTCTGTGTGCCTTTGCTGAGCTTGTTTTTCTGCCCATTCTCAAGGGTCTTCAGTGGATACACTTAATATTACAGTAAGCATCCATATGGACAGAGATGGATTATAGTATTTTGGTTTGTTTTGATCTTTGTCATGTTGCATATTTTGCATTGTTTTGAATATTGTTCTGTGAAGTCATTGTTTTGTTGTAGCTCAGCATACCTGTCGTTTCTGTATTTGCTCAGCTTTTCTTTCCTCCATGTGATGTGCTTCTCCACTTCATCTCATTATTTCTCCCTCTGAATTCTCTCTCTTGAGTTGTGTACACTCTCTCTCTCTCACATCTATCCACCGTTTCTCTTCTTTAATCATTTTTCTCTCACGTCCTCTGGCATTCTCTCTCTCCTTTCTTTTGCTGTCTTTCTTATCCTCCCTCGTCCTCTCTCTATATTTCACAATATGTGCCAGTTCTTATTGGTTGGGGCCCCTGAGGGCCAGTCCCTTAATGAATGTGAGTGCCACGTTAATATTTCATGTGTCTTGTTCCTGTTTACTTAATGATAGCGCTAATTCAAAGGCCTATTGATTAAAATTTCATTTTATTTTGTTAGATGTTTTCTTGTTTATTTTACTTGCTCAGGCCGGGGTTTGTTTGTCTGAGTAAGTAGCATGTTTATGTAAAAACGAGTGAAGATAGAGCCAGGATAAGACCCTGGATTCAACATTTGATTTACACAGCATGTTGCTTCTCAGCGTGAGTGTGTATCTGTGCGTAAATGTTGGTGCGTTACTTTGGTAACAGTTTATTGTACAGTAGTTCAGCTTGTCCTCATTTTTCAGATGTTTTGTTCTTTTGTCTTTTCTCTCTGGCTTCTGTTCCCTCCAGAGACACAAATACAAAGTCAAAACCTTTCCTGTATTAGAGATCCAGGAAGACAGAACAAACTCCCCACAGCAGGATTGTCTCTCACACTCTTTATTTCTTCTTAACATCATTCATTCTCCTGTTCGTCTCTTGGAGTCTTGCCATCTGTCTGTGTTTGATTCACTTTCTTTCTAGGGTACTTGCTGTAGTCCTGCCTGTCTGGCCTCCTCAGAAGGGTTCTGAAGGTGCTTGAATGTGTGCGCAGACGAAATCCATCCGCGGCCCGCTGTGTCTTTGTTTGTGTTTGATTTCCAGTCTCTTTTCTCCATCTCTCCTCCACTGATCTCTGAATCTGTTTCTCGTCCTCTGTGATGTCATTCTCTCTGTATCATTTACAACATCCATCTCTCATGCCTCTTTCATGTCCTACCTGAAGTCGTGCCTTCAAAAATTTTCTCATTTCTCACTCCATCCCGGCTGTGTGTCCCTTGATAAGCTCAGCATGTAAAAATGAAAGCCAGATTGGGAAGGAAAAAGAAAACACAGCCCACCCCCCTCCCAGTTCTTTCAGTTTTTTACATTTTGCATAGCCAGGAGGGCAATTTTGTCAGATTTCTTATGTAAGAGACGGGAGTAAGGAAATAAGAGAGAGAGATTGACTGAGCTGGGCCTACACACACACACACTTTTAAAAGTCTGAGTCAAACTGATGTTATTTGGGGATTTTTAGACACCTATGTTGTAGCAGCACGATATGCGTCCACGTCACAACATGAGGGACAGTGAGTGATCAAACACAATCACAATCCTGCTGTTGTTCCTCAATATTTTATTATTTTTTGTTTACTGTTTTTCAGTTACCTGTAGCTTTCTTATTGCTTCACATCATCTCTTTTATCATTCTTTGACAGTTTTTATCTCTACTTTTCCTAGATTCTTTGAACAATCTACCTGGAAACTACAGTATTATGAAAAGGCACAAAATACTGTAAAGTATCTTTTTTTACATAAATAATGTCATTAATTGATTTTATTTATCAATTAACTTGTATTAACTGAATTCACATTTGAAATCAATGAAATCAATATATTTGCCGTAACCAACCTTTGCCATTCCCGCAGCTTTAATTCCTTTGTTGATTAATACAGTTAATGGTAAAGAACATTTTATAATTATATATCCTACTGACACACTAAAGCAAAAGATGCACTGTAATACAATCTTACAACATTGTTTTTCCTTTTCTCCTTTTTGGCAGCCTGTACTTTTGCACAGTACTGTATACGTATCTGTATGTAAATGCTTTGGCAAAACAAATGCGAAATATTTGTCATGCCAATGAGACACACTTAAATTGAATTGGAGAGAGAGGAAAGTGGTATGAAGGCTTGTCAGGCAGTGCTTTGCTGTGGAGAGACAGCGAGCAGCGAGATGAGAGGGTGTCACACTCACTTCACTTTAAAGCAATTGATGGTCGTTTAAGGCTGAATTACATGACACAACTTGTGCCTTGATTTGCAGTCTGCCAAACAAAGTCAAACTCCTCATTTTACTACAGGAACGTGGTGTATACTAGCAGCGCAATCTGTATTTGTGACTTTTATCACAGTTGTGCAGTTAAGTGGACAGATTTCACTGAAAATCATGTAGAGTGTGACTCACATTTTTTGATTCCATCTGATCGGTGATATCAGACATTATATTTAACTGACTTTAGGGACATCTCATAGTGTTTAAGGCTCCACTACTCGAATCTGAAGTCATACACTGACCACCCAATGAAAATCCAGTGTAAAGGGTGAATAATCGAGCATGAAGCTGGTGAAAAAGTCTAGCACCAGGAGTGCATCTGCTTGTGAGTTTGTTGTGTTTGTAATGTGTTAGTTAGTGTGTTATGTCCAGCTTTTAGACTTTTACAAAGTCTGTAAAGTCTGTGAAGAAAATTGCTCTCTTGTATATAAAAATGCACTTAATAATTTCCAGGTGACAAATGTTGGCCCTTAAAAATAACAAATATTTGTGACACAGGATGTCTGCAGCTCCTCAAGCCAAAAATGTTTTTTTTTACTGATACTTTAGTATCAGTCAGTCCATCTTTTTGTGGTTTTCTTCATCTTTCTGTCAGAACTCATACTATATATATATAGTATTTTTTTTTTTTTTTTTTGCTTTTGTGACTTTAAATTGAATGCCTTTCTTTTGGCCTATACTGGGTCTGTCTGCAACCTTTTGATGTGTTTTTATGTTGTCACTGTCTTTGCTTCAGAACGTTTTTGTGATTGAAAGTAGCAAAATGGTGTGTGTATGCAAAAATTTGACGCACCTATTGACATAAAGCTACTTTGCAGCTGTAAGAACTTTGGATTACTTTATTAACTTCACAGTGGCACTGCATGCGCTAACACAGCATCATCCCTCCCTGTGTGTGTGTGTGTGTGTGTGTGTGTGTGTGTGTGGTGTGTGGTTCGTAATATTGGGGTACACAAGCTCATGCTGTGAAAGTGTCACACTGGTGAGCAGGGTGTTGCCAAGCAACTCCGCTGTGTACAGACGTGAGTATATAACTAACTGTTGTATATATGCCTGCTGAAATGACCAGCTTAGACTAGTCTGATCCTGTGGAGTGTTTGTATATCTGATTCATACGTTACACAAAACTGGCAAGAGCTTTCAAAAGAAGGAAGGAGCAATCTGATTGTCGTCAAATCATACCCAATTTTTGGGAATCAGGCTGCAAATATTTTCCATATAAAGTTTTCATGGAGCAACAATAATGACTTCCAAGAAAGAACTAGTCAATATTAAATCACATTACACTTTTGTACAGAAATGTAATGATGGGGTTATGCTCACAACAATGCAGTATTAAAGTGACTGTACATGAGGTACACACGACGTTTTAAAAATTGTTCTGAAAGTTTATTTGAGACACATTATCTCTTAATACAATACTAATTCTGATTGGCTGTTTTACATGTCAATTCATGTTACATGTTATTCATAGACCAGCATCAATGTTCATGTTAGTTCAGGATTAAGTTTAGTTAGGCTGGTTTGATGCAAGTTTCAGCATTCCGTGTTACTTTAGGGTGAGGGACCAGGAGGCAGTTTGTTTCTGTACATGTGTGATGAACAGAAACAAAGTCAGTATGTCCTTGTCCTTGTCAGTATGTTGACAAGGTCCTTGTCAGTATGTTGGTCCTTCTGGGCTTTTGTTGGAGGATTGATTCTGACACACAAACACACACACCTAATAACATACACACAAACATTGTGTCGGTCAGTTTGATCTATTTGATCCTCACACACAGAAAAACAAGACTGATGTTTCTATATAAAGATTCCCTGACAGGCAGAGAGAGAGAGAGAGAGAGAGAGAGAGACATAATTGGACTTGTTGCTAGTGTGCGTGTGTTGCAGGACCACATGAAGTTAAAATCCAGGTCTATTAGAGCTCATTCTAAGCTTCTTAATCCATCCTGTTCCACCAATGCTCATCTATTAGCACTGCAAGCCTCATAATTACTGCTGCTCATTGGGCCTGATGTGTGGAAATGTGCCCTGCGCTTTACCAGCTCCTACACACACACACACACACACACACACACACACACACATAAACACACACACACATGTTGGGTTTTCATGTTTTATGGGGACATAAATGTCTATATTATGTCTATGAATGACATATAAATGACATATTATGTCTATGTCCACAGATATAATTGTTTTTATTCTGTACAAACTGTATATTCTATCCCCCTACACTAACTCCACACCTAAACTCACAGAAAACCTTCTGCTAATTTAGATTTTCAAAATAGATCATTCTGTATGATTTATAAGCTTTTTTTCTCATTGGCACCACAAATTGTCCCCACAAGGTCAGAATTTACATTTGGTCCCCATTACATAGTGAATACCATGACA
>JAZGTK010000068.1:58137-201938 GCA_036877625.1 Ambastaia sidthimunki
CACAGACACAAACACTCACCACACACAGTTCACAGCTCACCATCCCTCAGAGTCTGAGCTTCTCAGCTTAGTGTGATCACACAAACAGTAACATTTTCCCACAATCACAAATTCAATTATGGTTGTTGCAAAAAGCTTCAGTTTACGATTACAAAGCGTGAAAAGGATAATCACCAGTCAGTACTATGTTCAAAATGTTCATGTTTTGTTATTGTAGTGTGTTTTAATGTTTGTGTTGTGTTCCAGGATAACCTTGGTAAAACCCTCATGAACGTCCCTGAAGCAATATCTGCGTCGCACCCGTAAATGTGAAGTCACCAGTCTGTAGAAGAATGAATCTTCTTTTGTGTTTCTGAAGACGCTGCAATCGTTGTCAGAGTTATTGCTTAGCGACACGAGAGCGCTTTGTGCTCTGCGGAGCAAAAAAATAAATCGATGTGCTTTACTGGGAAAAAAGAAAAGTGTAATAATATTTTCATGATGTAAAAGGTAAAACCTTCCATCTCTTTGATGCAAACCAAAGTAATAGCATTACAAGTTTTACATTAGAAACACATTTTCTAACAGAGCTGAGGCCATCAGGGTATTTAGAATGATGAGTCTCTCTCACCTGCAGTAACTCATTTCTTTTTGGCACAGTGCAAATTACAAAAGCAGATTTGGCCCCTGCGGCTAAAAATGCTAAATATCGATACGCTGTCTCTTCCGAACCTCATTGCAATCTGTTAAATAGGAGAGCAGACATGCGATAAAGTGCACTGATTTTATTTTTACACCCCGCTGGAAGACTTTCTACTGCTGCTTAGGCCAAATTCTGCAGCTGGTGTGGTTTAAACATGTATTTAGGTGGTAGATTGATGCCTACAATGCCACAGTACACGGGAGCTTTGGTCTTCCTGGCACTGAGGCCCACCCAACTCGTCTACAGATGGGATAACTGGTCTGGATGGTGGCGGTTTCCCAGGAGGTCCCGCTTTGATGAGCTTCTCTGGGTGTTTGATTTTAGGCCAGACAAATCTGAACTATCTGGCACCAGAATCATCTCTGAGATCTCCTGGACATTTTGTTCCGCAGTTTTTTCTTCATAACCACCTGTGCTATTGTAGGCAAAATGGTTCTAATGATGATGGCCTGTAAAACACTGATGGCCTTGTGTACTGTTTTAACTAAACTCCTGCCTCTTGATACACCGGGAATTAAACTGAAATTTGTCTGCCGAATGTTCCCGCGGCGATCCGAACGAAAAATGTGGAAAGGCGATGCGGGAAAAACAAAGAGGTTTCCAAATTCAAACCAGCTTGGCACAATGAATGCTATTATCAGCAGATGTTCTGGCACAGAAAATTAAGTGCTTGCAGAATATAAACTAATTTCATGCCATAAGTAATTTAACATGCTATTTAGGAGCTGGTTTTAAAACAGCTTTGAGTCCACACCGGACTGGATCTTTTAAAAGCGCCTCATTTAAACAGAGAATGTGGAGTTATTACCTCATAAAATTACAACAGTGGTCTAAAGTTAACGAAACAAGCAAATAAATGTAATTCTTCTTCAAATGAAAACAATTATGTTAATTTAATAGATAAAAATAGGCTCTTGCTTCAGAGCTGGACCGTATAAATACAGAGATTGTTGTCAGACTTTTACAGTTTGTTTTGGCTCTAAAAGCTGATTGGATGAGCCACATTGTAGGCCAGTAGCTTAACTAGGCAATGTTAGTTAATAATAGTGTCAATTTGCTTGGCATAAATGGTCTACAGTTACATAATAATAAACTGTATTATTTGTTGGAATTGTTTATTGTGATTAGGATTGCAAGATGTAACTTATTGATCCTTGTGACATTTATTGTGTATTGATGATGCCACAGTGAGGTTTTGAGCGTTGTTCTTTGCATAAGGCCATAAAACCTCATAACCATTTTCTTGGTTATTCCCTGAATAAAAGCATTTGGTGTTAGTTAAACAAGACACAGAATAGAGGTTAGGTCAGTAATGATTACAGATGATAGTTTAAAGCTTTGGCAATGAAGGGTTTAATGTTACTGGTCTGTTTCACAGCCAGCCAGTCACAACCAAGCCTATAGATTCTTACCTCACCTTTCAATCCTAATGCATACCAAGCCACCCGTACTGACCCCAATTTTTTCTTTTTCTTGACCATATACTGAAGAGTAAACAGACTGCCAAACGCCTGTTCTTTATCTCCCCCTTTATCTATAAATCTCTCTATCAGTCTCTCTATCATTGTCTGGTTTCGCCTGTATCACTTCTGATAAAAATCTTTAATTAATCAATGCTGGCACTGCCTCAGACCACTTGCAGCTTCCATTTCACCATTCTTAAGACGTCAGCTCCACCGTCATTGTAGTCCTCCATAGTAAACAATGTTTCTTCTGTCTGGCCATACGTAAAGGTCTTTGAATGCTGAGATTGTCCACTCCAGACAGTGACAACTGGTGACCTCAGTTAAATGTCCACGATGTCTCGTCCTTCTACTCCTGGGATTGTTCCATCTCTCTCTCTCGCTCTCTCTTTCGCTCTCATTTGATTCTCACCAACTCGCCTCCTTTCTCCATCTTCTTTCATATGTGTGAAGTGTATCTATGTGTGATGATTACAGCTTAGTGGTTGTGGAAGTGTGAGGACTGTGTGTGTGTGTGTGTGTGTGTTTGTGTGTGTGTGAAGATGAATGTGCTTGTGTGCTGTGGTCAGTGTCTTCACCCCAACAGCAACAGCCAACAGCAGTCAAGCGCACTCTAAACGAAACAAGCTTGTTGTTACGTTACCCTCTGGAGAGTGCAAAGAAATAGGAGGGAACAGTGTGTGTGTGTTTGTGTGTGTTTGTGTATCAGCAGCAGGGCTGGCAGCAATATAAGAGTGGAAATGGCCGAGAGAGCAAAAGCAAGCGAGTGAGTGAGCAAGCAAGTTGAAGGGTCTGAGTGTTTGTTTGCTGGACTGTGACAGGCTTTCCTGTTCTTAACCAGAGTGCCTTTATAAAACAGAAAAGCATTTTTAGCATCCACGCAGAAGTAAAAGAGCCTGATTAGAGTTTTGTCTTGTGATTTTTGTTGTTTTTTATTTGAGGAAAAACGTAAAACTGATTTATTTTATAGAGGTTGTGAAAGTGAGACAGACACATATTTCACATACGTATGAGAACACAGAAGTAGTCTGTGTTGGTTTGAGGGTAATGTTTGCAATACATTTATATATTGTGATGAGTAGTTTACATTAAGAATTTTTTTTTACAACAATTTAAAGGGGGAAAGACTAGTCAAGTAATAATTAGTAATCTCGGCAACAGTTTTCATACATTGCATTATTAAATGGTCAACCTCATCAATTCTTTAAACTCAGAAAGAAGTGTTAAAGTATTAAAATATATTAAAATGTACAGTCTACATACAGTAGATATTCTCGCATACAGAAAGAGAGAAAGTGAGAGTATGACAGAGCATGACATCATAGTGTATCAAGTGTGCATGCTGGGGAAAGATGTGAAAATCATTAGAGCATTGAAAGAGAGCAATAAAAGAAGCAAATGACTCTGTCAGCTGTTTTATGTTGCAGGAAACAGAGAGAGAGAGATCAGCCGTAAAATAGATCAAGAGATGAATGAAGGATCCAAAAAGTGAAGGAGAAAAATGTAAAGATGGAAGAGATGAAATGATAGAGACAGGGAGAGAGAGAAGGGTAGGAGTCAAACTGCACATTTAATCTCCTCCACTCTCTGGCACGCTGTAAATCAGCCACAAAACACAGTTACTAGAGCTTGACCAGCCACACACACACACACACACACATACACTGAGTCATACCTGCGGCACTAAGACAGATACACACACTGATACACACACAAGTCTCTAATGTACAGTGGCAGGGAGCACTTACAATACAGTACTGTGATCTTATAATGGTCTTATTTTGGGACACATATCTTGGTAAGACCACAGTATTCCTTGAAGTACCTTAGAGTAGCTTGTACTGTAAATACTGTACCATTGTATATAAATATGGTAGTTATTCAGCATTATGGTATACATGGTATGTTTATGTGATATCATTATATTGTACAGGATTAAAAACAGATATAGTAAGATTAGCCGCCTCTTTTTTTAGAACACAAATAAAGGAGTTTCAAGACAAAAGATGTTGGTGAGGTGTGAGATAATATATTTGGTGAATTATTTTAATAGGTAAAAGTATGGTGGTTGTATCATTAAAGGGATAACAAGGAACATTGTCATGGGTCATCGATGGTGTAGAAAACTCAGTGGACCTTGTAGAGATGGGCACACCTGTAAAAATTAGTCCTGGATCCTGTAAATTTTAGCAATGACTCTAATTATTGTAGTAGTGTCCAACTCTTAGTTTTATTTTTAGAAGCGTGTTCATCTAAATAGGCTGTGATGAGAGTGAAGGAAGGGTCTATACACGGGGTCTGGCACCAGGTGGCCATTGATTAAGTGGCTGTCCGGCTGTGTTGTGTACTTCCCGACCTCAAAGGCACCTCATGCATGCCCAAGGGAAGCCAGTTTGCCATAGGTGAGACTCTGATTCTGGATTTATGAGTCCGGTGACAAAGCAAGCATTATTCATTCCACTTCCTGTTGCCAGCTTGGATATGGACTGTTGCTTGGATCGTGAGTGCAATCACAATGAAACTCAGTTTGAAAAACCTTTACGTCATGAAAACGCTATAAACACATTACGGTAAAAAGATGCATGCAGCTACGCAGTTGGCTAATAAAGATCTGATAAAGTAATAAACCACTGTGCTGGCTTTCACGCTAATACGGTTACGCACACACAAACGCTCACGTTCTCTCTTGGCTGGCCGCCCTTCTGCGGCAGTGCTTTCTGTCCAGAGGCAAAGAAAAAAACACTTCCAACTGTAACGGCAGGAGCAAAGTTGTGTGTGCGCGTGTGGGTGGGAGGCTAGTAATTAAATGGACAGTTTATGTGAACGCGTGTGTGCGTGTGTAATTTTGCTGTATGTTGCGTTTAAATGGGTTGGAAATGAGGCAATTTGCTTCACAGAGAATAATACTTTCATCTGTGTGAGCTGGAACACGTGTGCTTATAATTTACAACCTCCTGTCCACACGCGCACACACACACACACACACACACACACAGACAGTCATTCCGTGCTGTACAATTACTGTGTCCTTCTGTTGTCCCCTTTAAATGTCACCATTTGCGCTTGTGCAAGGGCTGTTCGAGTGGGAGAAGAGTGTTGCATTTGCTAGTTTACGCACACCTGATGTTTTTTTGTTATTTTAATAAATGAGTCTATATGCAAATGTGTGTGTTTGTCTCTGGGTAGGTGCAGAACTTTACACCCTCTGATGCTACAGACCAGCTGATTAATAATTAAATCTTGCCAACTTATTTGGAGATCACTGATGACATTAAACTGTCTGAGCGCTTCCTCTCTGTCGATTTTAATTTCAGGACGAGTGATTCCATTGAGCCTGTGGTCTGTAATTGTGTTGCGTAAATAAGATGCTTAAAAATCCCATAAAAATCGGAATTGGAGTTTTTGGCTTTTAGTCCGTGTCTATTAGCTTTGATGTCATCTATGTGCGATGGTACTTCTAAAAGTTCACTAAATTAACCTTTAGCAGATTCATGCATTTCAAATTTAGAGTCTCTCATTTCTGTCCAATCATTTTAGAAATGCTCTTTAAAATGAGAATGTTTCTTTCCCACCTGCAACCAAAGCAAATAGAAACCCTATTTGCTACTTCCTGTTTCAACAGGAAACGTGTCATCACAGGAAGGACCCTGCACTTGTCTTGACTCTTCAAGTGCTAAATGGCCTTATGGCACAGGTGGAGGACACAGTCAGAACAACTTCTGTGAACAGTGTTTTTTTGGGGTAGAGTTCTGCCTTGCTTTTAAAAAGATTTAAAAGTTAAGAAACTTTAGAGACTGTTTACTTATTTATAGCTTGGCTGCTGTCAATGCAAACTTGTTTGTGTAGGACGGTCATTTGTGATAATTTGGGGAACAGCGCCACACTTGAAAAGATACAATTTCAAAGTATTGATGCATCACACACACCACCCCCTTGTAGCCTCTCGTAATTGTAAAGAAGTTTTGTAAATATTTTCTCAACTTCTGAAGCAACACTTTGGCAAACAGTTTTGTGTACATCTTGCGACGCACCATCCTCACTAAAATCAATGGAATGGCAACATTATTGCAGAGACTGTCTGAACAAAAAGGTCACAGAGTATGGAGTGCATGTATAGAAGCGGGAGCGACAGAAAAAGAGGGTTAGTGAGTTTATATGTTTACCTTAAGGTGAGTACGATGAATTTGTATTGATTTTGTGTGTATTGTTTGGTCTATGAAACAAAGCTACACAAAGCGGGCCTGCATATGTGTTTGTGTGTGTGGCCGGTGACAGCATTACTTGATTAGAGCAGTAAGAAAAGAGGGTGAGGAGAGAAAGACGGAGGGAAAGATGTTTTAGAGGGCAGGTGATGGACAGGGAGATCAAGGACAGAAATGAATGACAGCAAAGTCTGGATGGAGTAACGAATGAAACACAGCCGAGCCCTCCTTAATGAAGACGAATTGAGGTCCGAGTCCGACAGTGATTGCAATGGATCTCCACGGTAACAGGGCAGAGAATGCATAATGGTCAAACATCTCCCCTAAGAGTGGCAATAATAGCCCCCTGAGTCTGAGGTAACCGGGCCGTGACATCACCGCTTTGCATTGCATCGCTACGACAACTACTCTCCTCCAGCTGTTGCCAGGCACCGGTCACCATGGAGATGCAATATAGGCTGGGGTTAAGAGTTAGGGTAAGAGAAGGGTGGGGATTTTAAGTGTTGAGGGTTGCGTATGTTTATGAATGCGTGTTGCTAAGGAGCAAGCGTTTCAAGGTCAGGTTGTTACAAAGGTAATGTTAAAATGCAATAGAGAGTGTTAATGGGGTAGAATGAGAGAAAAAAAGGAATGAAATATTATTAGTGATATTGCAACCTTCACCTGGCTGTTAGAATGACAGAGAAAATAAGTGAAAACAAGAAAGACATCAAGATAATGACTAAGATAGACAGTAAATGTAAAGTGAGAGAAACAGCTAGGAAAGAGAGAGAGAGAGAGAGAGAGAGAGAGAGAGAGAGAGAGAGAGAGCACGGTGACCCTCTCTGACACTAATGGCTGGTCCACAGTAATTTGACATAGCTTTTCTCCGCCCCTTTCTCTAATGATGTACCAGACATATGGCACAGATGACAAACACAGACACTCTTTTAAACAGTTAAAATGTTTTGATGTACGTTTCGTGCTCTAAAGCTTTACATTTTAAGAAAGTATTTCTTAGTATGCACTAACTTTTAATACTTTCTTGTAAAGCTCAGGCACATAAACTTTATTATTTATAACTTTTTTTTTTTTACAAGGGCAAAAACATTAACTGGATGTCTAACAGGATGGAAAGGAAGAGCTATCTTTAATAATGTCATGCTATTTTTGTAATAAAAACAGGGTGGAGTGTTTTGGAGTGAGACAAACCATCTAATACTATGAATAAATGCCTAGAATATTTCTTAATAATTGCCAGTTTTTATGTCAGACATAAATGCATAGTAAACAAAAAAAAGAACCATCTCCATTATACTATGTATACAGTATATGCATTTCCTCTTACTCATCCCCTT
The DNA here is from genome assembly GCA_036877625.1 of Ambastaia sidthimunki. Lineage (NCBI taxonomy): Eukaryota > Metazoa > Chordata > Actinopteri > Cypriniformes > Botiidae > Ambastaia > Ambastaia sidthimunki. The sequence goes on from JAZGTK010000068.1 coordinate 65,822, forward strand.
TATATCTAATCACTCCTTAGTAGACACAATCTACTCACTGTCTTATACAATTATGCTATTCTAATGAAAGACTACTTACTAATTATAATGTCTACTAACCTATAAGGACTAGCATTCACTCTCTCTTTATCTCCATGGTCCTGGACTCATTGAGTAATGAAGCACTTTGTCTCAGAGCTAAACTCCCACAGCACATCTGCGTTAGCGTAACATTCATTAAGCAACGTTGCAGATCTTCAACAGTGCCGCTAAGCAACCTTTTACCGCCACGCATTCCTAGCTTAGCGATTTGGAAGCGCAACCCCTGCTGTGTCTCCACACCTGCCTCTGAGTGAGAATTTATAAACGTATCTTCACCCTGTTTTATTAAAGTCCATTACAGAGGACTGGTGCTGGATCTGCTGGGGTCATTTACCTCTCTGCACTATGTTAGCCTGGCTATTATTAAGTAACGCTCCAAGCTGAGTTTAGACCTGCTCGTGCCATTAATATCCTCCCAGCTCTGTTTCAAGTCATGAATATCAAAATGGCCGGCGGGGAAACGACCCCTTTTCCAGGTCATTGTTGTCCTCAGGTGCTGATCTTGTGATCAATGCCAGTGCTTGGTGATTATAAGAGAAAATACTTAACTGATCAGGGGTCAGTGGTGCGTTGCGTTTGGTGACGTAAGTCCCATGCTATTGGAATTTGTGTGTGAGTTATGCACACTTGTCAGTTTTGCTCTCTTCTTTTATTCATAGAGGAAGAGCTAACGGCTCCCAGAGCTTGTTTCCTCATAATTACCATCCTTTCTCATCCTAAATTACATTAATGGTTAATGTTCACCAAACACAGACCTGTTAGTGTAATGTTAGCTAGTAGCTAGCTCTTATTAAAATTTGTTTGTTCAAGGTTGTTTTAGCATGTGCTGTTAGAGGCATTTAACTCCCTGCTCTATCTCGGTCTAGCGTTTATTAAGAGCTTTCTCTCCCAACGCACATTTGTTTTCCTGCAAAAGCTTTTATACAAGTGTTTAAATGGGGCGTTTGTTCCCTTGGGAGGAGAGAGAGGCGTTGTGCACAGGTTACACAGTACAGGTGTAGTTATTTACTGTAGACTCCCACTGTGCTCCAGCAACAACTTTACCCTGCCGCACTGTGTGTGTGTTTGTGTGTGTGTGTGTGTGTGTGTGTGTGTGTGTGTTTGTGTGTTTGCTTGAGTTTTTGTTATTTTACCATCCCCGTCCATGTATACAAGCACTGCGCCAAGGATTAGCATTTATTTAGCTCTTCTCGCTTATTTATTTATTCATACGTGGGAGTTTTTTAAGCTAATTAGTTTGCATCCAAGAGAAAACTGTAATTGTGTCCTGGGGGATGATGGGATGGCAGGGGGTGGGCACAAGAGACGAGAGAGAGCAAGCAGAAGACTGAAATGAAAAAAGAGAGAGACAGAGATTTATTAATAGAGATGTTAGGTTTGTGTAGACAGGGCGAGATGAGACGTGAGGAGGCATCGCAGTGAAGGTTTGAGTGTGTTTTAGGGGAATCGGTACCTCTCAATGCTTCTTAGAGCCACTTGTGTTAAGATTAAAATGTTTGTCAGGTGAGCTGCCAACCTTCAGTGTGTGTTTAGCTAACAGCATGTTTTCACAGACAGCATTCTTACATCATTTACTTTCACATTGAGTTTACATAACCGCATGAAGGAGAGAAGAGCGAGAGAGAGAGAGAGAGGGTGGCAGTGGAGGGATAGAGTGTTTTTGCAGTCACAGATAGGGGAGAATTACAGTGAGATGAAACTGAATAGTGTGAGGGGTGATGAAAATTATTCCTCCTCTGGGGAGTTTTTACCTCCTGTCAATCACTGTATTAATATCAATCCTTCCTTCCTCGCTCACATCTCACACTCACTGTTTTGTCAATCACTCAAAATATCACTTCTGTCCTCAATTTTCTATCCTCAAATATCCATCCAATTCCAGCAAACCATAGGAGACTAGGCCGATCTCATTTCTCTAGCTAACAATTTTAGGTTGTAAGAATGTTTGCGTAACATTTCAATTAAGTAAAAAAAACATTAAAACATTATTTCAAAAGCTAGGAATGTTTAAAACGTCCACCTTTTTAAATGTTGTATTAATGTTATTGCTTGATTATGAGAATATTATTCTGAATTTGTTAGTGGGACATTTAAAAAATGTTTGAATAATGTTTTTGATATATGATACATAACATTATAAAAACATCCCACTAATGGAATGTTAAAGAATGTTTTTGATAACATTGGGAGAACATTAGCCAGCGTTCTGAAAACATCCTATTTTCAAATGCTGTTTCTAAAACAAGTAGTTGTGACTACTTGGTAGTTGTTCAAACCATTGTAAAATAGTTGATATACACACACCTGGCCTCACATCAGCTGAATTTTGTATAATTCTGCCAAGTCTTTTGGCTGGCAATTACAAATAGCCTACAGTTACTGTAATGAACTCTTTAAGTAGGTGTAAGAGTTGTTTATTGTGATTATTAACATAATAAACAACAATGTTTAGCATTTTGTTGTTGGTGGCATTTCTGCTTGTACAAAAGCAATAACCCATTTCAGACTGTTCAGTTCAGTCATTTGTTATCATGGCTACAGCATGTGGTAAAATGAGAACGCAATGCACAGCTTTTAGTGGTGGCTTACAGCTTTAATGTTTCTTTTCAATTTCACTTTCTCTTGATGTCTCCTTGTTCTATTACATTCTTTTTGTTTTTCTTCCTTTTACTTTTGTGATTCATGTTTATACTTTCATATTTTAGACAGTGGGCAGCATTATTTAATATAGCATGTTGTTGAGTGAGATTAATGTTCAGTAACGTACAGACTGTTTAAACCTTAAACATTGTGATGAGCAGAATGCATTACTGAGAACAGCATCGAATAGCTGAATTGACTGACCTTGATCATGTGTGTTGTGTTGGAGTGTTACAAGCACGCAACTCTGTTTTTTCTTGCTAAACCTAAAGCACTATGGAAGGGTGTATACAGAAATATTGATTTTCATAGCACATGGTGAGGCTTTTTGTTATTGTCCCTACAAGGACGGTCTCCTCAACTAGAAGGTTTCATATTCATCTATGTTCAATGTTTGACTTAAAATCCCACTGTTTACTTCACATCTCGTCTTCGTGGCTTCTGTCTTCACGCGATATCGACTTACTGTAGGACAGGCATCACACAGAGACATGCAGACAAACCTAAGACCAGTTCACACTGAAAATGTTTCAATCTCTTGTGGTCACTGGCCCAGTTCACACTGGTGGCGACAAAGTAATGCGGAAGTAATTCATTTTTAGTGAGGACTGGCAATATGGCCGTTTTTAGTGGCTCCACTAAGCTGGAAAAACTTCAGCTTCATGCAAATGGGTGGCAGCTACAAATGGGTGTGAAGATGGATGCAGGGATATAATAAAAAATGATGCATGGAAAAACGCCATTTGAGTTCATACATTATACATAGATGTAAATGTATATATTCATGATATCATACATTATGCACAGCTATAGTTTATATACAAACACTTTCCCCTGCAGAATGCTAATTTTTAGCTTGAAGAAAACAGATTCCTTTTCAAAATGGAATGACAATATATTTTTACTGAGAATTCATATAATGTTTGATCAGAATTTTCAGTCCTTTTCCACTAATATTATTAATTAATCTAATAACATTAGTTTATCAAGCGGTAAGAACACCTGCTAGCTGCTAACACACCAGTGACCCGGTGACCTCCAGTGAAGAAGAGTGACTCTTGTCTGTGCTATCACTTGGCGTTTTTACTCAGTCACAGGCTGCAGATCACTATCTGCACTCCCATTGGTTGTTGAAGCATCACATGACTGCTCATTTGCATAATGTTGTACTCCTAGGTCGCAATCCCTCATGTCACTAAAAATCACAAACTCTTACTAAAATTAATGACTTCAGTCACTTTGTCACTGAAGCGCCCCATTACTATCACACTATCACTCTTTCTCTTGTTTTCATTTTCTCTCTCTGTACCTCCTTTTTATGTTCAGACCCTCAAAACAGACATTTGTCTGTTTTCATAAAGCTCTCTCTGTATTCAGCTACTTTGTATCTCTCTCCCTCTTACTCAGTCCTTTTCTCTCTCTCTCTCATTTTAAAATGTCAAATGGGAATCATGGATGCAGAATGTGGTCATTTTGTGCTGACGCAAACAATGTGTCACATACACTAAAACGCACACTAGCACCTGCTGATCTATAAACATACATACAGTACACTAGCATCCAAGCACACACTTCAGCATAATAAATAAGCAGTTGTAGGCTGAGTATGGACTACTTTGCATTCCACTTGTGTTGTTCATTTCAATAGTGCTCGTTGTGGGTCTGTTCTATAGTGCACACACTAAAAGATAACTTAATTCTCAGTCTCCTTCAGCCATCCGGTTTACAAGGCTGGCCCACCACACTCCTGACGTAAACACTGAAGTGGTCCAGGACTTAATAGCATAGTTGCTTCCTGTTTGTAAACACTTTAAAGGACCAAACGCATTAGTTACCCCCCTCACGCTCTCTGTCTCGTTTATCGGAAGAGAGCTTAACCAAAATCCTTGTCTTAAAAAAACAGACGGCATTTCATTAGTCACCTAAATGCACACAAAATATTTTGAAATGACAAATTCAAAATGTGTAACTAATTTCACAGCTGCTTGAGGTAGTCTCTTGAGCGACGCGACAGTGTGTGTGTGTTTGTGTGTCTCTGCGGAGCTGGAATGCAAATGACGGAAGTATTGGCTGTATCTCCTGCAGATGGGAAGTAAGTCATTTTGTAGCAGCTGTGTTTGGAGCTGCTGGGCAAACGGGACAAGGACCACATCAGTCCCAGAACTAATAGTGAAGGTGTGTGTGTGTGGGGTGGGAGGGTTTTGCCTGCATTGTTAGGACCTAATGTCCCCAGAAGGACAGTAAAACTATAAATCATTTAAATTAATGGAAACAGCTAACGGTCCCCACCAGAAAAACGGCTTAATAAACATACTAAATAATGTCCTAATGAACATAAAAATACAAAAATGTGAGGATTAGATGTAGAGTTAGAGGATAGAAAATATTATCAGCTCAGTGTAAAAACAATAGAAGTCAGTGGCAAGTCCTCACATTAATTTAAAGACAAAGTGAAAGTCGTTGCAATGATAAGAGTGATAACATCTGTGAGTGTGTGTGTGTGTCTGTGTGTGTGTGACTAAGAGAAATTAAGTGATACTTAGTACAAAACAAAACAGATTAGTGCTGAGAAAGTGTTAAGTAAAGAGAGCTTAAAACAGCAATATATTATTTGACAGGAAATAAACGATTCAGTCAACTTTTAATTGACTTTTTATGAGCTCAGTGCTTTTATACGTCTAGTGAAAATGAAAGGAAAATGAGGCAGGAGGGGTTCAGAAATGGGCAGAACGACTGAAAGAAAGAGCACATGACAGAAATAAAATAAATAGCGTGTCATGCTGAGTGAGAGAATGAAACAAGCTAGGGGTCAGGGTAAAGAGCGATGGCGGGGGTTACACGAACCCCTTTATTGTCAAAGTCAAATGCGGCCGGTTGCTGTGACAACATGCAAATGAGATGCAAACGAGCGGAACATTAGGGAGGAGGGTTGGCTGGCAGGGTGTTGTTGTCATGGCGACCCCCAGTGATGCACAACGGAAGAACACAAACAGGCGGGAGGGCTGCGCAGGGGACAGGCAGAGTGATATTAAAAGAAAGAGACACGTTTGGAGATGAAGAGATTATGGAGCAAAGTGCTGAACAGGGAGCATATTAAGGGGTGGGCTGTTGGTGGGATACAGAATAGAACTTATCATTTAATTCTTTGTGGGGAGTGTAAAAGCAGTTAAAGTAATACACTGGAGTGATATTCAAATGGAATGTTACCATAAGGATAAGGGATGGAGAGGTAGAATTCCTGTTGTTTTCTTCTTTTAGGTCTTAGTTTCTGTTTTCATCAGTTTCAGCTTTTGGTGCGTGTGAAAGTGGACATCTAACAAATTGATAAGGCAAGGGGATAGACAAGTGGCTGGAGAGAGAGTGAAAAGGGTTTGCTTTGCTGGGACAGAGAGATTGAGCTGTGAAATGAATGTGATACAGCACGCACAAGGAAACCGATGAAAGAAACAATGTGCTCTGAGGGAAACTTTCTGAAAAACTGCTGTTCTCACCATACCACAATTTCAGAAGTTTTCACCAATACCCATGATTCTCTGGGCCATTTCTGAAACTGAATGAATAAATATTAAATAAAAATAATAAATGAAAACAATTACCTGCAATTATTACTTCACTAAGTAAACATTAAACATTTATTATTATTGCAATTAAAGAAATTGAAAGCAAAGAAACAAATGAAGCAGTGGGTGTTCTTGCTTTTTCTCAGTACTGTTGTTTGATTAATAATAGCATACAGGTGTATGAGGCTGAATTTACACTGCAAAACATTACACACAGTTCTGATTTGACAAGTCTATTGTTTGTCTTTTTGGCCACCCGTTTACATTCACAAGTGTACCATTTAGAAGAAGTGTATTTACCATTCATGCATGCAGGCCTGCCATTAACATATTGTTTTGGACATTACCAAAAATGCTGTTGTCTGATTGGCTAAGAAGTTTGTAATAAGTTGCATCTAATTGCATGAGTTTGTTGCCCTCCGGCTGATTGGTGGACCTGTTATGAGCATGATAGGCAGGTATTGTTTCTTTGACAGCATAATGAGCTGATTAGTGGCATGTTGCCATTACTTCACTCTCTTCAGTGTTTCTCAGTTACCTCATCAGGCTCATGTCATGCTTAAGGAGTTGTTTTAGAAAGCACTGGACTGGACTCATATTGCTAACATTGCTCATAGTTCTTTTCTTTCTCTATGAGGGGACATTGCCTCCTGCCCCCAAAACCGCCCCATTTGGTGTTGATGCTGTGTTGTGTTTTGACACCCACACCCCTCACCACAGACAGGCACACACCTCTGTCTCTGTCTCTCACCTTCATTTCCTTTGTGGAATATATGCAAATCTGTTGAAGAATTGGGGCTATATAATAATAATAATCATCATCATAATAACCATAATAGTAATAATAATAACAATAATAATAAAAATAAACTCATGATGTGCACAGTGCACCCAGCTGGAGGCTGGGCAGCTGTGTAATGGAGCAAACATGAACCTCTCATGCAGGGAGAGGCATTATGGGATAGGGGAGAGGCCAGCAGAGATCTCTCTTTTACGAAAATCATCTAAAACAGAAGACGTCAAAGGTGAGCGAGCGACACTGAGAGAGACTAACAAAATGAGGGAGAGAGAGATGAAAAGACTGCAGATTGCTCACAGCAAGAGATGTTCTCTTTGCTATCCAGAATGCAGTACGGCTGTGTAGCTGCCTCTCCGGCGGGCGTCCTGCTGCCCGGTCCGTCCCAGACGACACGCATGGGCAGCAGCATTTTATCACCAGCGCTCACACGCTCGCACAGCCTCAGCTTGCTTCTGGTTTCACTCCAGCACCCCTGCGATCTCTGTGAAAAAACCTGCAGCCAGCAAAACAGGCCATACAAATTTCTGTTCATTTAACAAAACAACCCAGATGTGGAGAGAGGAAATGAATCAGACCAACTACAGAGAGAGAGAGGGAAGAAATCACACTGTAAACCAAGCGTGCGAGCTCACCTGCCGGTCGGCTCCGTGTCACATATGGATCGGAGCCCCACTGTGGCATCTGACAGGTCAGAGGGGCCACACATCAGCAGGTTAAACACAGACTCACCAGCGCTGGCCTACTTAAACAACCACTGAGATTCCCAGCCAGCCTCTGACAACATGAAAGCATGCTGCCAATATTTCCAGTACTGTGTGTGCTGTTTTCTTTTTTATCGTCCCTCTTTTTTGTCACAATCTTTTCCCTGTTGCTTTTGTCCTGTGTGTCTGATTCTACTTCTTGGCTTTCTTCCTTTCCTCGCTGCTTTATTGTATCCCACCAGGACGGTTTTGGAGAGCTGACCGTGGGGGCTTGGCGAAACAGCAGAGGAAAAGCGCTGACTCTCTAAACGCTCTTCACACACAGCAAGATTAGAAGGCTAATCAGGCGACTCTCTCTCAGGCACCTGCGAGGCCCCTCCAGCAGATTGGGTTGTTGTTGTTAGTTACCGCCACATTAGCAGAGTTAACTGCAATTACATTCTTCTGCCTGCGGGGGTCAGCCAGGTTACTGCTCATTAACTTCTTTCAGTTGATGTTTTTCCCCCTCTTGCTTCTTTCTCACTCTTTTTTCTTTCTAGGTCAATTCTGAGACAATAATTAGGGGCGAGAGAATAGGAGAGGGAGACAGTGAGATTGGGCGTAAAAAGTCTTTTGTGCAGAGCGTTTTTGAGGAACACAATGGCATCAGTGTGCTTAGGACCCGAGAAGGACAGAACCGAGCGGTTTTCACGGCACACCAGTCGCCCGAATGAAGGGCAGCGTGCTTTTCATCAGCGCCCAACTGGGCGAGAGGATTGAATGGTTGGAGAGAGTGTGGGTGTGCGGTTATGAAGAGCAAATATGTCAAACATTTCAAGCTTTATTTCCCGGCCTGTCTGTGCCCGACTGTCTGTGGTTGTGGGAGTATAATAATTGTATTTGTGAATGCCTAGCAGAACAGAGAACAATGTGAACAATTTAAGGTTGACATCATCAGCAAGCTGCTTGTCAGAATAATAGAGACGCTTCTGTCTTCTTTTGATGCGCGGAATGTATTAGCCAACAAACACTGTAAATTCTGCACGAACACAAATGTCATTGATCACAGAGACATGGAAAAAAGCTTCAAATAGAAACACAAAAATACAAACTTGATTATTTTTCTTCACCACTGGATAGTGACTAAACAATAATTCACTGGTGTGACACAAGATGTTGATGTGTGATTGCTAACCTTTCTTCTGCATCAAGAAAAATGCTGTCCTCTCCTCTCCCATATTCTTTTCAAACTTCAACTCTCTCCTGTTCTCTTCTGTTCAAACCTCTCCTCATCTCCTTATCTCTTCTTCTCATCTCTTCTTTACTTCTTCTCTCTTCTCTTATAACCTCTCCTGTTTTCCCCTCTCCCCTTCTTCTCTCCCCTCCCTTCTTCTCCTCTCTCCCCTCTCCTCTTCTCCCCTGTTTTCACTCACTTCACCACTCCACAAAATCAGATTTTGGATCTGAAATGACTGTTAAAATCTGTATTTACTCATTAGTTGTTTCATCTTCGTTTTATCTGTTACCAGCTTAACTAAACTGGTTAACCTATAACTGGTTAACCTAGACGTATCTGCAACAATAATCAGCAGTTGAAGCTGCTCTGTATTTCTGTCTTTGTTGTGTCTTTCTCAGCTGTGGGCACTCGTGATGACATGATAAATGAAACGCACAGAGTTCAGCAACTCTTCACAGAGCTGAGCAGTGACTGTAAAGCTCAGGACCTCATTTAGCCTCTTGTGCTGAATAGACCAGCATATCTGCTCACCAGCGTATGTTGTGTTTTGGATGCTGGTCCCCAGCGTGGGATGCTGGTTGGTGATGGACTGATTAATCAGCCAATATTTTGACATTTTAAGATGCCCAGTTGGCCATCAATTGACAGAAGTGGACTTCTGCTGAGCGCCGTTTCCAAAATCTACCAACAGCTTTGCCAACGGTTTAGTGCACATTTTCAGTTTAATTGTTTTTGTTCATTGCTATTAAATGCTGAGTAAACTATATCTTAATTTAATGTTCTGCATTATATCAGCCATAGATCATCCTGCTGTGTAAGTATATTGGCATTGGTCATTACAAAATATGTCCATATCAGCCTCTTAACTAGCTCGACCTCCAAGACTTGCTTAGTCATCTTGCTGGTAGACCAGCCATAACCAGTCTGAGGTGGTCAGCAGCAGAGTGTGTGTGTGTGTGTGTGTGTGTGTGTGTGTGTGTGTGTGTTAAACAGTATTGATTGTGCACAGAAACGGGTGAGTGTATTTCTCATTCTGCTGTGATTTCCCAGGCCCTGGTGCTTTCTGTCCTTGATATATGAGGCTCCATAAAATAGTTTGGTGTAGCCAGATTTCTGACTAAAACGCAAAAGGTCTGTTTTACACTGCAGGTTATTCTGCTCAACAGCCCTTTACTTTCAGTACATAGGAAAAGACCAATTAATATTTATTAATTGTTATAAATATTGTCAGTTTTTTGAATGTTTTCATAGAAAGCTTTAAGAAAATACACTGCCACTAACCTGACAAACTTTGGCAAATCCAGTATATTTCATCCTCAAAAGTGCTCTTGATTAAATAAAAAGACCTGCACTTTTTCTCCCATAAGGTGCATAAAGCCAGCCAATCTGATTACAGCTTGCCCAATCAAGAAAGTACTTTCTGTCCAGTTTTGCATGCAGTGTGCATTAATGCACAATATTGCCTAACACGGATGCTCTGTGGTCCATCTGCTGCTCAGGAAATACTGTACTGTATATATGTCTGTATATATCTTGTTGGGGTCAAAAGATAAAAAGTTTGTGGGGGTGAGCTTGTGCTCGTTTGTGTTTTTACCTTGTCACCTCCTACCAGCTGCTGTCATTCCATTTTTCTTTCGCTGTCCTCTGCCTGAACTCTGGCGCTCTGTATTGGCACTGCCTGACACATAAGACATACTAATGACAGCAAAGTGATGGAGAGAGACATAGTGGTGTAACACTGGAAGAGAGGGAGCACATTATTAGGCAATAGAGATAAGTTGCAACTGTATATACTGTACATAGCCCACAGATATATACTAAATATAAGAATGGTGTGTATATGCATGTACATATGTGTGTGTGTGTATACACATATACATACAAATATTTATATACACACACACATGTGTTTATATATACGTGCACATATGTGAATATATATACGTGCGCACACACACACACACACACACACACACACATATATATATATTTACACGGTCTGTCTTGCTTTTTTGCTTTTTATTTATTGCTTGAGAGGGAAAAGAGCAAGAAATAAATGGGAAGAATAGGGAATGAAATGTGTTTTAGATGATGCCCAGACTCCTTGTATTTCCTGATCACAGTGGAACTACTCAGGGGAACGACTTGCCTGATTGGCCGAGTATGTTGGTGTGTGGCCGGAGCACAGAGCCGTGTGTCTGGTGATAGGCAGTTGCTTGGTGACTGTATGCTTTATGCTGAATAACATTACAGGCAGTGATTGATGCAGCCAGTGCCCAGCTGTACATGAAAAAACAGGCAGAGCGGGAGAAAAATGAGCAGACAAATGAGAAGAGAGGGAGGATGTGTTTGCCTGGCTCATGCTTGTAGGTTTAATAACTGTAATTATAGGACAATCAGCAGAAACGAATGCATTAAACAAATAGATTTAGGCCACACCCACAATCTGGGGTTTGTCTTTTGTAAATGGTTGCGTGCATGTTTTGATGTGCATATATGTATGTGTAATAATGACAGCAACTAGAAATAAGAGGGTGTGTTTGTGTGTACACTTGTGGGTTTGTGCATAAATGCTTGAGTAAAGAAAAACTTCAGATAAACAGTCAGAGCTGTGGTGCAATAGGCAGGACACATACTCATGAATAAGAGTTCGGCCTCATGTCCTGATCCCCCATTTTTTTGTCTGCACTTTCCTGTCCTATAAATAAAGGCAAAGAAAAAGACAAACAAATTAGAGTGAACATTAGAGAGTGTGTGTGTGTTGTTATGTATGTGTACTAATATAGTTTGGTGTCTGGCGCTCTGTCTGTAGAAACAAGCAAATGAGGATTGTGATTAATCTACGCAAATGCAGACACAAAAATAGAAGTCTTTGGTGCAAAAAGATGGATGGAGCTAAAAAGAAGAAGAGATAGAGCTGTGTGTGTGTGTGTGTGTGTGTTTGTGTGTTTGTGTAGGTGGGAGATAATAATGCTTTTGAACAGCCAAGATGTTCTGTTTTCTTGGCTGCTGACTATCTGATAGCAACAGCTTGAGTTTGACATGAAGCGCTGTAGTAAAATGTGAGTGCATTATTTATCAAAGAGCACCTGTAAGCTAAGGTCACCTTTCCTCAGCAACTGCCCAGTTTTTTCTGAAAGAAAAAGAGAAGGGGGGGAATGGAAGAGGAAGGTAAAGATTGGAGGAAGAAAGTGGGAAGAGTTGGCACCACGTGAATGACGAAGAATGTGGTTAAAGGGAAAGTTTTTGTTGTTTTTAGAGTTGAAGACCCCATAAAATTATGTAAGGAGCAAAACTTTTTTTGCTGCGTTGACATTTTCCTTCTGAAACAGGAAGTTTGGCTTAGACATATAAAAGTTTTGTTCCTTTAGTTTAGTTGCCTTACAACCATTAATCATGATTTTCTTCTTTCTAGTCAGTAGTAGATGGTTTTAGGAAAGACCAGGAGCATTATCATTTTAAAAGCATTTGAGTGGATAAAAATATGTGGAGTGCAATATGAGTCATCAGTATTTTTGGTCAATTTCCCCAGATTGGAACGTAATTATAGTCTAGTTGGCCGACCAATGGTTCTTTTTTTTTTTTGTCAGGTATGGAATTATTGTTAACGAAACCTGTTTGAAAACAGTAATTATTTTTGCAATTGTATTTGGTCCAACCGATAAGCTAGCTTTCAGTTTTTGTGGTCATTCTCATGATCTGTAAATCTGCACAGACATTTATCCCTCTCTGCTTCTCTCTCACACGTGCAGTTCACATAATAACACACCACCACATTTATTTTCATAACCAAATATGTCTCCCCTGAATGCACACAGAGTTACTGATTATAATCAACTCTTTCGGCTTTTTAAAAACAATGCTTCAGACGTAATTTCTCTAAACACCTTATCACACGCTCGCTGACTCTCTCTCTTTATCTCTCACACACACTATCTATGCCCGTGGGCAGTACAGAAGCACAGTAATTGAACTGACATACCTACAGTGTATTAATGCAAGTTTAATATGACTGGAGTGAATGAGAGATGATGGGAGACAGAAAGGAGAAAAGAGGTAGTGCGAGGTAGAAGTGGAAGCAGCCGAGCAAATCAAAGCAAAATTAAAGGGATTTGCATATTTGAATGAAGACCTGCTAATTATTTCATCTTCCCTCAGCTCTCATTTCTCTCAGTAAACATATAGCCTGTTGGTTTGTTATACTGTAGATTTGTGCTATTCCAGACCATTTTAGCATCTTTACCCTTCGTCGTTCTAACAAAACACTTGTAGGTGTTTATCCTGTCCTGTTTGTAGTCATATCACCCAACTTCACCTCTCGTTCTTTTCGTTCGGGGCTTGTTTTTGTGTTCTGCTGTCCACCTTTGCCCATTTGCTAATTCATTACTGGAAATGCTCCTTTTTTATTTAAACTCTCTCTAGAGCCGCCACCCTCCCTCTATTTCCCATAATTCAATTTAATTCAGTTCTCGGTCTGTGGCGTGACAGTTCACACTGTTGGCAAATCAATGAAGTATCGGTGGTGTAATGCAGTCTTAAGGAAAGAAACAGCAATGGTTATATGGATTCAACTCATAAATGGTTTAGCACATTCATCACTGACATGATGAAATAAATAGCTACAGCACATGCACACACATACACGTATATGTATGTATGTGATTTAGAGGACAGATTGCAGTGTTCTGATTTGTTATTATGGGTGGGTTGGACACACTGTGAGATTCAATGCAGGACATTAAAATGTAAGAGTACATTACTGGCACACATTTCTACCAGCAAAGGCCAATATTTCTACATTACTTGGTGCCATGATCAAAAAAACACTAAATAAGTAAAAGTTGGCATGGGATGTGAATATTTTGTTAGGGAATTGAAATTGAATGCATAATTCCTTTGCAATGTAAAAAGGTGGTCTAGACTATATTAGAACCCTGTATTAGCTCAGGGTCCATTCTGTGTAGCGCTTTGAGTCACTTTGAGCACTCTTTAAGTCAATTCCATATATTTTAAAAAAGAATCAAACATGGTCAACTACAGCCATTGTCTTATGAGGAAGCACAACAAAATTCTCTTTGAGGGGGTGTTATTTTATCCATATAATTAGACATAATTTCTACATAATTTATTTATTAGTAGTAATATAATTTTATATCATATCATTTAAATGTATATAAAATATATCAAGAAATTTGTGCTATAGGGCATTTGTGGCCTAATGCTTAGAAAGGTTGCAGGTTTGATTCTCACTGCCAGCAGGAAACAGCTGAGATGCCCTTGAGCAAGACACCTTTCCCCCAGTTTCTCCCCGGGAGCTGTGGTGCTGCCCACTGCTCCAGGTGTTTGTGTGCTCACTTACAATGTGTGTTCGCTCCTCAGCAGTATGGGTTAAATGCAAAGGTCACCATACCTGACAAATATGTCACTTCTGCTTCTCTTACAGCATGCCATCATTTATGTATTCATTCCAGAGCTTCAGTTTGTTCACTGAGCAGCGTCTCTTGTATTGACCTCTCATTCATCTCTGCATTGCTGAATAAAGGCATAGCCACTGGAGGTCTCTGCTTTGAACTGATATAATAATGAATTTTCACATAGCCACGGGAGCTTGACCATCACATTTACAAATCAAATCAAAGCAACCCAGTGTACTAAAAACGCTCAGGGGCTGTCACATGTTTTTTTCTGTTGTCTTATTGGTTTAGTGTGACGACTGAGTTTTAAAGTTCTGTCTCTATTTCTGTACCTCTGAAAACAGGCAGATTCTGTGCATCTGTGTTCAGTTTTTTTGACAGTGACGACATATTCTGCCATAATTTTATTTTGAGACTGCATAGCATTAGAGTTTGTATTATGGTTCAGGTTTATTCTTTTATTATTTAGGGCCATTTATATTTTGTTTTGTAGTTTGATTTGCTTACATTGGATTGGGTCAGAGGAGATGTTTGTTTCTGACGTGCTTTAGCTGTTATATATGGATTTCAGAACTAGCAGAAATTGGATTTAGAACAGAATATTTCACAATATTTGCATTCACAGTCTGTATTTTTGTACACAACCAAAAAGGTATTCTCAGGTGTTTGTTTGACTGTATGTAATATTTAAAGGACACATTGTCTGGCCAGCCGGATGTAAGGACCCTGATGTAAAATGGACTGGTAGGTCTGGTAATATCATTAAGAAAATGAGTAGAATTAAAGTGATTTATTTTAAAGTGATTCGTATTAGCCAAGTAATGATGTTTATTAGACTCCTCCCATCACATGATTGACCAATCAGAATCAAGTATTCCAGAAGGCTTGTAAAAAGTTTTAAAATACTACCCCAAGCAATTTTGATGTTGAGCCTGTCGCTTAACACATGACCATGTTACTGAACGGATCGTGCATTTTAGATTCATAGTGCATATTCACGAAGGCAATAAGCTCCCTTTCAATTATTTTTCTGGAGAATTTAATTGGGATTGGAATTTAATTATGTGTGTTGAATAATGAACTCCTTTGTAATCACTTTAATACTCAACCGCAAGGTCTAGAAGCACAACGCCTGATTAATTGTGAACACAGTAACTTCCAAAGATTCCTCATAATGCTGTCCAAACTCATCACCCCTCCTCAATGTCTTCTTAACGCTGGGTTCCGTCTCCCGCTATTTTTTCCCAGACACCTCCGTCATTTCTATCTTCGATGTGTAAATGTCACCAGCTTTCACTGCGTCTATCACTCTATCCACCCTGTCCCTCTCTCTTCCCCCTGCCCTCTCTGCTTTATTTCCCAGCCTGCTGGCTCGTATAAAAGGTTGTTATGTGAGTTAGGTGTTAATTGGTTGCTGAAGTCCATTAATATTCTCCTTGCGTCGTCGCTCGTCAAGAGCTGAGCAGGGAAATCTGATGAGTGTGTGATTTTCCTCTAGAGAGAGAATGAGAGAATGATGGAGAGGGACGAGGAAAGAGCAAAGGTTCAAAGCCCCGCTGTAAGGTCACTGGCAGAGAACGAAAGGGGGAGTTATTTAGAAGCAAGTGACAGAGAAAGACAGCTTGAGAGAGTGAGGGAGCAAGAGAGAGAGAGAAACAGTGCTGATAAAGAGCTACTAAAGGGCACTATTCAGAAAAGCACAGAAAGGGAAGATTATGTTATCATATGGAAAGAAATAGTGCCTTTGTGAGCTGGGAGATAACTGGCAGAATGAGGACAGGAGAGGAAAGATTAAAAAAAGAGTCTGTCGATCACGTTTCCTCTCTCCTGTCCCTTTAATAAACAACACGCAGCTCCACACAATAGGCTCTGATCCTCATAGGAAGCAACACACAACAGCGCTCTCAGAGTCTCCAAGAACACATTTCCTGTTTGTTTGTTTGTTACTGTGCAAGTGTGTTGCCAAATTATATGATATGAGTCTGGCTAGATATTTAGTTTTAGTTTTTCATGTCAGATTGTAAGATAAACGTCTTGGCTCGACTTTGTTCACATTTGACAGCATTGACTGGGCGGTTGACATCATCAATCTTGTCACGTACTTTACGGACATTCTCATTGACATGCGAAACTGAAGTGGTACCGCACAAACCCAGGCAAGTCCTTGTACTAATGATGCCTGTGTTTTGTGTCTAGAGTGTCTGAAGTCTGTTGTGTTTGTTGACTGCTCGTTCTTTAGAGCAAACTCTAGATATTTTGATATTACAATCCTATGAAAATAAGCAAAATTTAATGAGATATTTTGCTGCATATCTTAGTAGCAACATTTAAAATTGAAACACACGTACTCCTCTTATTGTTTTTTCATTAGACAGCCATCATACTACAGGACTGTAACCAAAAACTTCATCAGAGGTTTCAGGCTGCAAAATCATGACCAATATTGTACAGTGTGCAACAGGCTTACAGTGTTTCTGTCCTTACACGAGCACTTTCACTCTTCATTGCTTTGTATGTGTCTGTGGAAGGGGTTAGTTCTTATAAATTCAGTGTTTAGTGGTGTCCCATCAATCGAGACGGTACCAGGATTTAGCATTTTGGTCGCGGGCACCTCTGTGTTTGCGTGCGTGTTTTGTTATAAAGGGTGATAATTGTGCTCAGGTTTAGAGTTTGTTTGAGGTTTTAATGAGAGCTGCTTGCAGGAAGTTCTTAGATTGAGTAATGGCTGCCGGCTTGGCACGAAAGCCTGGCAGTAACAAACAACAAGACTCAAAGGAAAAGAGAGAAAGGAGAGGTGCCAAGACCGTCTTAGAGCCATGCACACTTGTTTCTCTCTCACTCTACGCTCTCCTTCTCTTCCAAGAGGCGTAAATTCACTGTTGCTTCTACCCACACACATTATTACATAGCCTGAAGGACAAAGCACAAATTTAATCTTTGATAAGCAGAACATAGGATCAGTGCATCAAAAGTAACTTCCATATTTTCTGCTGATGCATCAGGATTCCAGCATCCACAGACACCCACCTCCAGCCTCAGGCCTTCCTGGACCGAACTGTGAAGGCTGGATTAAGCTTTAAGAGCTTTAATGTTTACAGTATCAGCAGCGCAGGTCAGAGAGCAGGCAGAAGTTTATAACATTAGGCTCATGCTGCTGTTAATTCGCCCCTTTGGCAGCATTCGTTCCAACGTGGCACTGATGAAAGCCAGAATGAAATGATTTGGATTAAAATTTGGATAAAGAGCTGGAAGGTGGACTAGAGACACGGATTCATGCCACTGACAACTGTGGGACACAGTCGCATTAGAGGCAATAGAGTGTAATAAGGACAAAAGGATGAAACTAAATGAAAAAACATCTGTGCTTTAGAAAAGGTGATAATTGTGATAATTGGCAGATGAGGGTAGTGCATACTCAGTCTGAGCAAGTGCATGCTCATTCTACTAAGTCAAAAATAACACTTTTTTTTTCTGAGATCTTAAATTAAGTTTGTTTATCTGACCCCACTGGCAAATTTAGCAAGGTTTATGCAAAACAAGAAAAATATTGTTTGCCAATGGCTAAGAAAAATGAACCTTTTAAAGATATAATCTCTGAAAAGAAAATTATGCAGTTGTCCTTTCCAAGTACATTTATCTTGTTTAAATGAGTTAAAAATATTGATTAAAAAATTTTTTTAATTATTTTTTGCAATGAACCCAAATTGTCATGTGGAAAACTAGTTTAAATCGGTGAATCAGTGTTTATCTTATGTAAATCGCTTACAATATGCTGTGTCACATCAATGACCTCTTCTGGCTCTGTCCAGTGCGGCGTTAACAGAAGGTAAATGGTGAGTTTATGCAGGTTTATGCAGGTGGGAAATGAAAGCATGCATATCTTTATAGCCAGATTCATGCTGCTTGCATTATCATAAATGGTGCAAAACAGTCATGTCACACTCGTGTTTCTCCCAAAGGCTGACAGAAACTGTCACTTGATTAGTTTCAGGTTGGTTTGTAAGAATTTCGGCTTGTGTGTGAACACTTCAGATTAATGCAGAACGTCTTGCAGCATCGGCAAAGAAATTGTCCCTCTGGTCGACATCATGTAAAGAACAATCTTAACTAAACTGATGTGATGTACTAGATAGGACAGACTTAACGTGTTGCTTAGTGATAGCATTAACATACTAACTAGTCTGTTTGACCCCCTTCTTTGCTCACATGCACAACCATACTGTAGTTCCTTACACACACAACACAGTATATATTGTTGATACATGAACACACACTCATTATGGGTTTTCATGTTTAATGTTCCATAGGCATTATGGTTTTTATACTGTACAAACTGTATATTCTATATACAGATAATTCTATATATTATATCCTTCTACACTAACTCTATCCCTAAACCTAACCATCGCAAACTTTCTGCTATTTTAGAGTTTCAAAATTGATAATTCTGTATCATTTATAAGCTTTTTTCCTCAAAGGGACCAAAAATGTCTTATTTTTTGTAATTGTATTTCTATACTTGTGGGCACATTTGGTCCTCATAAAGTAATAAATACCAGGAAACACACACACACAAACACACACACAGGGTATTGTTCATATGTTCATATATATACCCACACACTTTATGTACAGAATACACACACAGGCTACTGCATGTATACACAAATGCATGAACACACATTGTGTAGTAGTATAGTACAGAATGTACTGCATGTTGCAAATAAACCCCATTTACTTACAATGGCCCCTCGTGACCCCATAAACACTTTCTGTGTGGCAGACAGATAAAGGCTGATCAAAAGAAGCTAATGATCCAGAGAGCTTTGGCAAAACACGCCTCTCTGTAGAAGTGAGGGTGAAATCGAAAGACTCACTGACTGACTGACTGTTTTGGTTTCTGAATGAGTGCTATTGTAGCCTTACACCCCCCCTTGCCCTTTACAAAAATAACTGATATTTTGCGCATGTATCTGCAGATACACACACACACACACAATGTGTATATATATGAGGGTGCACCACCCAAATGGTCTGTGCTGTATTAAAACGGGGCAGAAAAGCAGATTCAACAATCCGTAACAGGAGTTTAGGACCACTAAAAGAACACTGTGTAGAAAAAAAGAGGACAAAAACAAAGTACCAGGAATTGGAGAAGAAAGGAGAAGACACCTTATGA
Source organism: Ambastaia sidthimunki (assembly GCA_036877625.1). Taxonomy (NCBI): domain Eukaryota; kingdom Metazoa; phylum Chordata; class Actinopteri; order Cypriniformes; family Botiidae; genus Ambastaia; species Ambastaia sidthimunki. Next base: position 85,412 of record JAZGTK010000068.1, read on the forward strand.
TAATCTACAGATGGACAGATTGACAAAGGAGAAAAGGAGAGAAGAGATGGATTAACTTTGACCCAACCTTGGTGAAAGTGGGATGTTGTGTGTATGAGGTTTGGGGAGAATCGATTTGGAATCAGGCGGCCGCTGTAGTTACCAGGGGCACAGATCTGGGGTTGTGATCCCCCACACACAGTGACTGTGACACAGTGGATATTAGCCCTGCCAATCAGTGTGTGTGTGTGTGTGTGTGTGTGTGACTCTGGAACCCAACTGTGTGCAGTATCAGGGTGTGCTAAGAAGACTGACATGATTTGCTGTTTTGTGCTTCGTGACCCACACAGAGGCTCAAAGTGCTGCAATAAGACTCATAGCTCTAATCATTAGGGATCAGGCTGGACTTTGTGGGGCTGTTTCTGCACTTATCATACTGGGTTTTTAGCTCATAGAGCAGAAACTTAATATTATGTGCTTTGTGTGATCTCAGCTTTAATTCTGCATTGTATCGTTTCTGAACGAGTTTAGAAGCTGCATTATTCAATACCTGCAAAGTCAGTTTTTGCACGCATCCCTTAATTTGCCTTTCTGAAGATGATTGAATGTAGTTGTTGGATTTCTAACAGTTTAAATAAAGTTTAACTCGCTTGGAATCTGGTGAAAACAGTTGGCAGACTAGATAGCGTATTGATTAATGGTTGTTTCCGTAAGCCAAACTGTGTTTGTGGTATCACAGCAGCGTGCTGGCACTGAGGTGTGTGTTACAACGGTGAATATCAGCGGGATTTGCCTCATCACAGAGGGGAAAAACAATTCGAGCTTGCAAAAACAAATGAGTGGAAGCAAGGTGTGGAAAAACAAGAAATTCATAACTAAAAAGCTGTTGGGGGATTTAAATCTGTGATGTGGCCTTAGAAAGTGTTTTCAGCTGAATATAAAACCATGTTTTGAATGTAGAGTATAATACGATTTCAAAGCAGCTAGTCATTAATGTTTTTAACAATTGGGCTTTAGTCTTTAAGTGCTAATAAGTGGTTTGGCTGCAATAATCAGAAAGTTAAGTGTGGAATTTTCCATGCGACGCGAGTGGTTTTTTTGTACTCTTAAAATGTGAAGATTGGATCATTGTAATTAGCGGCGTTCAGTTGGCTATTATTGCATGCGATATTAGTTGCTTGTGAATTCAAACATTATCACTAAAGTGATTTAGTTAACCCTGCATTTAGAGCACTGGTGTTCAGCATAGTAATTTTGCAGCGTTTTCAGCTGTGTGGTGTTTGAGCCTGTACTGTGTGTTTGTGTGTGTGTATGTGCTGAATTGTGCAGTCATCATCCACAGAGGTCTCATTGATCAGCTACTGAACCTCAATACACAATGAGACCAGGCCCGCGATCTCTCCTCTCCTCCACTTCTTCCCTCCTACTTCGGTCTCTCGTTCTGGTCTCGCTCTGCTGTGAGTGTCATGTTTCCACCAGTTCCTCTATTTTTTCATCTGCACTTCTCTGTCTCTGTAGATCTTCTCCTATAATTTCAAAACACACCTTGTAAATGAATCTTCAGTTTTTATGTCTGTAACCTTGTGAAACCTGTCGGTCCCTTCATTTCTCATCTCCCTCTCCGCTCTTAACCTCAGCCTCTCTCGCTCTCTCTTTATTTTCAACATTCATTGTCTACTCAGAAACTTCTCTCTGTCCTTCTCCCTCACTCTGCCTCAGAGGAAGATAATTTATGGGAAGGAGTGAGTGAGCATGAAGAGAGAGAGAGAGAGAGAGTATGAAAAGAGGGTACAGTGAGGGAGAAATGAAGGCTGAGCCAGCTAGCAGATTTATGATTGAGGGATCAGAGAATGAGTGTGGACGAAGACATTAAAAGGACAGAAAGCAGGAGTCATTCACCTATTTTTATATTTCTGAGGGGAGGCACCAGAGGCAGCACTACGTGAGATAAGACATGACCAGAATAAAGACTTTTCTTTTAAATTCCGGTTGCTCAACTGAGCAGAACGTTAGTAACGCCAAGGTCATGGGTTGGAGTCCTGTGGACACAGTGCTGAAATGTTTACTGTTGAGGTTACAATGTCCGAGAGATGTGTAAAATGCTAATCAGTAGTTTGAGATGTAATGAAGTCAGACTTCTGAAGCCTGAAACCTTGTGATTATCTATGATTTGTTTATGGAAGCTGATTTTAGAATCCACTTTGCTTTAAAATCTGAGGGGACAGGAGTGTGGTAAAACAAGAGCCTTCAGCTGAGAGGGAATTGTTAATACAACCATTAAAATGAGCAGAACACTGTGGAAAAAGGGAACCGCTGTACAACAGCAGCGAGAGAGAACAGGAACAGGCTCAGTAGGGACACAGAAGAGGTGGAATGAAGGAGGAAGATATGACAGCAGCTTTATACAGGATAACCTCAAATTCACTCAGGGATTTTTGGAGCTAAAGAGAACAAGTATTCAGAGAAACCTCAAAGCACTCGAGGAAAACTTTGATCAGGCATTTTGTGTTGTAATTGCTTTATTTCCCCAAGTATTTCCATTAATAACTCTGCAAGGCAATTGTTGTTTCTTTTCTCTGTGACTCACTTCCTCAGGATGATATGACAGACTGTTTTACTGTTGTTCTCGCTGGTTTCCTTTAAATGTTGCTGGGTTAGGCATGTGAATATTCAGAGTCCAAAAGTTTGAGACCAAATTATAATACTGGATTCAAATTTAAACCTGAAAAAGCTTTAGGATTTACAACCAATTTGACAAGATTTGGGGCTATTTCTATATCATTAATTAAACAAGCAATTTGTGACATTGATTTAGTTAAAATGTTAGATTGCCTTGCATCCCTTGAAGCACACAAGATGCTCTTTGGAACATTTTCAGATCATGCTGGGAGAACATGGATCATCAGGTTTAGCACATAGAATCCATGCCAGCTCGGGTGCAAGGGGGGTGGGGCTTGCTGATAATATAATTATGGAAAAAAAATTACATTACCAAAAGCAAAATGGAAACATTTGCCCTAGTGGTCTAAGACTTTTGGACCCCACTGTACATCCATAATATGTGTGTGTGTGTGTGTGTGTGTAAGAGAGCGAGAGAGAGAAGAACAAAGATAAAGAATGGATCTTTAGCTTTGGCAGCATTTGCTGTTATGTAATTCTTGCCAATTTTTTTCTTTTGCAGTTTAAATGTGAGATGTTGGTGAGGATTGGAGCCAGGTTGTGTGTGTGTGTGCTTTGTGTGTGTGTGTGTGCGTGTAGGGCAGTATTGTGATGGTCTGGATTTCTGTGATGGCCGTAGGACAATTCTCGCAGGCTAGCCTGGTGTAATTGCCCTGTAAATTTCCTGTAAGCCCCCTTTGTTATGCCTGACTGTAAATGTGCCTCAATACAACTCAGAAACAATATGTCAGGAACACAATGGGCCTCCGCATTGCTCCAAAACTACAGAACACATAAAGAAACTACGGAAATCAGGAAGAGAATAACCTGATGGAGTGAGAGAAACCATCTAGAGAAATGAAGAGATAGAGAGGAAGCAAAGGATGAGATGGAGTGAAATATGGTCATAGGACGGAAGAGCATAAAAATGAAGGTTAAAAGAAAGAGAGAGTGCAGCAGTTATGGTGAGGAGAAGAGATAAGCAGAACAGCAAGCAGACCAGATGGAACAATGGAACAGGGAATAAAAGAATAAACATCATAAATGGAAAATGAAACACTGAAGACAAAAGATGTTTGTGGTGGACTTTAGATTACAGATACAGAAAGCAGACAAAGGAAAAAATTGTGAAATGTGAATTATGGGTGGGTGTATCTGTCCCCTTAATTTATGGGGTTCCATTATTATTGCATTAATAAATATGTGCATTGTGTTTGCAGCACAAAGTTTGTGGGTTTGATTGTTATGGAACAAGAATGGTGAAAAAAATGTTTACCTTGAATGCATTGCAAGATGCTTTGGATAAAAATGAAAATGTTTATAAGTTTCGGTTTAAACCCCTCAGGTATGCCAAAAGTGTGTGTGTGTGTTTTAAAGTCTTTAACATTTACATTTAACAGCTTTTTAAATGACATTTCAGTAAACAAAAACTTTATAGTTTAATGTGTTTTCACTTGCCGTTAAATAAAAGCTACATATAGCATGAAAGAATTGCCTGAGGCGGTAACCATAGCAACAGGAGACCACTCAAGCGCTCTGAATTCTATTGGACGGAACATTGATAAGATTTCACAAATGTAATTTCACAAGTATATTACCAAGAAGTGTTTTGTTTTGTTCAATGCTTTGTTCAAAGTCTTCCAGACAGCTAACATTTAGCTTTTTGGGCAATTTGGGTTGTGTGAGACAAACTTCTATAGACTGGGGCCGATAAATTAGCAATAGAAAACATCACCTGCCCCCGGCACTATATTCTCATACTGTAAGAAAACAAAAAGAAAAGAATGGAAAAAATAAGCATCTAATTGAAAAAAGAGATCTAATTAGAGGAGTGGAAGAAAGAGAAAAGAGATGGATGATCAGTCCATTTTCCTCTCCTGGCTTTTGTGTTCCTCCATGTTCCTTTCTCTCTCTTTTAGTCCCTCATTTCCCGCTGCCTCTCCCTTGGACAAAAGGGGATGATTATACCACAAACCTGAGCTGCAGAACAAATCACGTTTCTGAAGGAAAGAGTTGGAAATAAACAGGGCCTTGCTGGAGAGATAGTACAGAGGGAGCGGGCGAGAGACCTGAGAGGTGATGAAGAGTCCATGGCAGGCAGATAAAGAGGAGAAAAGTTAAGAAAATGTAAAGCAGAGGAAGACACAGAGGCAAGTGAAGATTATACGCTTTGAAAGGAAAGTAGAGAACTGGAAAATGAAAGGCAGGAAATGATGGTGGTTACAGAGGAAAGAGGGAGCTTAACATGAGAGTTAGAGGGACTGAAGAGGAGAAAAAGAAGGAAGGATGAGGAAGGGGGGGCTTGATGGAGAAGAGGAGGCAGGGGAGCATGTGTAGGTGTGAAAGAGGGAAAGGGAATGAGATTAGTGAGGAAAATCGGGTGGTAGAAGAGGGAATTATGAGTTTTAGAGCGAAGCGGAAAGCGAGGAAAAGAAGGGCAGGCAATAGAAATGTGCAACACTGGAGAAGCCAAGAGACAAGAATAAAAAGACCTGAATGAAAGAGTGACATATTGGCATAATCAGGAAGAGAGGGATTTGACAGGGATTATGTAGCTATTATTTATGGCTGGAACATTTTTTAAACTGGATATGATTGGCAGAGGGTGAGATTGTTGGTTGAGATAACTCTGATTTTACCTCCAGAAGGACTCTGATTTTACCTCCAGAAGTATCTGGAGAGAACTGTCAATGTCAGCTAGCGCTGACTAGCGCAGTCAGCTAGCACAGACTGCCAGGTAGCGCAGAACGTTCTTGTGTCTCCCCAAATGGGGTTATTTTGCTATAATGACCATGTACAGTACATTATCCCCTCTGACAATTGACCGTAATCCAGTATTGCAGAGAACTGTGTAATAAAAAAATACAACTGATAGCAATTGCTTTTATATACTTTAATATACTTTATTTAGTCTGAATACACAGACCTTGAATAGAAAAAGATGCTTTTTGCAGCCAGACATACTCATAGTGTAGATATAGAAAAAAGCATATAGACTCTACAGTACTAACCACCCTTGAGCTCCTATACAGACCACAGAGACGAAGACAGGTATGTGAGTAAAAGATAGGAGAGAAAAATTACAGTGTGTCAGCAGTTCCATCAAAACAGCTCCTTCATTGAAAACACACACACGCACACACAATATTTCACCTACTGCTAAACTTAACCTTAACTCACAAACCTGTTGTTATTATTAAATAACATTAACAATTTTAATAATTTAATAACATTATTAAATTTAATGTAAAACATGATTTACTTTATCATGGCTGATTATATGATATATAGACATATGATATATAGAGGATTTTGGGAGCCTCAGGTTGTGGAGAATTACAGTTGGAAGAATAAAACTGGAGACTCATGAAGATATGAAGAGTTATGAAGATATCAGGCGCTTACAGAGTGAAGCAGCCTAACTGGTGAAATTGGATTAAAAGATTGGTTTGGAGGTCTTAATGTCTTGATAGCACAAGCATTGTACTAAACTTTGACATAAATCTCATGGGAGGTCCTGATCTTTTATCTGGATATCTGCTCTTTTTTTTTTAGGCTTATAAAAATTATTTATATGATCACTTTCTATGTGTGCGCATGTTTTTGATTTCTTTGTGGGCGTCTCATGGCCTCAGCGCTATAATTCAGCTAGTTAATCTTGGGCAGGGTAGTTGCTCATATGCCAACTCTGTATCTGGCTTCCTACCAACTCTCTAAATTGAACTCACCTACATATAACATAACTCACTGCTGCATCCCCAGGACCATTACACTGCCATGATATGGCCTTGTTTATTTATTCACTCATATTATTTATTTAGTTTCTCATTCATCCTAAAATAATAACCCTTTCTCTTCACTGTATGGGTGCAGTAAATTAAAACTCTTTTTGTGTCCATGCGGGACATTTGTGCGAGTGTATGTGTATCGATAGTGCGCCCTCATCTGGCCAAACTCGGAATCTCTCCCCCCTCTCCCCGATGTTTTTAATTTATTCGCTTTTGATAGCGTCTGGACGGTGGTCTGTTATCGATTGCTTGACTTTCTTACTTAATCCAATTCTGAGCAAGTTGAGTATTTTATTATGGCTTTATTCTAAAAGGGTCAAGATTAATCCATCTCTAGCTTGTCGTTTCTGGTGTTTGCACGCCCGTTTGTTCTTATAAACCTTTGTGCCCACAATACAGATATGACCATAAACGACTCCCACGCAAGTTATCTTGAGATTCAGCCTATAGCAGGTGCGACCGTTCCCTCAGCTATTTTTCTCGCATCCAAACCCTACGTCTGTCTTTTTCGCACTATCCCTCTCTCTGTCTATTTTACCATTTTTTTTTTCTTATTCTCCCCCTATCAGTGAATTGGCAGATTTTTCTAATGGCGTATTGGCATCATGGCCGTCTCCCCTCCCTCCGCACCATCTATCTTCCTGTTCGCATTCCTTCCTTTCGGCCATTTACATGAAGAGGAGACAGCTGGCGTGTGGCAGAGAGCATTTAACGGATGCTCAATTAGCTGTGTTTTGTTTGACTTCTCAATCAAACACATTTAGCTACTTTTGTTGGGAATTTGGCCGCACTTGTTTGAGTTGTGTTTGGTTGGAATTAGGTTTTTAATTGCCTTCCTTGCATTCACACGTTTTCTTTTGATGTATAGTGCTGTTGGAACAATTAAGAGCCATTAAAACAATGGCGGCCAAGTCCGCGAGTCCCGAGTGCTGAGTAATAACAGTCATTAGAATAATAATTGGGATAGCAATGGTGGTGCAGATTGTCGTGATATGAATCACAATATTGATGCGGAGGACAGAAATAATAATGGCCGCAATTACAATAGCAATTGTGTGAATTTTCAGGATGTTCTCAGTCAATGTCTCTCATTTTCCTTTCGTTCTTGCCTCTTTATTTCTGCTCAATGCTTCACCTGTCAATGTTTTATTAACCTGCTCTCCCTGGGTGCTGAATTTAAGACAAGAGTGTTCTGAGATGGATGGACCCTGACAGGATTAAATTTAAATGAAACCAGATGAACGGACCAATGGATGACGAAGGATTTAGTCTCGCACCTTGATAAAGTTTTTTATTTCCTTCTTGAACTTCACGTCTCGTCTTTCTCTGTCTCATCACATTAAAGCACACAATTCACATTTCAAAATAAAATCCTTATTATTACTCTCAGCATCCTCCTTTCTCCATTTTACAACCCAGGAGCTCATGATGAGAAGTTTGGAGACAATCTCCATATTATCGACTGACTTAATTCTGAATTTTAAGCTTTTGTGTGAAATGAGTCATGCACACAATACACTCTTTCAACTCCTCCGAGCCACACTGAGGTTCAAAAGTCAGAGCTCATATTGAAAAGCAGAAACTCAAAATCTAATTTAAAACAAATCTGTGACATTGGCCATGTCAACTTCTCTGTACAAAAAGTCTGATTTTCTTTGCTTTGACTGAAGCCCCAAAAATGCTTTTTAGAAACGGTTCAAATCATGCTGGCATACGAAATTTAATTTAAAGCGAATTTGTGACACTGACCATGTTAAAAAGAGCACAAGAACTTTCTTCAGACTTTCTTTTTTCACTAAAGCAAATCAAGATACTTTTTAAACAACGTTTCTTATAAACATATGGAGTCTGAATCGAGTGCATTCTGTCAGAAAGGCAAAAGGGGTCATACCAAAATAATGAGATTCTGAAAGTCATTTATTTTGACTCAAATATAATTTGTAATGAAAAAACATCTGAAAATAAATGTAAAATAGACACATTTTAACTAGTAGTCTCACATTCCACTATATATACAGCAAACTCCTATTGTTCAAGGCAGTAGATACTATATAGATAGCAAACGTGGGTGATCATCATTCTGGTCCCGTCATTCCCGCAACCTTACAGCATATCTGTAACATGTCAGGTGTCATGCCAAACCATCACACTGAGCATGTCAGCCATCTTGTCTCAGTTATTGTAGGTGAGCTGGAGGAAACAGCTCTCAGCCAATGTGACAATTCCACCCTAGTGATCTGTCACAGTGATGTCATCCGATAGAGTTGCCGTACCGTTGAAGAACTTGTGTCAGGTTTGCGAATCATTACAGTGCACTGGAGACAGGCTCTCTGTGAGGAGTGCAGCTAATGATGTGCCGTGGGTTCCTGCAACACGGTCTCACCAGCCAGCGATGATGACCTCACCTTCAGCCTTCTCAAATAAATATCAACAATGCACCAGCCGGAACGCATGCGACATTGACGTACCACAAGTGCTGTTGTGTTCAAACTGGTCATTAAGATGTTGTAAACAGACTTAGCATTGAGAGTGCCATTAGCGATGTTTCCTGTTCTCTGCATGCGGACGATCTCATTGGTTCCTAAAAAAGAGCCGTCATTACCACAGCTCTCACCAGCTGAATGTCAGGCCGAGCAGATGGAAGAGAGAAGCGTGTCAGGCCCACAGTAATGGATAAAGATAATGATGCTATTGGTCTTACCGGCACTTAATTAGGATCCTTTTTCTTTCTTTTTGTCCTTTTCGTTGTGTCTGTCTATCCATCAGTTTCTCATTATTTCTCTCTTTTCCATCTTCTGGATAGTTCACACTTCTAAGCACAAAGGTAGATACACGAGTTACGTGTTAATTGGTCACTGAGGCATTTCTGTCTTCTGAAGCGCTCAATTGTGTCGTCTTATCTGTTCCTGTTCATCAGAACGTGTTTATAAATGATTCATGTAAATAAATGAGAGATCTCCATTAACTCTCCATTGTCTCTCTCTCTCTCTCTCTTAGTGCGGGGGCAGGCTGTGGAGGCTGAGAATGTGACAGTTCTCGAGGGGGGGACGGCACATATCTCATGTCGTCTCCAGAACTACGATGGTTCAATCGTGGTCATCCAGAACCCACGCAGACAAACTCTGTTCTTCAATGGAACGCGAGGTGAGTCCACAGACTCAGACACCAGCAGATCTGAAGTAGATGACATCACTGAAAGTTTTCTAACAAAGTATTTTATTGTGCCTGCTGCAATGATTTTCATTTAGCCTGAAGATCGATTCTCTTGGGATACACGGGTCCAATTAGTCTGATATTTTATTAGAAAACAGCAAAACAGCAGCTATGAGTCATTTAAATGAATTCACTTATTGTGCCATTTATCTGCTATTAATAAAACAACACATGCAGTACTAAGTGTCTGAAATCAATGAGATTCAGCAAATGAGAAAAGTTTGAGAAAAGTGACGATCATTTCATAATCACGTCATTAATAATGTTAACAAACTTAATTTAATTATGTAATGCTTAACAGATCATTAGTTGATCTCAGATATACCAGATCACAATCGTTGATTCATTTGTTTTTACAGACTATATCTGAATATACGAGCTAATCATGTATATGAGCTAATTAAATTCTAATTCTAAGCATTGTTATATTTTATTATATTATATTATATTACAGATTACATTATGCTGTTAGATTAGTTTAGGTTAGATTTATATAATATAATTGTCTTCGTCAGTGAATTGTAGTTCTTATAAAATATCACCAACTGATGTTTTGAACTACTGTATTTTTTAGCAAGTACCAAAAGTAACTTATTAAACACTTAATCCTTGACATTCAGTCATTCTGACGCATTTCTTATCCATTAATGGTTGTCTCAGATCGCTGCTAAGTGTTAAATATGTTAAACACAACCTTGGAGTCTGTGCTTGCAGTCTTTTTTCATCCTGGTTAGCTTTTGTCATCTACTGGTGCCATCAGTCTTTTTGAAATCTTTAACTGATTACACCTTATTTCAAGTCACTTTTAATGTAATAACATTTGTTTTTCCCTTCCAGCCGTCACTATCACTTAAATCTGAAATCTCTTTAAGTGATGGCTCTCTGTCGCCCCCATTTAACATAATATGCAGTGTGTTTTCATCTTTCCCTTTGCAACCCTTGACTCAGAGAATTCAAAAAGCATTCGTAATATGCCGGAAAACAGAATAGAGAAAAAATGAAACGGAAAGGACTACAAAAGCAAAAAAACTAAAACAGAATTCATGAATTTGTCAGTTCATTTGTGTTGTTACAAGTGAACATAATTGGGCCATTTTGTAGGTGCTAAATCGCCCCTCTTTTGAGGCATTTACTGCACTATATCCAGACACCCTTTCTGCTAATAATCTTTAGGTTTTTAATATCTGTGGATTGTACAGTGTGACCGTGACAGCTCCTGGCTGATTTTACTGCTTGAGTGCTCTGGTCTGAATGCTCAGATAAACGCTAAATGAAATCCTCTCCTTGCTAGCTAATGAATCCTGATAACAGTCTTTCAGTGGGCGGCAGGGTGTAAATATCCCTCAGCGGTCTTGAACACAATAGCCTATCAGCACGCAGCCTTTCTGTAAGAATTATTCCGATTGGCCAAATCTGTGAGGTATGTAAATGAGGCGTGACTAAAGGTGACAGCAGCCTGGACAATGCGTTGACATTTCCTTGCCATTTAGCACAAGCAAAGGCATTTATCTCCTTTAGTGGGGGTCTTTCATTGCCGTCATGTGTAACAGGGATAGAGTGAGTAGCTACACATGTCATGGAAGAGCTGTCATCTATTCTTTGAGTCACTCTCGCTTGTTGACTGATGCAGTGTATTGTGCATTCATCCATTTATTTGTTCACTGGCTTATTCATTCACTCACTTGCATATGTCAAATGCCTACTTATTTAGTTTCTGACTTATGCATTTACTGTCTTGTTCATTCACTGTATCACTCATTCATCCATTCACTTGCTCTCTAACTCATTCATTAATTCACTCTGTCACTCACTTAATTCACATGAATTTACTCATTCATTTATTTACTGTATCCTTCATTCAAGTGTATAATTAATTTGTTCACTCATTCATTTACTCATTTGTTCATTCTCAGTATAATGAATGAATAATGAATGTAAACCATTCATTTACTCAATGTATCACTGTCACTCATTCATTCACTTTCGTTCACTCATTCAGTGCATCACTCTCACTCCTTCACGAATCTCTCTCATTCAGTAATTTACTCATTCAAATTATCACTCATTCACCCATTGCATCTCTCTCTCTCTCTCTCTCTCTCTCTCTCTCTCTCTCTCTCTCACTCTCTCTCTCTCTCTTTCTTTTTCTTTATTTTCCAACATGAAAGTCAGATAAATGCACCCACCCACAGCCCAGGTGTTGAAAAAGCCCTTGGCTCATTGAGAGCAGTAATCATCTTATGGATCCAGCACATAGGACTGCTGTCTGTGAGTGTGCTGATGGCAAAGGGTCATATCTCCACAGCCCAGCCAGCCCCAGACAAACAGCTTTTAAATGGAGCAGGAAGAAAAGCAGTATTTAGCACCAGTCAATACAAAATGAGTTTGTGTGATTTTTATCCCTCAAAAGCCCCGTTCAGCCCCTGCAACCGGCATCATTATTTGTTATTATTATCATTTTCTGACGATCGATTTTTCTTTCACCTTGGTTTCAAAGAATGAATCATTTTCTCCACCAGTCCTCAATCACTCTGTTTTCTGCTTCCTCTCAGTGTTACTGTGTTGTTCTATGACCAACAGTAGTTAAACCCCTCCTCTCTTTCTGTTTTCTTCTTTTTTCATTGTCTCCTTTGTGTTACTGTTTATTTCTTTTGACTTTTAACACATGGTCGTCTTTAAGGGTTTTTGTAGTCCATATGTTCTGTAGCTTAACAGGTTGCTCTAACAATGGCCATAGGTTCGATTTGCTGTGAATGGAAATACTCATGAAGTGTATAGCTTGACTGTCCTGTATTTCAAAGAGTTTCTTTTGATTGCACATCAGAACTTCTACAGAATTGTTACCTGAAAAGCTATGCCATCTTCGAAACAACCAAGATACTTTCATACTACTTGCATTTTTAATTTCATTTACTTTTCCATGCGTTCCTGTAGCTCAACTGGTAGAGCATTGTGGTAGCAACGCAAAGGTTGTGGGATCGATCCCAGGGCAATACAAGTACTGATGTAAAAAAAAATGTATACCTTGAATTCACTTTAAGTCGCTTTGGATAAAAGCATTTGTCAAATGAATAAAAGTAAATGATAAACTTTTATCCTCCTTATTTATTCATATTCACCTCACTCTGTTTCTCTCTCTCAGCATTGAAGGATGATCGTTTTCAGATGGTTCTTTTCACACCGCAGCTGGTGCGGATAACGTTGACTAATGTTAGCGTGTCAGACGAGGGCGGCTACTTCTGCCAGCTCTACACTGATGCCACGCACCACCAGGTGGCCACGCTGTCGGTGGTGGTGCCCCCAGAGGTGCCCACAGTAGAGGTGAAGACAGAGGCTGTGGAGGGCGGTGAGGTGGAACTCACGTGTGTTTCTCCACGAAGCAAACCGCCAGCCACACTGCGCTGGGTTCGAGACCGCAGAGAGATCCCTGGTGAGTGTGTTTGTGTGCATGTTTAGACCACTTTTGCTTAAATTGAGAGGATGAAATGTAAAACCTGACATCACCTATATAGGTGGGTCCCCTCAGGAAAGACGGTTTAGTAAACATAATGAAAATTAAAAAATGCAGGATGGTTTAAGGTCAGAATAAGCTCAGGATAATGGATATAGACAATGTATCGATTATCTATATGTATACATATAGATAATGTATAGATAATGTATTTAGATAAAGCAACATTCATATACTATACCAGCACGTCATACAAACATGCAGGCATTACATTAGATTGTACATAAGACCTATCATGCAACAGTCCACACTCACAATTGCAAGTGACATGTTTGTTTTGTCTCTCCATCAGAAATTCGTAAATGTCACTCATTTCTACTATTTTGCTGCCAGACAGAAAAAAAACACGTTGCCTCTCTCCCCCATGTGTTTCCTCATTGGCACATTTTCCCCTCTATTGCTTTGTCACTATCGCATTTCAAATGCATCTGTCCATCTGGGTCCCCTCGCATGTGTGTATGGAAGCGTTTGTCAAACAGACACCCATGCAGTACTGTGCTAGAATCTGGATCCAGGTGCAGCCCAATCTGTGCCTTTCTCTCTTCTCTGTCAACTCTGCTCTCTTCTCCCCCTCTCTCTCCCTTTTATTTCTCACTGCCATCACATTTGTTCTGTGTTTTTGTTTCAGCTTACTTTTCTCTGGCTCCAAGAAAAAAAATGGAGGAAAGAACGAAAGAGAAACAAAAGAGACAAACCAAGATGAAGAAAGTGCAGAGTTGGATTTTAGGCTTAGTGTGCTATCAGGGTTGTTAGAATATAAAGATTGATTGCAAGCACTAGAGAGATGCTCTTTTACAAAACCTACTGAGCTGCATATGGCCAGAATTTTAAAGACCCATTAAAGACTGTGACTAGCTTTATTCAGCGTGTTAGCTTTTCAAGCTATCTATATGCTAGTGTTCCCCTTCACGTTGACAAAATCCACTGTTGGTAGGTTTACAGATTTCAATTTACAGGTTTCTTTCTTCTGAAAAAAGAAAGCAAAAATATTGATGACTCATCCTGCACTACACAAATTTTTGGCCAATGAAACGCTCTGACTGAAATGAAAAAAATACTGCCTCCTTATATCCTGCAACTGACTACAAACTAGCTAGCAAATTGTGGTTAAAAACCTGCTAGGAAGGCAACATGCAAATGTCTAATTCTATTGTAATCATTTGCAGATTAATTTTCGCGTATGCAGTGCTATTTATGCAGCTTGTTGTTGCCTGTGTAGAGTGTTCCAAATCAGTCACTTATGAGATTCTTATGATGGTTAGGATGGTGCATTATGAGAAACAGATCAAGTGTGTGTCTGCCTGCCCACAATAAATTAAATCAGACAGGTCTCAGATAGAGTGTGTATCTCTGAGCCAGCCCCTTTTCCACTCGAGTGAAAATAATTTAATTGTCTGCCTGATGAAGGTTATTACCAAATATCACTCATAAATCTGTAAACTTGTTAGTTTGGCCTGCTGCTCTGTCTGCCTAAACTTTAGTCTCTTTCATCACCTCCTTTCTGTTCTCTCCCTCACGCTCAGTTTTTGTCCTTCATCCTTCGCTTGTCACTAAATTAAAACGTAATAGTCTCGTAAGGAAAACGCGATCCTGTGTGTACTGCTCACAACATCAAATTCACGCTGTCTAAAATAATCAGGGCAGTCATGCAATCATTTTAAAAGTATGCAAATTGTGTCTAGTTAAAATGTAAAACAGTTTTCAGAGAAAACCAACTTCTATGACGCTCGTTTTCCTTCTTCCCTTTATCCCTGTTGTTCTCTCCCTCCCTCTCTGTTTTCCAGGTGTGATCTCCCAGCAGGAGAACGGGAAGACTGTGAGTGTGTCCAACACTATCCGAATCCCCGTGGAGAGGAAAGATAACGGAGCGGCGCTGAGTTGCGAGGCATCTCACCCAGCGCTCGTGGGCCAGAAGCGAGTTCGTCACTACAGCCTGGATGTACACTGTGAGCCAACAATGCTGTCATGTTTCCATGACTACTGCCATATTAGACTGATTAGCGGTTGTTATTAGCTTGTTGAAGCCCCATCTGTTTAAACATGTTCACTTGGCAAGGCCCTAACAAGATTTGTTTGTTTGCTTTACATCTTGCCTGCTATAATAAAGGATGAGAAGACAACAGCATAGACTGTTACACATCACTTTTTCAACACATAACAAGTGTTAAAAAACAACACTCGAAATATGACTCACAAGTTGACATTTTCTCATAATTCTTAAATGAGATCAAGATAAACATATTTGGCTTAGCGTCCCTGATGGAGGACAATCAACTTCTGATTGCTAAATTATTTACGATTATATAATTTGTAATAATAATAGGAATGAATTTACATAGAGGTGGCAGTGGTGGGATGCCAAGATAGGGGAGCGAAAATTTATATAGACTTAAATAGTTCCTCTCCAAATTTCATTCAAGTTCCATTGACTTGCATACAATTTTACTGTAACAAATAATACCTCTATTGGCATAATACTTATACACTGCTGATGAAGGGCTTTCCTCTCTATATAAAGGCAGCTGAGTTTAAATAGGTGTTTGAGTGTTCATTACTGTTGTAGCCCACAGTGAATTTGCATCACACCTGTTGGCAAGGTGCCTAGACCCTTTCCATCTCATCCACTCTCCATCTTTCTCTTCCACTCCACAGTTGCTCCAACAGTGAAAATCATTCCCCCTCAGGGCATCCTCAGAGAGGGAGACTCCCTCAGTCTTACCTGCTCCGTTACTGGAAACCCACTGTGAGTGTGTTTGTTTTTCTTTCGCTGTCTTTTCCATTTGCGCGTGGGAGATTTTGATGGATGTGAAGGCTTGTGTAAAGTTCTGTTTCTATGTGTGCTTTAAAAGCGAGTCATCTGAACTGGCCCCACAAGAGCAACTTTATCTTCTAACAATCCGAAGCTCTTACATTGGATCACCTCAATCCAGCTAAAGTATAACAGCTGGGACGAAAATGTCCTGCATCTGTACATGAGGGAGAAGATCTGTAACTGTCTTCTACTCCTCTCCCCTCACTCTTCTTTTTCTCGCTGTCTCAAATTATCTGTCCTTCTCCCTCTGTGGCTGTGAAGCATCAAGCCATTAAACCTCTCTGGAGTCTCGTAAGAGACAGCCACAGAAAGAAAAGATGGACGGATGGAGAGATAGAGAGGATGGATAAAGTGCCAGTGTCCCTTGTTTTATGCTTAAATGAAGGAATGAAAGAGAGAGAGGGGATAGGATGAGCTCAGACTGGTATGCTGGGGAAAAGAGATGAAGGAACATTCTATGAAATAGGTGTCTTTTCAAGTTGATAAGATGGAAATTTCTGTAGATATTAACCATTCTGTCAGACAAATTTTTGATATAAATAAACGCACTTTTGTCTTAAGTACAAGACATTTACTTGCATTTATGCCTTTAACAGAGTATGATGTGAACAGGGTTGACATTGTTAACAGGGTTGAAAATTGTTAACAGAGTTGCAGCTAGAATCATGAAGATGCTTTATGGGCAAAAGTCTATATTAACATAGAAAAAAAACAAAGGAAAAAGCTATTCCTTGTTTAAGAAAATTGTTTGCATATTCATATGAAAAACACAACTGGCACCCATTGCTCAGAATGACTCTGGCAGACCATGTGATTTATGTGAAATGGAGAATGAGAGACAAAAGAGCATGCAAAACATGTAAATGTTTAATTGTAAGGACACGTTTGACGGTTACAGAATGCAGTGTTAAGAAATGAGAATAAACTGCCCACCCACAGAGAGTGTGTCATCTCTGTATGGGTGGAGATGAATGAGGGTAGTGATAGCAGGATGAGCAATGACTCCAGATGCTACTCTATGGTGGCTAAACTTATGGGAGGCTGTTTCATACTGCTTGGTAATAAAGCCATTAAGATCCTGTTCGTCTGATATTAATCACCAATTAAACACTGTCTGCTTGTGTTGGAGGGGTGTGTTTATTATCCCTCAGTGCTTTGGTGGGCACATCCTTGGTGTTTGTGGTCAAATACGTGTGTGAGGCTGGAGATTCTGGGAAGGTTGTAATTAAAAGCGCCCTGTGGGATTACGGTAGGTGATGATGGAGGGATTGTGTTCCAGTCAGGGTGGATGAGAAATGAGGTGTTTTTTAGGGCTTAGAACAGAAGCCTTAGGCTTTTGCTCTACAGCTTCCATGTATCTCCTGCTGCTATGGATCACCTCACAGCTGTTTGTGTGTGTGTGGGGGGGGGGGGTGTTTGATAATCTCTTCTTTTTATGCTCTTTTGTCTCTGTCTGCCTGGTGTTATGGACCTGGATTCTGGATTTTCCTTTTCTTCTTCTTCTTACCTCTCCTTGTCCCTTATTTTCCCCTACCTGCACAACCCTACAGTAACCTACTCTACTTTTCTATTCTATTCTATTTTCCTCTGTTTTCCACTTCTCTCTTTATCACTTATTTTATCTTTAACCTTTGTTGTATTCCCATTTTTTCTTAGTGTCTCATTATTTTGAAGATGTTTTTTCCAAGCCTTCTTTTTCTTTCCTCACCCCTCTCTTTTTATTGCGTGTTTTTTATTAGGTCTCTATTTCTCACCCTTTTTCATCTTATCTGTAATGTATTTACTTTTGATTCTAGTGCCTCCTTATTTGGTGTTGTTTTTCAAACCTTTCTTTTAAAATCTTGTTCCTTCTTGATTGCTTCACAATGCAAATGAAACACTGTTTTCTGTTTCATCTGGCTTCATTGCACATTTGTCTTCTCTTTCAGACCCCGTGACATC
This sequence comes from Ambastaia sidthimunki, assembly GCA_036877625.1. Lineage (NCBI taxonomy): Eukaryota > Metazoa > Chordata > Actinopteri > Cypriniformes > Botiidae > Ambastaia > Ambastaia sidthimunki. Next base: position 103,314 of record JAZGTK010000068.1, read on the forward strand.
CAGTGGACGCGAGTAAATGACACTCTTCCTGAGAGGGCGGAGAAAACAGGCAACATCCTCCATATGTCTCGCCTCAGCCAATCACACAACGGCACCTACCTCTGTCAGGCGCATAATAATTATGGCCGTGCAGCTGACCAATACGCACTACTGGTGTATGGTAAGAAAAATGAAAAAGGTGTCCCTGGTTATATGACATTAATTTTGCCCTTTCTAAATTATTCAAAACAGTCTACATTAGAAACCCATTTAGATATTACCCTCTATTCCTCTCCATTCCTGTGTTAAAGCCTCTTTCATATTAAATCTGCATATATATATATCTATGTATGTATATATGTATGTATGTATATGTATATGCATACATACACACACACACACACACACACACGTCGAATGTTCTTCAACATTTAGGAACAGTTGGTTCTTTGACATCTAAGACTGTGTAGGTTCTCCAAAGCTACAAAAGTGGTTTACTGTTGCTTTGGGTGTAACAAAGCCATGCTGTGCCCACCCATGCTGTGTTTGTCCTCATCCTCCCTCTTTCGCCCAGGTTTGCCCCCGGTGGCTATGCAGAGTACTGCACATTTCAGCTTTCTCCATAGACCTGCTGGAGGTGTGATGTATTTTGAAAGAGTGTAAGAAATTAGATCCCCAGAGGTTTCCCTCCATTCTTTCTCTTTTTCTCGTCTTTTTCACATGGTAGCGACAGCCATCAAACGGGCTTGTTAACGAGGCAGCTCAGAGAGAGCAAGTGGGTGGGAATGTCATCTTTTATCCAGCGTCTATCCCTCGCTCCCTCTCTCCTCTGCTCTTTCTCTTCAACAGATCTGTGTAGGTGAGCCTCTTAGCTTTGAAACTCCTCTGCACTTCAGAGAATGGCCCTTTCTCTCCATATTCCATTCTTACTTTCTTTCTGTCTTTGTTTCGTTCTCTCAGTCTTTCTCTCTCCTACACAGAACAAGGACCTTTTTTACGTGAGTTTGTAGTAACACAAAAACCTTGCAGGTCTCAGCCAGTTTAGGCTCATTTTGTTGGTCAACCTGCTGGTCTCCTAGCAAAAGAGTTCTCCAAATCCTTGTAAAACCAGCAGCCTAGATCAGCAGCCTGTAAAATCAGATCAGCGTGGTCCTGCTAAGACCAACAAGCGAAGAAGATGCATTAACTGTCAGTATTAGCTTATTTACGCATCACCTGCTAAGGCTCCCATGACTTCTGAAGGCTGATTGGAGAAGAGGGAGAGCCAGTGAGATGATGAGTAAGCAGTCACTCTGACAGCTCAATGAAGTCAAGGGCTGATCTCAATATCTCGCTGTTTCACGCTGACAAACATTTTTCTCACCAATTTATTGTTGGTCTAAAGTGACCATGGAGTGCAAAATGAGAAGCAAACAGCCAATTTAGGAAAGATGGTGTGTGTTTTGAGCAGAATGATGTTTAGAATGTTAAATAGGGTGAGAAGCAGCTAGACAGATGGCTGCAGTGATAAAAATGGAAACATACAGGCCTGTCAAACTCACCACTTTGTTCTGTGTACCTTGATGGTGGACAGCGCTGTGCCAATTTCAACACTGGGGCATTGACCTGCTAAATTACTTACAAATCAAATCTAGATGGGACAGATTAGAAAAGTAAAGTCATTGCAGTTTGGTGGAATCATCAGGGCCTAATAAGACATACATATCATATTTAAATATCAGATCTTATTAAGAAATGCATTAAAAATGAGCTCACTAAAATTTAAAATGTTCAAAATGCATGTGACATATTTTATATCAAATTAATCACGCTTACATATTTCAGTCTATTGACAGCTTCCTGTCTGTGTGCTAAAAAGCAAATTCTCTTTCCACAAATTAGACATTTTGTGTATTAACTGGAGCGTAGTAAACATTCTACAAAAACTATGATAAGCGCACTTGGGACCTAAAATGTACTAGCAGTGTAGTAGCAAAATCATTATGGGTGATCATTTTAATTAGGCCTTAACAGGACTGTTCTCAGACAACATTAATAGCAGGGAGCATGAGAAAGTGTGGGGGAGAAAAGCTCAGGGGAAACTCAGTAAATCAATTGATTTAAGGAGCGCCCCATTCCTGGTTTTGCCTGGGCCCCTAAATCACCAAATCTGCCCTTGGATAGAGTAAAAGACAACAAGAAATGCTTTCGTCTAAAACCTCTGATCAAGAAGCATTTTAATGTGTAGCTACGTCATTATATTTTTGTGTGTTTAAGAGGGTTGCGCCTCCACTGTTACAACCAGAAGGTAAATTCTAATACATGATGTCATATGTCATATATCTATGAAAGGTCCTTGCTAGTATAGCTTCTAAGTTCTGTGTGTGCGTGTGTGTGTGTGTGTGTGTGTTCCTTACCTCCACACATGTAGCCTGTTAAGTGGACGTACAGTCAGACCTTGGGGCCCCCTGGAGATGTGCTTATGTAAAACAGAGGCAGCACTTTGCCATGATTGACCTCACTGCCAATAAAAGCCATTGCAATCGAACTGCCTCAGAGAGTCACCGAAATTGAAATGAATGAGAGATGGAGGCAGAACCAGCGATGCTTGCAGGAGAGATGCAGACAGTAATGAGCTGGAACTCTAATTGGGAGAAACAACGCAGACCATTAATTAATGAAGTGAAACCCTGTAAAATAAGTGAGAAAGGAAAAATGAGCGGGAAGAGGAATAGTAATTTAATGTCATTTTTAGAAGTCATGATAGGAATATTAAGTGTGTTGAATCTCAGGGCGCTGTTGGGTTGATGATAGGGATTTAGCCTTTGAGTAGAGAGGTAAGAGGTCAAGAGGGACCGGATTTCTGCATCCCATAGACACTGGATTAGAGCACCTGCAAATCTACTTCCTGTCTCTCTCTTCATGTCTTCGGTTGTATAATGAAGACCCAAAACCCAGAGTCCCTGTAACTCAGAGAACAGCATCACTGACATCTGTGTGATAAAATGTTTATTAGGTTTCAGCCTGAGCTGTAATGATGTACAGGAAGCAGGAAGGAAGAGATGCCTTTTAAATAGCAGTTATGGGAAAACTGGTAGAAAAGCTGGGAAACGCAACAAATGTAAAGTCAGAGAGTTGAAATAATAGGAGCAGAGAACTGCCTGTTTTAGGTAAAAAATAAGAGCTTTTCTGCCACAGAGAAAGATGAGATGTATCACAACTACTAATTGTGTACTTGTGTGAGCAGAATTTTCAATGATGTTTGCATGTAATTTGTTATTACCCTCATTCTAATGTTGAAGAGTTTCCACAGTTAGTAATTAACCTAATACATTCCCAAACCATCTCAGTATAATGGCTGTCTACACACCCTCTCCTGCACAGCCATTTGTCATTCTGTGTGGACGTATCCTTTATCAAGATGCTCACACAGCAATATCTCTGAGTAAAGCCATGTGTGCTATTTCCCTATCCAGCTAAAAAACAAAAAACATCTTTAATATATGCCTAGCTTTCACACGTTTTATGCAAAACCTACTCCAGATTAGAATTGGAGACTCTTGCTTCACACACTGGTTTTACACACAGATATGTGTGTGTACATCATATGAATGACACCCCTTGAGAGGAGAGGAAGAGAGAGATGATTAGCTTCCCTCCTTGTCCTGAACATCACGGTGGGCTCAAGATATTGATCTGAGCCCAGTTATCGATCGGTCTGGTCCATTGCTATTTATCCCTCTGAAGGCCACAGACTTACACACACACTCAAAAACTGGTTTGTGCTCTGAATTATATATAAAGGTGATAGACTCGTATGCAGATGGAAGAACGAGTAGATGTGAGCTTGTAAGAGGAACGAGACGGAGCGAGAAAGAGTGATGAGGTTAGTGCTTATATTAGAGGTGTGGAAGATGGTGAGCACAGCGAAAAGATTGATGATCTTTGGGATGGAGGGATTGGAGATTACAGTGAGAGAGATAGAGAGAGCTGAGTCCAGGGTGCATCGTAACTGCAGTATTTTTCAGCGGTGAGGAATAGTCAGGTGTAGGAAGAAGCTGCTGCACCCTGCTGGCTGGAGATGTAACCCACAAATAAACCCATAACCCTCTGACCCCCATCCCTCGCCCACACACTCATTCAGTCCAACGTTCTGACACTTGCATGTGTTTGCCATTGCATGAGCTTTTATTTAACTGCAGTAGTTTGTAAGTAACCCTGTCTTACTGCCATTCCCTTGTAGTGTCTGTCTCACCCACCCCTCATCCTGCCATTGCCCAACCCGTCCCTCCACCCCTCAACTTTACAGAGGAATATAAAGGTAATTCTTCCTCCATCACCTCTGCTTCCCTTCCATAATTCATAATGTCTCCTGCATTAAAACCAGTCATCATTTTCCTTCTCTCATAAAGGCTGTTTTTGCTATTGTACTTAAAATAAAGTAAAGCTCTGTTGTGATTGGTTAATCTCTTTTTCATCTGTTATTCTATTTCATCTTTTCCACACATTTCTGCAATTCAAATATTTGTTTAAATATCTTATTAGCTTCTGTTGACAGTGTTCCAAATCAAACAGTGATGATGTTATTGTAATAATTTGTTCTTTTTTCTTACATTTACTTGCATTTGTGATTGATGTTTTTATTTTTAAGCTGTCTTCAGACTTCACAGGTGGCACACTGGAAACATAAGCTACCTTTGCTCATCCATCTATATTGCATATCTCAACACTGTCAACATCTGTCTATCTCTGTATGTATCTGGATTCACAGCTTTTCTGTCATTTTACCTAAAACGTTAACACTTCTCTTTTTCCTGATTTGCATAGACAGTGTTTCCTTAAGGAATTAGCAAATGTTGTCTTTTAATTTATTTTAATATATTCTCAATAAACTTTCTTTCCTCTAGTTGCTTACATTCAAATCAGTGTTCTTCCATAAAACAAAAAGTCTTTTTCTTATTTATATGTTTCTGTATTTATTATTGTTCTTTAAGATGCATGTTCACACACTCTTATTGTCTTCTAAGTGCCCTTATCATCTGAAGCACCAGCGCTGCTCTCTGGAGTATGTGCTAAGCTGCTGTTTCTTGTTTCTCGTTAGCATTCAAGAACCTATGAACAGATGAAGACGTATGCTAAGAAAGAGAGAAGGAGTGCAAAAAGAATGACCTCTTAAAAGAGCCTCGGCTATACATTTGTAATGTTGCGGGAATGGGGGTCAGTTCAGCAGAGAGTCCTGAAACCTCCTGCCCCACCAAGCAGCTGACAGTCTTGACTTTATTCCATAAAATTAGCGGATTGGCTAATAACACCACAAATTGGGTTTTCCGCATTTAAAGCATTACCTTGTTTCACACTGTTCATGCTTCGTCCAGGGTTAGTAATTTATCCTGGATAATTAGAAGGCAAGATTCGCTCCGGAATATTTGTGAATGTCTTGGTTAATGTTATTATTTGCATATTTATGAGGTCAAACGCGACGGGCGCGCAACTTGTTTTTAGTAACTGTTTTTCCATCTGTGAAAATGTTTGCAGCCCCCTGAAATGTACAAAAGTAAAAAAAAAAACAATAATACAGGCTTTTGTTTGTTCCATTAAATGTGCATGTCGTCACTGTTCAACATTTCATTTTGAAAATTAAAATTCACTTTGACTGTACAAAGCACATGAATACCTAATGAGGTGGGCATTGTTTAATTTGATTGGTTGCCTGTTTCTAGACAGCTGTAGCCTTTTGGCACCACATAGGATGAAAAATCTTGAGCAAGTTCTCCTGAATATTGTCATTTTAGTTTGTTTGTTTTTTCTAGACGTCAATGAGATTTGATGGAGAGCTAATGGAGACTTTCAATTAAGCCCCTTTTGGTTTTTACTCCTGAAAAAACACACTATAATAATCTCACATTTGTAGAGTTAAAGATCTCAACAATGTGTCAAACTGTGCTTAGAATTGCTCTGACCCAAAAATTTGCAGTCAAAAGTATCAACTCCAGCATTTCTCACCAAATTATTCTATGACCAAATGATCTGAGCTCTGCTCTTCACATTTATTTCATAGTTCTATACTCCTACTGTAGGCCTATGTCAACAACTGACAACTCTTCTGAGCTGTGAAAGAGCAGTCTCTGAGCAGTAAACTTATCTTCTTAGACATCATTTCTTTTGGCACCTCAATTCAGTGTTAGCTACAAAAAAAGTGACCATAAGAAGGGTTCATAACCCGGGGTAAGCACAATGTGAAAAGCCCCATTCTTTCCATCTCACCTGCAGAAGATTATATCACATCCATTTCTAACATTTTCATTTCATGCACTTCACAGCGCAAGAGTCATCAAATCTATCGCCTTTTGCTCTCTCTTTTTTTTCTCTTTCTCTCTCAGTCCCTTCCTTATGGTCAGTCTCTCTCTGTGCCCTTTTCATCTCATTTCTGAGTTGCTCTTCTTTGTTCTTAGCATTTTTTTGCTTCCTTCAATAGCCAGTGAGAATTGAAAGGATAAAAGCTATGTTTTCTTGAACAGATGGAGACAGATTGCAGGTGGAGGAGCAGTACAGTACATTGAGGTGTCGACACAGAGGCTGTGCTCTCTTTAATGTCACTAGCTCGGTGCCGGGTGATTGGCTTCCTGAGAAGTGTGTCATACTGAACACTGTGTTAACTTCTCATTGCCTATAAAACAGGCTCCTAATGAAGCCTCCCTCGCTCCAGACTTCCCACTTTTTCTGAAACATCTTTCTTAGAGTTTGAAGTGTTTCATTTTTGTGAATACTTAAAATATTTTGTCCTGTTTTAGCTTAATATGCAGAGGCAACTTTTAGAAAACCATTCGTAAGTCTTTTTAGCTGATTAGAGCCAGATGGGGGAAGATTTTAAAACAGTTTCAAAACAGTAATTTTTGCAATTCTGTGTTTTTGGAATTAGTGATGCAGAAATTACACACTTCAAACTTAAAAAAAAAAAAACAGTAGTTCAGTCAAAAATGAAATCCTGTTATTATTTACTTACCTTCATGTTCATTATTGTAAACTTCTGTGCACAATTTTTGAAGAATGTTCATGTTGTTCTTTTCCATACAATGACAATTCACAGTGACAATGTTTGCAAAAAGCCCCCAAAATAACAAAAAAAAGTATTTAATTTTTATTTCTACAGAGAAAAGAAGACTTACAGATTTGGCATGAAATATTTTGACTGACACGAAATATAAATAATGACAAAATGATTATTTTGTGTGAACTCTCCCTTTAAGAAATAAAATTTGTCTTTTTCAGGCACTCAAGGAAACATTTCTTGTTAGTGTTGTTGACTAGTTTGCTGAAAGCAAGCATACTTTCCTCCTCTTCACGTCCTCACTTTTCATGACTTTAAATTCTCTTTCCTTTCCACTCAATTCAGTCGTCTTTCTGTTTTTCCTGTCTTCTGTTTTCATCTCTACTCACTGTTGTGTTTGTAAACAGGTTGTTAAATATTTAAGTGTGTTGTCCAGGCACTGAGTCAGCCTCTCTTTGCCTCTAACTTTTTCCTGTCTGTGAATCTGGAAAACAGAAAACTTTATTGCATACTTAACAAAATATGCATCCATTTCTTCCAACCATCCATCATCTGTAATCTTTTCCTGTTATTGACTGTTTATATGCACAAGAATATTCCAATAATAATCAGAATTGTTTTATACAGAATATTGTAATTATGAAAGCATCAAGTAAACTCGTCAACTTGATGTGTTCCTTATTTTATGGTTATTTCTCATTCATTCTTTCTTATTCAAAAGCTGAAGCTTATTTCTGTGTGTCTTTGTCACAGACCCCGGAGCAGTGGTGGAGACCCACAGTGCAGTTCCATATGCAGTGATAGGGGGCATCCTGGCTCTGCTGGTCTTTACTGTTATCTGTGTGCTCATCATCACCATCTGGTGCTCCGTCCGACAGAAAGGTGACCTCCCCTGTCCACACGCACTTAACCGGCCGTGACACACTGACATGCTGACTCGCTCTCCAGAGAGAGAAACACATATATCTAATGAGAGAGAGAGTTTGGGAATGAGAAAGAGAGTTTGGGAATGAGAAAGAGAGTTTGGGAATGAGAAAGAGAGTTTGGGAATGGGAGAGTTGGGAATGAGAGCGTCTGGGAACAAAACAGGTGATGCAGGGTAAAACAACAATGTAATACAAAAGAAATGTTGGGCCTTAAAATGAATGAAAAATAGTTAGGATTCTGATCCATTTCTAGGGTACTAATTTGTGACATTGTTGGCTGTGTTAGCTGGTTTGTACAAAAGGTCATATTTCGTTGCTTTCACTGAAGCACAATAATTGATCCTCAGAACATTCTTAAATCATGCTGGGATAATTTGTACATTGTTAGGTTAAATTTCCATTTCAACTTTTCACTTAAATTGTTATGCTAATAAAATAATTTCTGGTCATGTCCCAAACACATCAAAAAAATGGATTTTAATGAACCTGAGCAATTTAACGAACCTGTCCACTTTATTATAGAATTTAATTGAAGTGGATTAAACAGGTGTGAGTACGTCAGCTATTTTGATAATGGTTTAAAACATCACTTCAGAGCTTTTGTACTCCAGTTTAAATTCTGTGTATGTTTAATGCTTTGAGTCTTTTGTTTTTAAATGTTAAGTGTTACATAATACGCAGCTGTTTTTGCAATGGTGCCAGCCTTTATTCATTTGTTATGAATAATCATATATTTTGGTTTGCAACCATCAATTTCCAAAACAAAGAAAAATGTATATATTTAAAATGATTCAGACTGTGATATAAGATTTTGGTTGTACCGCCCACCTTTACAGTGAGAGAATGATGGATGCGTGAAGACCCAGCAGGAGAGAAAAGCTGGTGTCAGAACATCTTGTGTTCCTGAGGGCAAGACAGAGGAACAAAGTGTATGTGTTAGTATGAAAGGAGAAAAGGTTTTACAGGCTGTGACAGAACTGCGATATAGAGATTTAGCCCAGGGAAACGTGGGAAATGTAGGTATGGCCCTCACATTTAATTGCCTTCATTCGTCGACCGTATCTTGGCCATCTATGAAGAAAACTTAATTACATCGTTCCTGTGCTGCCTTAAGAACTTCTGGCCATCTCAGTATGTCACCATTTCCAATAAAGATCACGGCACCCGCAAATTGGGGGCGGAGGCTGAGGGAGGGGCCAGAGCCCACCTGCCAATCAAAGTCAGAAGCAGTTAGTTCACCCATCAGCGTAGAAACGGAGAGCATTAGGGTTGATCCTGTCTAACCTTGAGCTGGCGGGCAAGGCAGAATGGAAGTGATTAATCAGGGGGTTTGTGTAGGGGACAAGGAAGAGGAACATTAAAGCTCTTGATGCATTTTCTCAGACACGCATGACCTGTGACACCAGTGTTTTTAATGACCCCATCCGCATCTGCTTTACACTTGCATTTGAGAAAGATAAAACTGCATATACATAAGATTGATTTTTTTAATTAAAACACTACAACACCTATTTGTCCCTGTGCCACAAAGACAAAACTATTGGCTCATATGATGATGTAAATAAAAAGGTTATATTGTACTGGATTGCTGACCGTGCTGTAAAATTTTAGAGACAAATACACCATCAGTGAATTTTGTGATTAATTAAAAGTTGGCATGCATAAGGTTCCCGGTACAGTAAGTGACTTTTGCTGGCCCTGCAGAGAAAGCACACAGTTTGTTCTGCTTGGCAGAAACGTGATGCCACACAGGTAATGAAGATTTACAGTAGATGTATATGTGAGGTAGATACAATTCAATGCAACTTCATCAATCCTCAGAGGCCAATTAGTTTTCGGCAGACAGACTGAAGCAGAGACAAATGCAGACACTTAGATACAGGTGAAGACACAGAAGATATGAAATATATATGGCATAGAGACTATATGGCATACAAATGACAATTCATAAAAATACAGTACAAAATAAAATGAAGTATACAAAGAAAATATACATATAAATATATACAAGTATTAAGACAATGATAGCTAACAAATAATATAATAAAAAATGATCATTAAACAATTAAAGTAAATAGGTAGGTAGTTCTTCAAGGAAGTATGAACTGAAAGTTAATGTATTAACTGTATTGTATGTATTAGACATGTTATTTTGTCTTTAAATCTCCTCTAGGTTCATATTTGACCCATGAAGCCAGTGGGTTGGATGAACATGGAGAGGTTCAGGAGGCGTTCCTCAACGGCAATGATGCCAGCCAGGGCAAGAAGGAGTACCTACTGTAGCGCCGCCCTAGTGGATCACTGCAGAAACACTGGACCGCAGAAGAGTGCACACCGCAACACACACACACCGCTCCCAAACAGACACCACAACACTATGACAACCAGAGGGAGGCATCACAATCGTGCCATATGAAGACGTAGAGAGATGGAGAGGACGGAGACTTTAATGGAATAGGGTGGAAAGAGGGAACAAGAGACAGAGAGAGAGAGAGAGAGAGAGAGAGAGGGTGTAGGAGCCAAGACAAGAGGATAATTATGATGATTGAAAGAGATGCAAGGAACCACAAAGCCCATCTCATCTCTCATACACTCTGTTTCAGTTGTGTGTAAGATTGAGACAACTAGCTGTAATTACAGGACCAGGAGAGAAAAGTGGCCATTCAAAATGGGCCGATCCATAACTGGCCAGGACAGCATCGCTGCGGGAAGCCGCAAGGGCTTATGAGCTATTGAATATCCCAACATGAGCAAATTGAAATGCCTTGCATTGCCAAAGTGTCTGGGCTTCAGTAGAAAATACATCCACCAATAGCAGCGATGAGAGCTCAGAGCCGCCCTCATAAAGTATTAATACCGGGCTATCAGCGTGTTTCATTGTGCAACTCCATTATCTGCTCATGTTGGCCAAAACTTACCTCATATAATCACTTAGTATCAATTTAGTGGTCCTGCTGAAAGACAGCGCCTCTTGTTTTGATCTTTTCTCTGTGACTCTCGGTTTCCCCCTCTCCAGTTGTCCTTCCTCTCCGTCCTCTATTTCGCCACTTTTGTTTGTTAATAATTAAGGCATTACATATGTTCTATTTTATGAGTAGAATGCAGTGGATAGCTCGCTCTGAAACTGTAAAAAGGGGCTTAATTATTGTGACGTGTCAATGGGAACAAGCAAGTCAAGCTTCTTTGTTTAGGTAAGAAAAGGGGGTAAGAGGGGGTTGGTAGAAAACGTGGTGCCTGAAATTGAAATTTTTTGATAGTTACTACACAAAACACACAATGGAACATATCTCTAAGGTCATTATTTGTATGAAAAAGTCTACAAAGTAAGTTAAATTACTCTTTTAAGAAATCAATACAAAAAAAGACTTTCTTTTACGCGCATTACTGAGCGATGCTATCGTACTAACACAGATTATTAGCTTAGAGGTGCAAAACTACTGTTACGCCATCTTTAAAAAAATTAGAAAATTCAAAAAATATATTTCATTTGTCTCAAAGAGAAATATAAGGTCTTAATTGTTTTTATTAATTATTATTTGGTCTATTATGATCGTTGTTATTGTTATTATTCTTACTGTTATTATAATTGTAAATGTTATAAATTGTATACTTCCCATGCTTTAGTTGTTTTATCTGTAGCTGTGTGCCCACCTTCCTCTCCTCTCTTTCATCTTTCCAGATCTTTCTATCTTTGTGTCTTTCTCCAAATTTGTCCTTCTCCTCTTTGTCTTTCACTTCCTGTTTATTTTAGTCTTTGCGTCGCTGTTGATATAGCTAACTGTACATCTTTATAGGGGAAAGATACCAAGCACGACAAAATAAAAAAAAACTTAAAGAATCTCATGTGTGAGTGTTTTTTTTAAAGGTACTGACTCGAAGCTTCCTGTAATATTCTCATTAAAAGAGAAAGACACATTGATGAAGTTTTACTGGTGGCAGTACAAACAGGGAGGGAAAAGCAGGATGTTTAAATCGGTGGAAGCAGCAACAGAAAAGGACGATGAACGTAGATGGAAAGCGTGTGACTGAGATGATGAATCGTGTGGATGAGGGAGAAGACGGACTGTGAGAGACAAAATAAGTGCGTTAAAATATGACTCCTCCATTATTCCAGCACAATCAATATAAGATTGTGTTTAGAAGTCAGTTACCGAGTGCTCGGGGAGGCGGGTTTGGATTTTAAAAGCAGAAGGGAGGATGAGTGATCGATTTGTTTGTCCTTTATTGATGGAGGCACTGCAGAAGCCAGTCGTAAACAGTAAGTGTCGCATGACAATCAAAGCGCACACTGTGTTCCTGCTGCTCCCTTCACTTTGAGCTGCTGCGTGGCCTCCTCAGACATGTGCAGCATGTGCTAGCAGTTTCCTTATAACTGCCTCACCAGACACGATCAAATAAATCAAACAGATAGACAGGCAGTCAGGAGACGGCTTCCTGAGAAGTGCCTTCTCAAGCAAACTCAAAATGAGATTCAAATGACAAATGACAGCAGTAGACATCTGACGTTATCGTATAAATTTTGTTTATAGGACATGGCTGAATTCAACTGACACAGGTGCACGGGTTGTTGGTCAAATACCACATTTTGGTTTCCTTCAGCTTTATCCAGGCAAGGACAATGAACGTTGCATTCTCCGCATGACAGATCCGAAGCTTCCGTGCTCCTGGTAATGACCCCATTCAAGGAGATGTGGATTACAGCAGATGTGATGAATTGACTGAAGCTGCTTTGGTGATGGAAAATTGTCATATTGGCAGGAAGCTAAAGGCTCTCATGCGAAAAGAACAATTGAATGAGCTCTCAGTCACGGAAAGGTTTTACTTGTTTTTCCTGTGACAGCGTGTCTTCGCTCAATACTTCACCTCAGCTTTTGAGGTTAGCGCACATTCCAGTGAGACAAAGAGAGACTTTTTCAAAAAAGCAAAAGACTGTAATCAACAAATTAAGAAAACGCACCAGACAAATTATAGTCTCAAAGATCGGGCCTGTGGAGTGTTAAAAAGACAAAGTGGATAAAAAGCGACATTAGAATGAGGATTTCATGCTTGAAACAGATGGATAATGGGTGGTTTGGGAGAGCGAGGGAGACGGCATGAGGGGAAGATCAGCACAAATATTCAGATACAAAAGGAATCATTTCTCACACCGGCACAGACACAAGAGAACTAAAAGAATAATCCAATTAGGGTGAAACTGGGCTTTCATTCAGGCTGCGTGTAAGAAGTGTGCATTTAATCACAACAGTTATGGAATCCTGTTTTCCCTGAGAGTTATTGAGTGCCTAATTATCTTTCACATTCAGACAGGCTTTCCCACTTGATATGCCATTATAGTTGTTTTAATTAAACATTTAGATCAAGCCAAAAGCTTATGCTGAGTAGTAAACATTGACGGGATACATTTAAATGTACTATATTTAGTTATGCATGGTTATGAAAAATTATTGATGCCATACTTATAACTGTATAACAGTGAAAATATGGCCCCCAGGATCCCATTTCTGTATTACTCACTTTGACCAATAATCCTGGAGCATTGATGGTATTAGACGTGGCAGCATTGAAATATTTATGGAAAGTTTTTGCAATATGACAGGAATTCACAACAAGTTTAACATTGTTTATAATGCAGACTGCAGAAAGCCCGGCATCTGAGCTGAGCTTATATTGGATTTGTTTTACTTGGCTACTGAATATATTTACATATAAGCCATCAATACTCATGAGGATTTTGTTGTTGCTGTTTCTCTTTCATAGCTCTGGAGATTAAAATTAGCTCTCTGTTATATTTCATTTAGGAAATAAAAACTGACACAAATGAGACAATTATTGATGTACAGTATAAGTGTAGCACTATACAATTAATGTGAATTGCATAGCTTTGATAATTTGGTCTTAGAGGAATTTAATGAGTGTTCATAATAAAATCTCCAACTGATGAATTCACCAACAAAAATTGCAATAACAAATAACAATAACAAAATTGCAATAACAAATTGCAATAACTTTTTTGAGCCGGTCTGAGACCTTCTGAAACTAAAGGAGACATAAGATTACTGGGATCTGTTTCTGAGGAGAAGGAGAAAAATGGTAGATCAAACAGGGCAAAAGTCTCATTACTGTATGAGAGAAGCAATTTAATTATTAAAGAAACCTTTTTCCTTTCCTGAGTGATATATACAGATAATAGCTTTTAAGTGCCTTCTTCACATCCCGTGACATCACAACCCTGGAGATACTTTGCATTTAGATGTCAGCCCACTGGAGCAAAAATAACCCCTCACAAGCTTTACTTGAGAGGAGGTGGTGCAGTTCAGCCCAAATAAAAACCAGGACTCTACCTGAAAAATGAAAGTTGGTGGTGAGGAGGAGAGGGGGCACAATGCTATAGATCTGGAAAGGTATGGAAGCCATCAGAGAAGACCAGCTAGGTCCAGTGGCACTTGGGGGGAAGAGGCTCAAAGCATGTGTGATGTGGAAAGGCAGGCAAACCATTACCAGGAGAGAAATTGAGAGGGCCAATAAGCGAGACTGGACTGAACTTTGTTTCTGAGAAAATGTGGAGATCACAAGAACCTGCTGTGGCATGATGCACATCAAGTCTGGATACACAGCCAACAGAACCACTAGAGGAATAACAAATACAGAAATGACATACATCATGAAGACTGAACTGAGCACAGAGATGGGAGCACACACATCCCAGTGGTTGCCATGCATCTCTGCATAAGTAAAGTTCTTTGTGTCTTCTATCAGGAACTTGGACAGTAAGCCCTCATGAGGCAAGAACTCCCCGATTACAGAGTGGTCTTGGGGGTACGGACGTTTCACCAGTGGGGTTTTTATTTGCTTCAGGCCGTTTGTCCAGTTCAGGTCCAGCTGTACCTTCTTTCTTAGCATCACTCCAGGTGTCAGGAGAGCTTGAAACAATGAACTGGCCATAGGCAGTAATCACAGAGATTACCCAGCACAAAACCTGCCTACGACTCACTAAGCCTTCATATCTAAAAGAAACACACACGATTTTACTATTAAATATGATCAGCAAAATTTAAAACTCTTTTAAAAGTGTGCTGATTTTAAAGTCAGCACAAATAAGTCTAAGTATTAGTAGAACAAGCAGCAATACACAACCTCACTCCTATCATTAGCACTGCTGAAACAGTCTGAAACAAGGAATACAGACACACAACATACATGGCCAACCTGTGGGGTAAAATAAAACATTTTTATAAAGTAATGAAAAGGCTAAAAGGTCATCGTAAGAAACAAATGAATTAAATTGTGTATAAAGTAAAACAAATTTTATGTAAAGGTATATGATTCTGTACATCAATAGTGATTATTGATAATATATTAAGTACTTTGTAATGTAATGTAAACACTTTAAAGTAAATATCATATGTAAAAATAATGATGTGTTATAGACATGTTTTCATTGGCTAGTCTTAAAATGAAGCCCTCAAATTCATATGCACATACAGTATGTTGCATATGTAAATATATAACAGCAGTTCCCCCGTCTCTCTCTTTCTCTCTCCACCATGGGGTCCCTGGCCTGAAAAAGGTTGAAGACCCGTGAATAAATTTTAATGAATACTCATTTCACTTATGAATTATTTCTGTAATTCTGTATTCTGTGCTGTTTCTCACTTTTAAGTCGCATGGGATAAAAGCGCCTGCCACATGAATAAATGTAAATTAAGTGGGTTCGGTGATTTCAATAGCAGTCAAACCTTCACATTTGCTCCTTATTTAATCTGTAACATGCAGGCCCCCTGCCAGCTGTGTGTTCCTGCTTGTCAGCACTCCAGGTGGGGTTGAGAAAGATAGCTAGCAACACAAGAACAAAAAGAGATTCCTCATGGCATTTGTGGCTTACACTTGGCTGAAAAGGTTAGCAGAGTCATGCTGTGACACGGCATCCACACGCCGCATGTGAGCGGAATGCGAATCCGCAAAACAAAACTGCCAGAATCACGCACACGGTTACAGCCGCCGTGACAAACTAATCATGTACTTGCCGCGGTCGCTGCTTTGACAGACAGGTTATTTCATTTTGTTCTTAGACAAATAGGCAATACATATTTGTATGGAAAAGGCTGTTAAAATATCCCCCGAAACGCTTCAATATGGCACCTGTCTCTTTATCGTAATGAGTTTGACCTTTTCAACAGCCACTGACGGTAGTTTCGCAAATGCCCATGAGTGCTTTTTTAGTAATGAACAATGATTGCGCAATCTTTAATCCTCCGCTCCTCACAAGCGCAGGCTGGGACGGTGGGCCCGTCTGTCTGTTTTCCTCACTCGCACAAATTGATTAGCTGAAATAATTAATGGTGTAAAAGTTAGAAGTCGTCTCATTGTGCTGCTCTCGTTGTATTTCTTTTGCACATCACTCGCCGCACAATTAATTTCTTCAGCTAATCAACCACCAGACCAGATATACAACAAACACAGGCATCGGCGGTCCTCACACGGTCCTCTTTGCACTCAAAGAACGGGAAATGTGCTAATTAAAAAGCAAAACATTGACAATTTAATTGAATAAAATGGTAAGAGAAATAAGTTATTAAAATTACCTTAATTGGACAAGACAATAAATAGGAGTTTTTGTGGCCTGGAGTAATTCTTCTTCATCATTTATCTCATTGCAAATTCTGTCTGGCTCTCACATGCTCTGTGGGTCTCATGTGTTGGTGGACAGAGTGAAATAATATTCATAATCCATTTTTAACACAACTCCTCCCCTCTCTAAGCAGTATGTAGATTTGTTCATTCAGAAGTGACCTTCCCCATTAAATTGGTAAATACAGCATGGGCACCATAAATAAACATTAATTTCATCAAGGAGGACATAAATATGCCATCTTACTTATGATGAAGAAAACATACTGTACACACACCCACACAACAGCACAGATTTGTGTACACTCCATATCTAAAGTAAACAGATATGACAGGAATGGCTGAAAGGATAAGATGGAACAGGGAAGAAGGGCTTATCTGTTTGGGAGTTTAGGTGTCTCAGCAGGGTATGAAATGAAAGTTTTCTACCACGGTTCAATAAGACTGTGTCATTGCTTTTCTTAAAAATGTGTTATAGCAAGACACGAATTTAATATGATTAAAAAAGTATGAATAGACACATATTCTATCTTATGGTATAAGGGATGGATGAATGGATGGATGGTGCAATCAAATAGCCAAAGATGTTCCTTGATTACATGCATCTATTAAAGTTTTCACTAAAGCCTACTTCCATCTCATTATACTCTGCTGACCACAAGCATTAAACCATTTCTCTTCTTACGTTTATATATGAATTACTTTATTGCAGTGTGCAGAACATTTTTGTCACGTTTTAAAAAATGATGGTTACCACGCACTCTGAGTACTACGGTCTTTTTTAATCTCGCGATAACAAACGAGATTTGCCCCTGCTAACACGAGTCGGAAACCCTGCACGTCCCTCTTCCTTTTGCTGTCCACAAGCAAGGTAAATTGTGCTCCGTGCCTTTTTACGTTGTTAAGTATTTTAAGCATTATTTGGCATTAGTTAGTTCCCCGAAACAATTGGCAATTTAGTAATAGTCTTATGTGAGCGAGATTATCAGTAAAAATGCAAAAGGATTTGACATTTTTAAATAAAGCGCAGATCGCATGCTAAAAAGCCCCGCTATTCAATGGCTGCGCCCATGCAGGCATATTTGGGCCTGGTCTACACAACATGCCCCACTTTTTTTAAAACATCAGTTATTAAGAGCCAACAATTAATAAATAAAAATAAACGTTTCGTAGTCAAATACTCTGGCAGTGTAATCAGTTTGTCGGCATAGCTTCGTTTTTTCGAGCTTTTGAGAGGTTTCTGAAATAAACGTGGTCGGTAGCCGCACAGCTAACAGGCCGGTTAGATGTTCGTTATAAAGATTATATTTATGAAGTTAATACAGTATGTATTGTTTAAGAAAAGAGGGTAGTTTTCTGTTATTAGTAACCTTGTCGCGGGGTTTTTAAATTTGAATTAGCTAGCAATACTACTAACATGTGATTTGATGATAACTGCACTATGTTTGTGACTTAATAAAATGTATGTTTGATTGTGGTTTTCAGATGCCAGGCGGTGGTGTAACAGTGAAAGACGTCAACCAGCAGGAATTTGTCCGTGCGCTGGCAGCCTTTCTCAAGAAGTTAGTTCAACTCCTTGTGTTTAATGTACATTGTATTTGTATGGCTGTATCCATGTGTTGAACTTCAGTGGTAAAAGTAAGTTGACTGTTTGGCTCACTTGTTTTAACAGGTCAGGAAAGCTGAAGGTGCCAGACTGGGTTGACATTGTTAAACTGGCCAAGCATAAAGAGCTGGCTCCCAGCGATGACAACTGGTTTTACATCAGAGCTGGTGAGTGTTGCTGTTGTACAAGAATTTATAGAAGTTTTGCCAAGAAAATGTTTCTGCCCACTATGTGTAATGTTCTGTAAATAAATGGAGATACATCCAAGAATTGTTTGCAAAAATTATTTGCAGAACAAGGATGGTGGCATTAATTTATCAACGTACAACACTTAAGGTTTCAGAATTTTTGCCATATTGGTTCTGTTTGTTGTGGGGACAGAGTTCATGGTATGGCATCAGCAATGCTAAAAAACACTAAATAAACAATAATATTTCAAGACATTTCAGATGTGATAGATTTCTTATTTAGAAATAAGAGGGAGGGATAGTGCTGAATATCTTGTGCTGATTATGAAGTTACACATTATGAAATTGCTTTTCTGATTATGAAAAAGCATTTTAGATCTTGATATGTGAGGTTTATACACAAGTTCATAAATTCATACGTTCAGTATGCCACACAAGTACCGTTGTAGGTACTGTGGGTAATTTGTTTTTCATTTGATTATCATTACATCATAATTTGTGTGGTGAAGGCATAAACACAATGTAAAGTTGTTTAAAAGATGAGCTTAGTGGTTTAATGTTTCCTCATTGGGTTAAAACAATAGATGGTGAAGGCAATCGGTTGTGGCAGGTGTAGGCCTGATTATTGATGTTCGTGCCCTGTTAATGTGTGTCAGCAGTTGCAAGTGTATGCTGAAACAATGCTTCTGTTTCTGTAAGAAATGTAACAGAGTTTCCATTGACATTGTAGAAAATTAAGTGCTGAGCTGAGTCCCTAGAAACTGCTGTTACAGATTTTATGTCAATGTGAGCTGTTTTTTTGAATGCCTATGAATTGGGTCAGACTTGCATCAGATTTCGTGTAGCTTTAGATGAAGTGTTGGTACTTGAGCTTGTTGGTTATTGTTATTCTCGGCTGACCTGAAGAAAATCCTCTGTTCTATCTCAGCCTCCACAGTTCGTCACCTGTACCTGCGTGGAGGTGTTGGCGTGGGCTCTATGACGAAGATCTATGGCGGGCGTAAGAGGAACGGTGTGTGCCCCTCTCACTTCAGCGTGGGCTCAAAGAACGTGGCTCGTAAAGTGCTCCAGGCCCTTGAAGGCCTCAAGATGGTGGAGAAAGACCCCAATGGGTGAGTGCCCTCCAGTAACTTTCAGTAGACTGACAAACACTTCTATTCAGAGTTTTCAGACTTGATGCTTTCTTGACTTCTGACTTATCTAGTAATGTATGCTGTCACTTACCTCATTCGCCTTTGAATAACGCTGTGGTTTATGTAATTGTGCCATGATGCATGATTGTGCTTTTTTTTTTTTTTTTTAATTTCAATTGTTTCTGTCTCCCAGTGGGCGTAGGCTGACCCCTCAGGGGACCAGAGACCTGGACAGAATTGCTGGGCAGGTATAAACCTGAATTAAGTCAAACCTCATATAGCAAAATAAAATGTTAAATGTGATTTAATTTACCACAATAGCTCAGATATCAGATCTAATAAGTTTATTATATAGCGCCTTTCTGCAAAACTCAAGGTCACTTTGCAATATGAAAACAAATAAAAATGACGGCAGACAAAGAACAAAAGGAAATAAACAAGAATTCCATGGCATGAATCTGACCATACAGTCAGAGATCAGAAAAACGAAAGAAAAATTGTTTTAAGGTGGATTTTGAAATCCTGTAATGAGGAAAGATTGCATTTTTTGGGAAGAGAGTTCCAGAGTGCGGGGGCAGAGATACAAAACGCTCGTCCACCAAACGGTAAATGTGTAGGGTATAATCTTCCTGAAAATGAACCCAAAGCTTTAGCTTGTGTGTTGCCCCTCTGCTGGTCTTCTCTCCCGTGAGCTACTGCTGTGCGCCAGTTCAATGCTGGAGGAAGTAAACAAGCCGATTGAATTTCATGCTCGCTGGGCTGCCGTATGGCGGCGTTTTATTCTGCCTGATCCCCTTAATGAGCTGAATTCAGATGAGTTAACATGATTTTCTTGTTGTGCTTGCCTTGGCTGTTTGTTCTGAACTCTTGACTTCTTCCAGAGCACTGTTGATATGCTTGGCTTGCCGCTGATAACTTGGGGGAAAAACAATGTCGGTGTTGTCAGTGTAAAACAGCATTTTTATTCTAATCTTCTGGTAGAGATCAGGTCCAAAACTGGATAGGCTGCTAAATATTTTCAGTAGTTTAATTTCAAGGTTTATTGGGAGTGAGGTAGATATTACCTAAACTTTTTTTTTAATTGACTTGTATTGCCGTGTATTAATTCTGGTCTCTTCCTTCTTTTACAGGTTTCTGCTGCAAGCAAGAAATTATAAAGTGTAAAATAAAGTTTTGAGAAACCCAACCACCTGTTTTCATTTCTGAGTTGCCTTTTAATTCTATTAGCCAGAAGCATGTTAAAGTACTGTAATGTTCAAATGCCATCATATCTTCATATTAATGGATTTTAGTAAATTGATGTTTAAGTCTTCGAGTCATTGTGTAATAATTCATTCTCAGAGGTTGATCATGCAAATTACCTGCATCATCTAGTTCCAAGAGTCTGATGAACAATATGTCTGTATTCATAACATCACTGCTTGGCACGGGTGTTCATAGTTACTGTAACAGTGCCATCTTGTGGCCTTTAAGGTTATGACCAGTTTGTGATTATGCGTTCTTTAACGTTTCCCTAGTTTTGTGTGTGTGTAATCTTTGTATTTGCTGGCAACAGATTTATCTTAATCGTGTACTATTCTGGTCTGTAATTTTATCACTTTCATTCAAAAGTAATTTCCTGTTACTTGTTAGAATTGTGTTATCTGCAAGCAATATTGGGAGCAATTTGAGACTCTTTAAGGCCCACATGGTTAGAATATTAGGGATTTGAATATTGGGTAATTAAAAATTGTAATGAAGTTTCAGATCTTAGAATGACTTCTACAAAGAAAGTAAAATGTATTTAGGTGGGTTTGGCAGTAAGGTTTCCAGAATAATTAAATTATAAGAATACAAATCGACCACCATTAAACACGCCAATTTACATTTTTGTAATACAAAATTTGTAATTTTATAACCAGGGCTAATGGTGCATTCAGGTCATTACGGTATTACCGTAATCACTAGTTTCCCAAACTTGGGATGTGTCTCAATCAGCTGCTTAATTTGGTAGTCAAGACACTAATATAAACGAGTCAGCCATTTTATACGCTTTCTCAGTCAGAAAATAATTACGATCCACTGAAACGTTTGCGCTCTAAATATCCCACAATGCACCGCGTAAAGCAGGATGTTCAGTAAACACTTTTTTTTTTACTTTTTAAAAATTCTTCTAAAATATTTCTCACAAGGACATATAAAAAGCACATAGAACATTTAAAATACAAAAAAGCAGCATACAGAATTATTATTTCCAAGTACACGATTTACAATTCAAGATTTAATGTAGACGCCTTGTGTTAAACGGCACCATTTATGTACCATTTATTATTTTTTTGTGTTTTAAGTAGTTAATGTCCGGTAAATTTAATTCATTTACCAGCTGTTTGTGCATCAAGTTATTTCTAGACTCAGCAATTACTGTTCTTGAACACTAGAGGGAAGCAAAGAGCTTTATTTATCTGAGCCACTGCTCAGACGCTAAGCGGCATCAAAACAAAGTTGTACATCTCTGATACCCACGTTTTTAAAACTAAAAGGTAGGTGTTTTCTAATTTATATTAAATAATGCCTAAATAAAATAATAACATGCTTTAAAAAGCCCCTCTGTATTTAGACTGTCCGTGTCACTGAGAGTTTCTACAGACAAACTTGTGTTTGGGTGCAAAATTTACTTGCTGTTTACAGTTCAGTGTTGGGGGCACAGAATGTGTGTTCAGATGATCCCCTGCAAAACAAAGCGGCAACGTCTGTCATCCTCTGTGTCCACACTGTCCAGCTCTCTGTCAGTTTATCTGAGACTGTGTGTACACACAATTGCACAAAGTCATTCATCATAGCTAGTGTTTCTGCATTGACACCCCCCCCCTCTCTGTTTTAGAGAACCAGCTGTTGTGGAGCACCTGAGCCCCTGCCCCCTTCTCTCTTTCTCTACCCTGTAATTTGGAAGCACGAGAGAAAGATAAACATGTCTTTGAATGATAGGGGAGAATGTAGAGAATGCTGGCTGAGGAGGTGTTGCTGTTTGTTCACTTGCTACTGATATGGCAAGGTACAGTTTTAACACAGGCGTGGCTGGCGACTCCGAGACCCTGCAGGCATGATGTTTGTCTGTAACCTTTCGTCTGCAACCTTTCGTCTGTAACCTTTCGTCTGGCATTGTATCCATGATGGAGCTTGTGGGTGTATATAGCGTAGAACTATAATTACTGCAATTAAATTATTGAGATTAAATAATTAAGTTACTGTGTTCTCTGTAATACATTAAATCTGTTTAATGGCATCAAAAATGTTAATAATTAAGAACAATATATTCCATCACCTAAAAGCTTTGCATGTGTACTAAACCTGTCAGCTGTAATTTTCCACTGCAATGTGTTATTTTGAGGTTTTTTGGGCTATTTGGTTGCTTCTTTTAAAGTTGAGGTATCAGTGATGTCTTAAAGCCACTCTTTACTTCCTTATCCTCACACAACAGTCTTCCAGTCTGAGGGATCTGAGAGACGAGGAAAAATGACACATTCCAACGATGGAATGTGTAATAAGATTACAACTAAATCTAGCGTTCCTGTTAAACAAATCTTTGTTTATCCTCCTGCCTCTCCAAACACACAAAAACACTGTTTTGTGTTTGTGTGGGCCGTCTTAAGATCTGCTTTTCTCCAGATTCTTTTCACACCCTGTTGAAATGTGTGTAAATATTTTTTCTCTCTTTCTTTCTCTATTCTCGTCATGCCTAATCTCATCTCACTATCCACTTTCTGAATGGAGCCACAGTCATGTTTGTTGGTTTTGTCGGTTGGTACTTTAAAGAGAAAAGTAAACGCATTGAGTAGAAACACTCACAGTAGTCACTACCTAAACAAACACTCTCAGTAGGTAGAGTTTCATCATCTGCTGGTCACCTCCGACCATCAGTCTGCTTCATATTCTCTATCTGTCTTGAATTTTCTCTCAGACTGTCCCTGACACTTAAAGCTTCTGCGTGGCGTCATTGCTAATCTACCCATCATACTCTGTTTTTGTTTGGGGCAGGTGGTGTAGTAGGTCCTGGTGCTTTTGTGTATTAATCTTCTGTGTGCTTCCAAGTGTGGCCAGGCTGCTTACTAGATCATAACACCTGTTTTGAGGGCAAAAGGCGAGCAGTGAACAGATGCTGGTTAGTAAGACTGTGTTTGACTGTGTTGGTCCGGCACTTGATCTGGGTTCATATATTTGTCAAGCAGAGTTAAACACCTGTCCAAGGAAAATCATTTTCTTCATCAGTGGTTTTGTTTTATAGAAATATCTATACATTCCCAAAACAAGACAAATCTAAAAGCACAAATGCAAAGATGTCATCATGGGGTTTTAACAGAGAGTATGTCTTGAATTTGGAAAACAAAAACTAGAATGATTTTTTTTGTTTTGCAGTGGGTTTAGCAGTGCAAACTCATAAGATTGACAGATAAGCATGTAATCATCTGTTAAATCCAGAAAGCCAGTCCAGTGACGGGCGAATCATGTAGCACAATATGAGTTCATGACACCCCCTATATGTTGTAATATGGCTTTATCGGTAACATCTACAGTATGAGGGATAATTTGATTTCACCCACTTCTGTTTCGGTAACCTGAATAGCAGCCACACAGAAGTTTGTTTGGGGTTATTAAGGGGCTGCTTCTGTCTTTCCTCCTAAACAAGTCCCTCAGATCTAATCACAAAACTGATAACCAGAGAGTTCTGCAGTATTTATCTCGTCTCCATCCTATATGCAGTTTTATTAGCCCTATATGCAGTTACCTCACCTCTCTCAACTCAAACCACTGTTCACTGTAAGCTCTCAGCTGTGTTATCTTATCTTAACAGTGTTCCTCTCAAGTTTATTCCTATCAGCCCATTCCTTATTCAGTCTGTTCTCTGCGGACAATACATATCCACCTTTCCATTCCTCAAGTATGAATTTTGCAACATCCAGGCATCAAATATTTACTCGAACAGTGTCCAGAACATGTGAACATAAGCCATGCACATACCTGCAGTTATTTATTAAGTCTCATGTGACAGTCCATATACCTGCAGTTAGTAAAGATAACCAGACCAGACACGCATGAATGGGGATTATCAGAATGACTGTATTCTCTGGACAGGCAGGAATGATGGATTATTTATGATGGCTGTATTAGTTAGCGCTAATGGTATGATAGTCTTGTGGTTGTCCGCTGGCTTTAGCACCGTGTTGAAGGCAGCAGTCTGTTTCTTTGACTTTTTACAAAGTTCTCAGTTTTCTCTCCCCTCGTGTCCATTAAAGTTCAGACATGCTTTTTGTAACTTAGAAATGCTTTAGGGATGTGATTGGAGCGATGAGGAATTGTATGGGGAATTTGTGTGTGTGTGTGTGTCTGGTGGTGTTTTTGTATTTCTTTCTTACATTTCCACATTCTCTGAGTACCCCCAAACCTTTTAACTTCTCCCCAGTATGATATCTAAGAAGAAGCATACTTTATTTTAATGGCTTGTTTAAACAAGGTTTTTGATAGCTGATTCCCTTTAATTTAATTACCATTCATTTAATTTTAAAATGTGTAACATTAATATTTATTTAATTAGTATAAAAACAGATATACATACAATTGCTGAAAATACATGCTGTGTTTTGACATTAGTTAATAAATAGTTATTAAAGCTATTTGAAATATTTGTTATCCGTTGACCAGGTTGTCAGTAGATGTGGTCATCTTAATAACCTCTAGTGGTCCATCTCCTCCTCCTCATACTGTCTCTGCTTCTGCTTCCATTCCTGTTAATCAGTAAATGCTGGTTTGGAGCTGGTCCAGTTGTTGGCCCAGCATAGACTTTTACTGTAGTCCACCAGCAAAAAATGCAATCAGTATGGTATTTTTAATGAAGCTGCTTGACCAACAAAGTATCCCATCCTGGGGACCACAGTGCACAGAACACCACAAGCTGGTTTCTAAAGAGGGTTCTGTCCTTTTGTCCTTTTCTCATTCTATTTCCTGTTTTCATACCATCATTAGATTGCATGACTGTGCAGTTGAACTGACTGAATAAAGAGCTGGGCCGAGAGGGACCAGGTCTACGATCTTTTATGTTCCAGGTTCTCTCTTAGAGCTTGTCTGTCTGGTAGAGCAGAGCTTCAGAGCCACACTGGGACATTGAGACCGCTGTCTGGATACGGAACAGTGAGTGTCCCCTGCTTTTGAAGAACACTCGAGAGAGAACTCGCACGGAATGCTAATGCTACAGTCAAAGTCAGGAAGGTGAAATTTTAGGACAGTGTTCCAGAAAGAAGACATTGTGTCATTGCTCTGTGGTCCATTTCCAAGCCAAGTTGCTTTATATACCCTGTCCTCTTCTTTTCAAAGGGATAGGAGAGGCTTTTTAAAAACGGAAATGGAAGTGAGGTGTCTAATACATTACAGGTATGTTAGTTAGCATGACTAACAACACAGAAATTGTTACAGCTAGTGTACTTGAGTTATTTTTGAGCTCCCTAGAGCAAACTGTTTTCTCACTGTCCCAATTTAAAAGTCTCCTGTACTCCCCCCTCATCAAACACAAATGAAAGGTTTGGACCTGCTTTAGCTCTGCTCAAACGTAACAGACAGATATTTAGTGTTACATTATGCGTCTGCCAGAGGCACTACTCAAATACAGCAGTAGAGTCTTGCTTTCTTGTCTTTGATATATGTATGACCCTCTTTTTCATTTTTCATCACAAGCCTTGGTGCTTCTTTTATAGCTGTCTCATGTCTGGCATGTTTTAAAATCTCTAACTTCACACAGGCAGGTTTCATGCATAACAACGCACTAACATTATTCATTCTCCTATGGGAATAATGCTTGAGTGGGTACAAAGAACCCTGCCCATTAAAGTGTCCTGCAACCTGCAAGCATAACTGCCACTCATCTCATGCTGGCTGTACGCTCTTTCTATCCCCGTTTTTTCCCCTTTGCAATAGCATGTTTTATTCCTTTTGTTATCCTGTTGTGTTGTTTCCAGGCCTGAGTATGGAGTAAGTTAGGTTTATGCATTCATATTCTGTCATAGAAATTAAAGCTGTGTGTATTTCTCATGTCAAAAAACTTTCTACTAGTTTAATGTGTTGTGGCAGTTTACAGGAAACCATGTCTTGTTTTACATCCCTCATATGTGTAAACACTGTGGCTCTGTGTAAGATCAAAAAGTGATGTATTTATTTTGATTGGCCCACGACATCATTTAATTCCACGAATGGTGTGATTTTGGGGCGTGGCTGCTGGCAGTGAGGTGTTTACCAGCGTATTGTTCAACTGAATGATGGACGCAGCATCATAACAGATGAAAAAATATTTTGCCAATAATTGAGGTTTTCTTTTTGCATTTTAGTAGAATTCTTGCAATGAATTCTACTAAACTGACAAACCTGTTATTTGTTTTCATGGTTTGTGTTGCTGTTGTGTTATTCATTGATACCGTTTAGAATACAGGCTCAGAGTGACTAGATAATACATTTGCCCAAGGCCGCAGTGTAGTATTTATTCTTGTTCTACACCTCTAATAGCTTTAATTCTCCTTCAAGACATTTCCAAATGCCTTTAAATAGCCATTATGGAAGTTCTTTCAATGCTTTCCATCCCTTAATACCTTGTGCTCTTAGCAGCTTAAATATTGACATAGTACACTTCTTAGCGCCCTTTGCACCTCAAACACTTGCCCTGGGCCTTGCATTGTACCAGCCTACATAGGCCAGTTCAGACCTGAATGAAATATCCTTTCTCTTCCAGCACCTTCTTAATGACCCTCTCCCTAATTTCTGTGGCCAAAACACACAAAGTATACAGGAGGAGTGTAATCTGCCCTTTCTTTCTCTTCTATTTACATTTCAATCCCTTGTTCGCAGCTGGAGCCCAGCCACTTTGCATGTTGATGAAGAACGCATGAACCTGCTGTATAAAAGTGCAAACAGACAAGAGGAGCAAGAGAACAGAGCAAGGCATTATGGGTAGGAATGAAGTAGAAGTGAGATAAAAGAGAGTTTGATTGTGAGTGTATGCTTTTAAAAAGCACTCTGAGAAAATCTATTATTGCTGCTTGTAAACAGATCGATTGTTCTTGCATTTTCCCTCTTTGTCTGATATTCCTGCCAACAGTAGAGCTCATTCTGTGGTATGCAGTGTGATGTCACCTCATCTCATTCCAGCACGAGTCAGAGATACTGAGTCAGATCGCTCATAACCTCAGGGAATCAAACACAATCATTCTACCAGGAAGTGCTGAGCAATATTTTACTATGACAGAATAACTAATCTAATGGTGGGTCACTATGACAGAATAACTGAACTGTTGTTGATGATAAGAGGCTGGTTGAGGACAAGAATGTGACTAAGTAGGATGTGACTGTTTGGTGGTTCTGAAGAGAGTTCACAGGGGTTACATAAGGGCCAATACATTAGCCCCTTTTGGTGCAACAACCAATTGCTTATGACCATAGCTGACCCCAGTTACAAATACATCTGGATGCACAAATTTGAATAAACTATCATTATTGCTAGTGCATGTCAAGGGCCCAATTTAACCCCTGTGTACACCCATTTAAAATGGCTGTAGGTGTTGTTTTGACTGGATAGTGGGGTCAAAAAACCCTATGCCATTTCATTAATCAAATTATAGTCATCAGACCGGTAAAATCTTGTTTTTGTCATTTGTACCACTTAATTTTGGCAGGCCTAACACTCCAGGGATTGTGATAATTAATCGATGTGAAAATGAATCACTAAACTTCTGAACATTGGCTGTTGTTTAATCTGTGTTTGGAGCTGGTGAAATACTGATCTAAATGAAAAGCATTGAATGCTTCTGGTTGTAAATGTAGCACTGTGGTTTTATTTTGTGGCACACTTGGATGTGTACATAAACTATATGGAGACTTAAGATTGCTGGACTGGGAATGAGAATATCTTACTACTTCCTACTAGAATGTCTTAACTACTAGCAAAGTAATATTCTTTGTTATTCCATATAGCTAAATTATATCTGTATATATATATATATATAGCTATTTAAAACTATATACAGTAGGTAATTATGGCCATATATGAACAGATGTTCCGTAATTATACGGAACATCTGTATATGTTCTGTAATTATAAATATAATATTTATATCTTGTATCTTGTAATTATTATAATCTTATTCTTTAATTTATATAAATTATTTAAACTATGTGTGTGTGTGTGAGAGCGAGAGAGAGAGAGAGAGAGAGAGAGAGAAAGAGAGAGAGAGAGAGAGAGAGAGAGAGAAAGAGAAAGGGAGACAGAGAAACTACAAGTGAATGTTAGTCCTTGCAGGGGGCTCACACAGAAGCTCAGATTGTCCCTGGGACCTGCTTGCTTGATCAAAGGGACAGAAACAAAGCTCAAACCAACCGAGACAGATGAACACGCCCACAATCGCACACACACTCTCACTCCTGTGGGACACTGCGCCTCACCATATGCTGAATATTGATTATGATTCTTATTGATTTATGCTTCCCTGCCATAGCACTAAATTAGGTTAAAACCTGTTTCAAGAAATTACTGCAGTGAATTTACATTATGCTGTTTCTGGTTTTTGATAACAGCAAAGAGTTTGCTTTCTGATAAATGTAATGTGTTTGCAGATCTATGTAGCGCAGTCGGTGGGTTTCTAAATCAGCTGGTAAGTTGATTAAAAGAACATGTGGGCATTCCACCGCACTGCTACACTCGCTCTGATGAGTGGCATGCTGGGAGCTCAGGAACCCACATTGCAGTGGTAAATCATGGCAAGTGCTCTGCTGCAGCCTCCTATATGACTGAAGAGGGATGGGATTTCCAGTCTTTCGCTTTTTTCTTTCTCTCTTTCTTTGTATCAAAGAGAGATTCCATTTAGCGCTTCGTCATTATGCCTGAGCGTGTGTCATAGGTTTTCTTCCCTGAATGCACCGTCATTGGGGGCTAATTCGATAATGACCATCATCATGAGTAATAGAGGGTGAGAGATGGGCAGGCGTGGATTAATGAAGAAAAGGGCTTTCAGGGTGATGTAAGGGAGTTGGGGTTGAAAATTACATATGGTAAGGAAACAGGAAGTAGTTTATATCAAGGAAACGCAGATGGAAAAAAAATTCTATAAGATTCTGTGTGAGATTTATTTTATATTATAAATTGGATAGTTCCGGTCCTTGATGCTGATTGGTCAACAGCCGTGGTTTGTTCACCATAAAGCATAGCTATGACTGTTTCAAGCTCTATCTTATATTCTGATTGTGCTTATTAAGTATTAGGTCATTTTAAAAGAAAAATACAGTTGTCTGCATTATTCAAATCTATCCTACGGCTGCAGAAATTCATCACTACCTTTCCTCTCCTACACTGTGGCTGAAGAAACTAATGGGTAAAGTGGCTTTAGTCCAGTCTTGTATTAAGAGGTTGAGAGGTGCCACACATCAAAGAGTGGTGGATTATCCCACTGGTTCAATCAATAAAGAGCAGAAGTTGCATGATGACTAAATGTGTTCATGGTGGTTTGGGGGTGAGTCTGGTGGTCCCCCTCAAGGGTATGGTGCCCCTCGGGGGGAGGTGACATCAGTGGGGTTTGGCACTAAAACAGGCCTCACTGCACACAGATGGGGCCCCTCTATGAAGCAGCTAACACGCACAGACAGCAGTACTGCCTAATGGACGCACAGGTGGACAAACACTACCGTGATCTGGCTCCAGAGAGATGGGCTAGAAATCTGAGCCCAGAGAGTCTTCAGCCAAAAATACGCTCTTATTTCTGCTATATCACTGTCATCGTGATGCAGAAACATTAGTTAAAGGTTAAGAAATTGTATTTGTGTTTTTTTCTGACTGATTTGATATGCCCACAGAGCAGACCACAGTCTAGCTGGTTTTCTTTGTGGTAGGATTACGAGCTCTATTGTGGCCAGCACGGACATGTTGGTGCACATATTGGTTGCCTCATTATTATGCTTCCAAGATAAACAGTCACGCTTTGACTCACCCATAATTACCTCTTAATTCACTCCATGGAACTGCATTATTTCTTTCTTTAAAGTGAGTTATGTTTTTATATAGCTGTGAATATATTTTACAGAATTTGCCTTACAGCTCTTACTCCCCTATCAACTCTACCACACATACACTTCTTGACTGTGTTAAAATGTACCTCAGGCGAGTTGCAGGCGTATGTATGAAAACAGAGAGTGCTAAAAATGGATAAAGGTTTAAATTCCCAAGGCATTTTGTATTAAAGTATAAATATTTTAATATTGTTTTCAGGGAAATATGTTTAATGAAATTTGATGGGTAAAAGCTTAGCCGTTTACTTTACAGTTTGCAAAAGTGAGGGGAGATTCTGTGTGATGTTATCTTTCAGTTAAATATCTTTATTGCGAGCTTTTAGCTGATAGTAGTAGACCAAATTTAAGTAATCTTAGATTTAGTGTTGTGTAATGTAGTTTGTGTAATGGCACAAGGCTGATGATACAAAAATGTTACATAACACAGTCAATAAAATATGAAACGGATAATTGTCAGGAGACCCCTGGAACAATAGGGCAGCATATTGTTCGGTTTACCTATTACCAACAACTGTAAATTGACATGGCTTTCTCTCTGTAAAACAATAGCTCCTTTTACTCCATGTTATTACTGCTCATGACTTGAATCCGCATAAAATCACTTTTTTGTTATAAATCATCCACCAGGTCAGATGAGCAGTTTCTCAGAAGGCTGGATGTGCTACTATCTTCAGTCTATGGATCCTGGTGAATTTAATCTCTGCCTTCAAAACACCACATACTCCCATTTTTGACATGCTGTTAATGTTTTCACTTATAGTAACAACTTAAATGTTTTCACTTTAGTTGCAGATTCAAAAACACCTCTAAAAAGCATATTAGCAGACATTAATTAATACTGTACATTTACAGTAAACACTGCCTGCTAAAAGATTAAATGTATTAGCTCCAGGTTTGTTCCATATTATACCCTCTATGGATTGATTTATGGAATGATACTTTGCCAAGCATTTCCCAATAAGAACACAAAATTACAGGCACCATTAACTGAAAATCATTGTCAGATTTCTCCAATTGCTGTATTGAAAGCATTAACTTAAAAGCTGAAAATGATAGCCAAAAATGCCTTCATAATACGCAAAACTTTGCTTTTACAAACTACAAAGTACTTTTGTGTAATTGTAAGAAGCGAAGGATGCTATTGGACGACTGTTTTACAGGCAGAGATTATGACACCAGCAGTTTTATTTAGTGAGTCACCTAACTCAGATTTACAGTAAACTCAAGTGTTACACAGAGTCATAGAATCGGTAAACACTGGATGTGTTTATTGAGGCTGTTCCTCAATGTCCATGATGGAGTCTTACTCAGCTGTGTTTACTGAGAACATTAACAAGCTAGAGGTCTTCATCAGTGCTCTCTGACCTGATGAGCTGAGGTCAGCTTCCACACATTGAGAGCTGATCTGTGTGGTCGATGGTTTATGATAATCAGCTGTGTGTGCAGAGAAAGATGTTAAGTCGGGCTGTGGGCAGAAGCAATGATAGGCTTCATTGTTTCTCTAAAAGCCCCCATGAGGAAGAACCCTCAGAGCTGAAATGTCAGCGTGCCCACCCACGTGCCACACTGCCACAACTGGCACGTAAATAGCCACATTTTTGGGTTAAATCCAGACAGTACGCCGCCGTGATAAGAGACTGTTATGGCTAGATCTGAATGCTTGATATGTATAGCTTGTAGGCTTAGTGTGAAGATCATTCCTGGGAAGAGTATGGATCTTTCCCATCTGTTCCCGGGTTATAGTTTTAGCCACAGAGATGGTGTGCCATACATCCCTGCACCATGTGGATGATAAATCCAGTGTTGGAGCTTTAAAGAAATAGTTCACCCAAAATGTAAACATTTAATAATCATTTAGTCACTGTAATGTTGTTCAGGGAGGCAAACAGGAAATGAATTTTATGCAAAATGTCTGAGCAGCTGTTTTACATACAACGAAAGTGGATGATGATTTTAAAATGTTTCTCTCGAATTGAACACCGTAAACGTATCATAAAGTAGTTTAAATTACTTGTGTAAGTCTGTTAATGTCGTATCATAGCTTTGTTTGAGTACAGGCTCAAGTTTAATGTATGATTTACTCTGATGTTGTCAGTCATCATTTGTGTTTGTAGTATATATATATATATACTGTATATCAGGCAACTTTTAAGCTTTTTTGAAGGTAGATGATATATGTGTCAGTAGAAGTATCAAAAAGCAAGCAGGGAAATACAAAGACATTTAAATTGAGAAAGGGCGTGCAGAGTGTGTGAAAGAGTGGTTATGTAAGTGCATTTATATGCGCAACAACCAACAATATGCGTAAAAAGCACATCAATTCAGCATAGCTACTCTGTCTATTATCCCTTTGCACTGTCTGTATTCATTCGCTGCTGAGCTTCTTGCCTAGAGTCTTGCACTCTCTCTCTCTCAAGCCCCAATTTATCATTCTGTTTTTCTCTTCTCCTCTCCTCTGTTCTTATAACTCTGTTGTTCCCCGAGGCTTCATGCTAGTCACACCCTAACACGAGAATCAAAGAGTTCTTCTGACCTCCTCTCTCCCCTTTTCATCATTTCATCATTACATCCCTTTATCATCCTGCCATCTGAGCGAACTTCTGATGGTCCTGAGAAAGACACTGAGCACAACACTTTTGAGGGAAATCGCACAGTTTAAATCAACACTACACTGCTGGGTCAAGCTAGAGCTCTGATGTTTTCAAAGAGGACAGGCTGGACCATGGAAAGGTCACAGAGTGGGTTTCAATTACTAGAATGTTTTCTTGTTCTGGCTCTGAGAGCAATAGTAAAAGTAGGCCCTGCAACTCTATACCACATACAACAGAAGCTTCATATCAAGGTAAACAAGATCAGTTCATATCAGTCTGGCTTATCTGTGATGTTGTGTTAGTCACAACATTGTCAAAAATATGCTATGTTTGCTAAAAAAAAAAAAAAAAAAATGCTATGCTATGCTATGCTAAAAAATTTCCTATTCAACCCCGTCACAATATCAGAACTGCTGTTTCTGGAAAACAGATCTTAACTGATTGCATTTGACCCGTTTTTCAAGAGAATCCTGTGATTATTGGAGAAAGTGTTTGTGCATAGCTTACAGTTAGTGTATATTTGTCTTTGACTCTGAAGTTTAAAGTGCCACTTCTGGTGTTATGAGATAAGCAGTTTAATGTTTTGCTGTGCTGTCATGACCTAAAAATAGCATAAAGTAACAGTAATGTAACAAATGAACACCACACTGTACACTGATGCAATAATCTCTAAAACACGCCCCCTGTCCTCTCTCTTTTTTCTTTCATCACTTCTTTGCTCTAATTCTTTTCCCATAACCTCCCCTCTTATCGAGTTTGATAACCCTCTCTCTCCTTCACCTCACTCTTGCCCTGAGAAAAGTAAAGCAGCTGTTTTGCTCCAGCTTTCATAAGAATGCCTGTTTGAAACCTAGTGTGCACTGAGAAACTATTATTACTGTTGGGACACAGAGATGCATGATCTCCTGTCTTAGTCACAGGAAGGACAAAACACAATATAAAACAGCATTTACAGACGATTTTTATACTATTCCATACAGTGCGTTTTCTATATTATTTTACTATTCACGCCCAAGTTCTGTAGCCGTGAAAGTTTACTTACAGATTTGGAAAAAAATCGCACAAAGACAACATTAATTGCGTTACTTTAGTGCATCAAAAACTCTGTTTAAATATATTTTGTATATATTTAGCGATTTAGATAACGTTAAAAATTCGTTCCCTGTTCGTACGTTCCAGCAACACTTTACACTGTTAGGGAAGGCAGAGGGGAGGGGCTGAACGGTCACCTTTTGTGCAAATATATCAGCCAAGTCACTGCCATCCGCATCAAATTTCTAGCGGTAAGAAGACGGGAGCGCACTACCGTGTGTGAGTGAGGCCAGTGACAGAGTTGGACCGACCTGAGACGGACTGACGAGACATTGCAAAGAAATCAAAGACACGCTACTCGAAAGAACGCCGATAAGTTGAGAAGCAACTACAGATAACGATGTTGGGACGGATCAATGTTTGCATCTTGCTTGCTCTAACGCTGCAAGGTACGTAAAATAAAATTTTAATAATTTAACTTTGACTTTTAACGGCGCATTTGGGATCATTTTTGTAAACATTTAGTTTCGAATTAGTTTTGAATATGGAGTAAATTTCTGTGCTGGATAAGTGCGTGTTTCTTTTCTGCTGGTTGTCTTTAACAACCTGTTCCTTAAATGACCGTCTACTATGGGGTGGACAAAAGAGCGCAAGTGTGTCAAAAAACATTTGTGCTTTCTGAGTCTATTAACTTTAGGGACTTGACGTCTTTTAATGAAAGAAAACCTTAATACAATTGCTCAAAGAAACGAGATTTTTTTTTTTGCCACTGATGGAGGTCTTTAAAGGTTTGTGGCTTATGTTTAAATCAGGGAATGGTTCATGGGTTAACAACTCGGACAAGTCTTGGACTTTGAAGAAGGGGTTGACGCTCCGCACTCCGTTGCATTTGAGAGCGGCAGTAAGAGACTGTATTGCCAGACTACAGCTGACTGATTTTACGCCTTACTATCTCTCCCATATAAGAGTATATATGTTGATTTAGACGTGTTGCTTTGCTTAACGATTAGAATATAGAATAATTAACTGTTTCACAGGTAGATAAGTTTAATTACTGAGAGTTTTACAATAATTTTTCGACATTTTCGTTTATGCTGATTTTAATTTGATCATTATAGAAACGATACATATGTCCCCTGTTGCAGCTGCACCAATCCAACCCCCTTCCCCAAATCCAAAACCCCCTCCCAGGCAGGCAGAAATTCCTCTTTATCCCAGAGGTACCTGCTTTTATCTTCCTATCTAGTCTTAAGCCTCTCTCACTCCCCTCTCCTATCAAGTGTATCTGCCTCCTCTAGCATTCTCACCTTCTTTCAGTGGTGCATTTATCTGCAGTCTTTTTTTACCCGTGTATCTTATCCCACTGAGCCCTACCTTTCTTCAGTTGTTCAGGAGAGAAATCTGTACAAGCTCTGCCCATGTCCACAGTGTAAAAATCTTTGTGGAGCTACAGTGAGATGAAGTATTTCTTCAGTCCTTCATTTCTGATGAGTTAGTTCAGGTCTGTAAGGTGCCACGTGAGGTTTAATAAGTGTGTGATGCCTCTTGATTTTAAAACCTCTCGTGAGTCTACAAAGCATCTCTTTTCTTTCATCCCTGACCGTATCATTTTAATTTAATTACAGTTTTGCTTTGCAATGCTTTTTATAGACTCTAACAGTTGTACATAATTTTGTGGTCAGACTGTATTGCTATTCTCAGAGAAAACTGTGTGTACGTGTTTGAGATATAAATTGCTTGATGGTGGAACCTATTCTGCAGTTAGTATGCCAGTAATATCACATGACCCATGATCTTATAAACTCGGTAGGGTTAAGAGTTGTCACAGCTTCACAAGCATCAAACATCAGCTTTCTCTCAGTTCAGAATTTGGCTATATGGTTGTTCTGAGCATGCATTTTTAACTGCCATTAGAGTGTTCCTGTAGCTCAACTTGTACAGCATTGTGTTAGCAACACAAAGGTTGTGGGTTCTATTCCCAGGGAAGACATATACAATGATCAGATGTTTAGCTTGAAAGCACTGTACGTCACTTTGGATAAAAGTATCTACCGAATGTGTAAATTTAAACTGCCAAATGGAAGCTGTTAGTTGTTGGAAATCTGCCCGTTTAATTTGTTTTTTGACTACCTCTGCCAGTCCACAGGGACACCAGCTTCTGCCACTGCTTTCTTATAATTTGTCCTATCTGTTCCATAATGGAAGGCTCAATGATTAGCATATAAAATGGTTTTTGGTCAGCCCCATGTTTAGTTCACATGACCTTGTTACTTTAACTACCCTTAATGTCAGTCACGACGCAGTACCCTTTTCAGGTGGCATTTAAACTGTATTATTTGCTTTCTCGGGCCCCAAGTGTGTATCCTTAGGTGGTATCACCACATTACCTCAGTGAGGTGTGTGTGGTTGCAAGCGTTTGATCGCAGTAGGATGTTAGAAGGTGGCGGAGAGAATCGTCAAGACAGCTTGTCAACTGGGTTTAAGGAGCCGCACAGAAGCGATGCGTCTTCTTTCTTTGTCTATCACGGCTTATTTCCCCCACTCATTTCCTTGCCTAAATTTCTCCTCACCAGAACCTCCCCAACCACGGCGGCATCAAACGCCAGCTCGCGCGTGCCCCGCCTCCCGCTGCCAGCAGTAATTATTGTGGTATTAGGAGGCTTCAAATTAAAACCTGCTCTTTGTGCTGGGCCAGCAGATAAAAGCCAAACTTGTGTCTCTGAGGTGGTTTCCTCCTGCTCAAAACTCCTGCAGATGTCCATCACACACACATGCTTTTCTCAGCTAGATCTTTAACACCTTTAAAGTGGCACCTGTGCACATGGCCCACCCCAGTGCAAGCCTTTGGCTAATGCACCAACTTGCATTACACATTGTGTAACTGTACAAATGCAAGGTGATAATTTGCCTGTGATGATGGTGGGTAGAGCAGGTAGTGTGTGATTTTGCTCACTGCTGTGGGCCCCTGACTCTGGTATCAGCCTTGTGATTCATGCCGGTGGGGGGGGTAAGGGGGAGAGTCACTGCTTGGAATGAAAAGCATTCAGCAGGGGACAGGTTACATCTCGCCCCTGATCTTCGGCCCCTCCAGGTTTTCTCTCTTTCTTTTCTTTTTCTCTCTCGATCGGCACAGATGGACACACAGGTTGCCAGTAAAAACTGGTCACGCAACCACAACATTTTGGTTTTAATCCAAAACCACAATATGACACATTGGTGTTGGACCATAAAGCACTTTTTAGGCATAAGTCACATTTCAGTGGTTTAACAGTATGTTTGTAAATATAGCTGTGGCTTGTGGCCCTTTTTTGCTGGAGTTAAATGTGTTATTATACTGTATGTGATCACTCTAGAAATTAATAATATAAGCATCACAGTTTACAGGAAGACCAGGATCAGCTAAAAAGAGAGCTAAGAGATTCTTTAAACACTCTAAATAATGATCATGAGTTTGGGCTTGTTTTAATTGTTTTGAAAACTCATCATGAAAGCTTGTTTTGGGAAGCGTGGCCCAATGGCGGCTGTCTTGCTGGCAGGTGGTTTGAAGAGAGCTCACTGGCAGCAAAACCGTAACAACCACATGCTGCACTTCAGCTTGATGTGAGCTCAAAAGAGAAATACAAAGCAATCTGGTTCTTTATCTCATTATCACCTAAGCCAGTGTTTCCCAACATATTATATTATTTACTTCCACAGCATCAGTGGGTCTTAAGTTCTTCTTCTCAACACCAAAGCAAAAAAAACTTACTTGAAGATTAAACTGGATATCAATCAGCATTATCATTAATTTACTGGAGCAATAAGTAGCTTCGTTTCCAGAGAATAAGTTTTGTTTGTTTTGTTTTGTTTGGGTTTCACATGTTTTAACAGTTCCGATGGCAATCAAAGAGAAGCTTTCTTGAGGAAGATCTAACATTAAAGTTATTTAGAAATGAAATCCAATTACATTGTTTCTGTTTTCTGGGGTTAACAAGAAAAATTCTTTCCATGTACATCTTAAAAGCTTCTTAGTTACTTCCTGTAATAAATGTACAGTGTTTGGAAATTACAGATCCAAACTCCAACAGTTCAGACAGATCTGCAGATGGACGTTACAATCCCAGACACAACGCACATGTTGTAATGCAGTGGATTAGCTTTGTTTGAGATCTTTCTTTGTGGTTATTAGTATCTCTCTTTGTTTTCAGTAATGATGGAGCTGTTTGCAGATCAGTGGGTGTCCATTGATGTTTCGGGTGATTTATGATTCCCTCTATTGTGTTTAATATGCAGTCATTGTGCGTGTTTTAGCATAGATATCCAGCTTTCATAAACGCACAGAAGGCAGACAAGTGTGTATGTGGACAGCGGGTGGCAGTAATAA
This sequence comes from Ambastaia sidthimunki, assembly GCA_036877625.1. Taxonomy (NCBI): domain Eukaryota; kingdom Metazoa; phylum Chordata; class Actinopteri; order Cypriniformes; family Botiidae; genus Ambastaia; species Ambastaia sidthimunki. The sequence goes on from JAZGTK010000068.1 coordinate 141,857, forward strand.
ATTCATACACACTTCTGAAGCTCTTTGACTTTGAGAATGTATCACCATCATAGCTGATAGAATTATGGCTTCAGAACAGAAAAGAATACCCCTTCATCTCTCCTCCTCCACTTTTCTTCTCAGTCTGCACCTAAACCCCCCCACACTAACCCTCCTGTTTTTCATGAAATCTGGACCCAGCCCAGGCCATCAGCCGTCAGACACTCTGCCCACACTACAAAGCATCTGGGCATGGCAGAGATGGAGGAAGGAGGTATCCCTTCTGCCCTTTGATTTCTCAAGGATGTTTCTTCAAAACTGTTATTAGTGGCATACAGAAAACAGACAAACAGAAGTCTGTGAGGATTTTATAGGGTGTGTGTGTTGGCTGTGTTTTGTAAAGGATGTTGAAGTGGTTTAATACTACAATGGGGTACAGAAGGATATGAGGGGCATTGAAAAGCAGCATTTGTGTGTGTGTTGTGTAGTGCTTTGAAGCACAGCCTTGAATGTGGGGCTGATGGTGGTGAGAATAGAAGCTTCATGGGCTCATTGGGGAGACAAGGTTAAGTGCGGCTGATCCATTTAGCTGAGAAGATCAGCAGGGCGATTGGCCAACGCTGAAGCCTCTCTCAGGCATTCCTAATGGATTCAGTGCTGATGGGTTTCCTTTGGGGGAAAATATCGTTTTTTAGCAGAGAACTTAGGTCATGCTTTACTGTTGGCCATCTTGTAGTAAACTGCAGCATCTCTTTCAGCTCTATTAGAGTCTTATCGATCTGCAGATGCACATTAGTAGTACGGAATTGATTTGTTTATCCTAACAGTGTTTGGGGATTCGGCTTACAAGAAATGCTTCGTTTGGACTCACTTTGACGTCTTGTTTTCTGTCATACAGTAGAGGGTCTGTTTTGTTGCTTGATTATATGTGGGACCGGGTAATATGTTAATATTTTTCAGCCTTCTGATGATATACAATATATATCTCAAACTGATGTATTTTTATACATTATAAGTGCTAGTTTGGTGCTAGTCAAGCTGATGAACCAGCAGTTCCTAGCTGGTGAGGCTGGTCAACCAGCATGGCTTTTCTGTTGAGGACACCAGTATGATGTGTCCAGGAATGCTGATCTTTTTATCAGGGTCATAACTAGTTTCACTCATTTGGGTCATCTCACAGTTAGAGTCCAGTAACATCCGGTTTAAACTGTGAAAGATTTACCTGAAATGGCTGAAAACACAGAGTGATGTTAAAACACTGCTTGTTTAAGAACTCTTCAAACATCCTCTTCCTCACACAGAGTATGTGCCTATTGTCCTTCCACTATCAGCTGGCAAACATTCCCTGGAGAACAGTCTACTGACGCAGGGGAGAAAAAAGCTCTTGTAGCCCTCAGCTTACGAGTTGTTTGGTTAGTGGAACGCACCCCCGAGCGCCAGGTATTCACTGCCTCATACTCCAGAGACCTTCAAGATGCTACACACACATACATGTTACTGTCACCCTGATCTTTTGATCTTCTGCACTCACACCACCTTAAAAATAAATATATGAACACCAATCGTGTGCACACAAAACTTCCAACAAATGCTTCGATTGCGAGAATCACAAAGTTATTTTATTAGACTTTTGATATTTTATTAGAAGTTTGTTTGTTTAATCTTTCCCTCGCATACACAAATACAGAATGTCACATTTTTATGTATCCACAATTTATATATTTTGTTTGATCAGGTAAATCATATTTCAGTTTGTGAAACTGCAGGGGTTGTGTGTTTGTGTGTGTGAGTGTGTGTTTCTGGCTGTGATTTATCTTTTAAAATCTCCTTTTCAATCTTTTATGCTGTATTTACGCAGCATGTGCCGTGAAGGACACATTTTCTTGCGGCACTAGGTGGCCGTTTTTAATCTGGTTAATGGTTAGTCGGGCATTGTTAACCTCTTCAGCGCAAACGGTTACTGTTTGACGAGCCAGTTGTTGCTTTAACAGTCTGACCCATGGAGCACTGCAGGGCCCAGTGATGATTTAAAATGTTTAGGGAGGAAAGCAATGAGAGGGTTCTGCTGAGCTGAGGAAAACAAATTAAATGAGTGCATTAGTGAGGGTGTGTGGTGCATTACATCAAGCCACGGTAAAAAGAATGATACTGCAAAAAACAGGACACCTTCTGTTCCTATAAATCTGTTTATAAAATCACATTTGTTGGAAGGTACATTACATCACCAGAGGGTGTGTGTGTTGTGTGTGTGTCTCACAGACGTTTAGGGAGGGCTTTAAGTCTCTAAGACTGGGGGTTCCCCGTTCTCAGGCTGGGATTGGGTGACAGATCACATTTCACCCATGATGCACGTTTACCTGTGAGAGACGGATCACCTTTCATTTTATCCATAACATCAGCCCCCGCAATCTGCTTAGTGTCTGTGTAACGTACACTGTTTTCACATCTTCTGTTATACGTAAATGAACATCATTTTATAATTGACCAGTACTAGAACTGTGAATCAAAGAACAGTCTTTTTTCCCTCACTCCTTTCCTTCTTACACATGTGAAACCTTTTTTATTCCTGTGATTGAAAATAGCTGGTGTAGTGTTTGTGGTTAGCTGATATTAAATCAGGATGGTGGTCTGATGGACCAAAGGACCTCAGTGCCAGTTTTAATTCTGCTGGCCTCCTGACTGACATTCAGCTTGATAATCATATTCAGGCCTGCAGGGCTTAAGCTCACATTGGTTTACCTCCAGTATAACCTCATCCAATCAGTGATTTCCCTGTACAGTATACCAGCATGACTGACAGCTGTGACTAAATTTCCTTGAGTTTCTGTTTTTTGTACCTTGTCATTGCTTATAGATTGTAACCATATATTTGCTCAGAAATGAAACGCTATTATCGGCAAGAAATCAGTTTGCGACGTAATTGTAGTTTTTAAAACAAGTCATACAAGATGTAGAAAGATTGTAAGTGTTTCTACTCCAATGAGGGAGAGATGTTATCAGCTCCAGGATCTGAGAAGATCATAATATGTTAGTTTATTGAGTTTTGTTTACTACAATTTTAGCACAAATGAAATCCCAGATTAAAATGTTATGTATTATCAAAGGAAATGTGATTTGAGTCAAATTAATCTTTAATAAGAACCATCAATTTCTTGTTTGCTGTCTGTTCCTAGAAGAATCCAGAATCTTTTAAAAGACAATTACACAGAGAACTGTGGCATTTGGCTCACGGTGGATTAGTTCAGTTCGTTAGAAAAACAGAAGCTTATAAATGGTTTCGCACTAAAACACACAGGGCTTTACCTCTTTATGATGGACTTAATAAGAAGAGATAAGGAAAAGATTGGCAAGCATTGTTAGTTTAAATCATTGTTTAAATTTAAATAAGTTTGGCATATGTTTGTTGTGATTGTTGGTGACTTTGGACATCCCGGCCTGCCTTATGGGGTGTGAAACACCCGTTGGGCGAGGGCAGTGGCGTCTGTTACTGTCCAACTCGGGTGAACATTTTTGAGATGGAGGTCACTCTGCCCCCTTGTTCCCTGCCAAATAACCATAGCGATAGGCACGTGGAATTCCCTAGTCAATTAACGGTAAGAGTGGGAGTAGGAGAGGGCGTGTTGGGTACATATTGACTGGAGCGGTGGGGAGGGCTGGTGGAGAAAAAACAAAGGACACATGTTCATTAAAATGATCCATTTAGGATCAGATGGAAGATCTGGAGATGTGAACCCCCAACCCTACCCCCAGTCTCTTTAAAATAGTGTTTGTGTATGATACTGTACCTTACTGGGCAAAAGGCAACTTTCTCACACTCTCTTCTTTCCTGTGCCCTTCACTTACTCTCTGTCACTTTGTTAATACATCTTTCATTTGGAAAAAAACCCTTCCTTCCTTCTCATCTCTTTCCTTTCTTTATTTCTATATCAGTGACATCATACATTGGCAAAGTAGCAAAATTCATTAGGTAATAATCATAATGACACTGCCTTCTAGCATACTGAATTCTGATAGGTCATTTTTGGAGCTCTGCAGTCAAATATCTTTGTATACTGACCGCTAGTTTAACTGATCTTACATAAAAACATCATGTCGGTTGAAATTCAATTTATGACTTTATTATTTAATCTTTCTCTGATCTTGTATCTTCATTTGTATCCGTCTTATGCACACACAGACTTACACACGTGTAACCGCACACACACACACACACACACACACACACACACACACATGCTCTTGTACCGGTGCAGCAGTTAAAGGACAGGGCTACATTGTTAAGACATTCCTCAGTTTGCTGGAATGCAGGTATTACTGCAGAGTGATTAGACACAGCAAGAGAGGGAACACAGAAATGAGGTGGAGTGAGAGAAAGAACAGAGAGAAGGACGGGACTGGGAACAAATAGGGAGAAAAGGGAGTGATGGAGTGGGACAGATTGAGGTTCATAAAGGGAACATATTGCAGGAGGAGAAGGAGGAGCATTGTGCACTTGAGTACAGCAGAGGATTCTGGGTAAATGCAAATAGGTTTGTGTCCTTTGACAGTGTGTCAGGAATGTGTTTATTATTGACAGAAGTAAAATCACTGTGTGTTTATGTGTGTGTTAACATGAGAGATGGTGATTTTTACTATCAGACAGGGGCATGTGAAAATAGCCTTTTTTTTCCAGTCCAGAGAGAAATTTGGATTTAACTGCTTTTAAAAATAGGAAGTGGAATGCCAGGGAGGTCCCGGCATAGCGATAACAGTACCAGCTGGTGATCGGATCTGCCATGGATCAGTGTGTGTGAATAGGAGAGAACCGGAGAGGTTGGGGGAAGGCGGGGGTTGCCTGTTGGTGCTTCCATGGCGAGGGCCACATTGCCAACCAATGTCAGTCGTGCCATCTCTGCTATATGGCCAGGTGGCACAAACCATCATCGTGTCTTGGCAGTTACTGCACCACATCACTTCCAACACACAGGGTGGTGTAATCAATGTCAAAGTCAACCTCCTCTACCCCATGATCACCCTCCCAAGAATTCCCACCCCTCTCTCCATCTGCTTCCTGCATGTGCTGGGCAACTAGGTTGAGGTTCATTGAAACATTTGTCAGGGAACTGCTTCCTATACCAAAATTTTACTATTTCCAACTTCATTAGTGGAAAACAGTTTTCAAAAGCACGTGACTTGTGCAGAAAGATCTGAATTATCCTTACAAGATTTCTATTTGTTTCAGCTTTTTGTCAAATTAAATATGCTGCCTATATAATTCAGTTTATAATGCAGATTCCTGCCAAAAATCTTTTTTTAGTCATTATTTTTGTCATCCTTAAATCTAGACAAGCAAATTTACATGGGACTTTGGAATATGTTTTTCTCCATGTACATTTTTTTCTTGTTTTAAGCATAAATCGAACTACATTTAGTGATGTTTATGCCAAAAACAAGAGCAGTCAACAAGAGTACAGCAGGAGTTTGCAGTGTAGAGCACAACATTTAATGTACATACTAAAGTTTTTATTTTCTCCTGTCATTTTCTCTGTTACTCACAATCCCTCTGAGTCTCTGTGGGAATGCTAGTGTACAGTGTTACACTGGGACTCTGGACAGAGTGACAGAGAGGCAGGGAGACAGCTGGACGCGCTACCTCACAGATCAGCTTACACACACACTCACTGGCATGTCTGGTTGTAGTCTTCTTCTCTTTCTATCTCTAATTCTCTTTCGTTTCACTTCTTTTTTTTTACCAATTGCTCTGTCTCTGTCAACTCTGCGCACACACACAGACACATGCACAGACACACACACGCACAGACACACACACGCACAGACACACACACACACACACACACACAGTGCTATGTGTTACAGTAGAGTTGGCATCTTGTGTTCATTTGTGGAGCAGAGCTGAAGCCTTTAGCATGCAACTAACAATAAAGTCATGAAAACAGCGGGTGAAACCGCTCTGGGGCAGTAACTATAAGCCCCTCGCCGCACACACCCATTCAAATGGAAACACGTTTTAAAGGCATGACTCTTCCAACCCCTGCCGTGTCATTCATTTGTGAAGCACGAAGCGTTTCGCTCATGGAAAACTTTAGAGGGTGCAGATTGAGTGACAGACAGGCAGATACTGCCCCCAGCACCCCGCCCCCTTTGCTTTCCCAGTACCCCACATTTTAAGGTGACAGATGGTGTTTTCTACCCTCTTTCTTTTGTCACCCTCTTCTCTCTTCTTCATACCTGCCTGGACACGGACCCTGTTTCTCCCCCCTCCAGTGTTGTAGAACCCCCACCTTCAGCAAATACAGTAAAATACACACTTTACCCTAGAGTTAGGACACAGCCTGAGGCCCTGCATACTTCTCCAGGTGTGTTTTAGCATCAGAACTCCTTAGAGATTTAGTGATAGAAGTCTTTAAGAGCAGAGGAGAAATGACATCATCCTTTTGTTCTAGCACAAACTGTGGACAGCTCCAGTCACACAGTGTGTGTGTGTGTGTGTGTGCGTGTTTGTGTGTGTGTGTGTGTTTGTGTGTGTGTTTGGGTGAGGTTTAGCGGACACGCTAAACAGTTAGTTGTGTACATATTTACATATTTCACCGGTCAGACAGTGAATCACAACACAGAATAAATAGCCCAGATTACGTCACAGCACTTTAATGTTTGTGTTTATCATGTTTCCCAAATAGTTTTCATATCTGAGCTCTTTGTCACATTTGAAATGTTATTGTTATGTTTGGCTCTATGTTTTTGCTGAAGGTTATGCTGCAGAAAATAATTGTCATAATCAGCGTATTTTTGCACCGAATATCTAAACAGCCATTAAACAAGAATTAAGAAGTAAAATGTCTTTTTAAAGAAATTACCTGGAATTAAGTTTTTCAGTCTTATTCTTGTTTCAAGAGAAAACCTAAAATGATCCTTAAAAATTTTAAGTATAACAGGAGGCAGTAGCCTTTGTTCTTATCACTCTTTCACCCAAGGTCTCAGCTCACTGCCCTCCTGTCCCTCTCTCTCTCTCTCTTCTCTTATCTGCACATGCCCAGGGCTCTGTCCATCCTGTCAGAACAGTTAAAGAGGAATTCAATTATTTCTAAATTTTTTTCTGTTTCTCTATCTTCCTCCCTTTTACTGTCAGATCTCACCCCATATCGTAGAAGCCTTAGATTTAACCTCCTTGATAATTAAACAGGGAGTCATTTAAACCTCGCCTTCTCTCTCTGTCCAGCTGGATTCTGATTACAATGATTTTGTCACCTGCCTGCCCTAATGATAAACATCATTTTTGTTTAATCATACAATGCTGGTCCTTCCATTTTTATGTCTTTGTTCTTTGTCTTTGTGCAGCATTTATTTTAAGATGCCAAATTCCCGTTGCCAAAAGGTGGGCAGGAACTTCTGTGGAAGCATTGCATGTCTACTTCGTGCAGAAGGCAATCCCAGAATGCATTGTGACAAGCCCAGAAATAAATACAAGATGAGGCATGGGACATATTGGTCACACATAAACATCTCATACATTACTAAAAAGTGTCAGTAAACCATAATTAAATATAATTGAAAACTATTCTGCTCAATATTTGTGTGTGATAATTATTTTAAGACCTAACAGTCTTGTGGGATGTTCTGTTTCATTCAGGAAGCTGCTTGTTGGCAGCAAGGCCACTATGTTCTGGAATAAAGCTACTGTATTGTGTTTGAAGGTGGAGCCAGTAAGTGTCCGGGTCAGGTCTAAAGGCCTAGCTCAGACACAGAGATGAACGCATGTTTACTCATAACAGCAGTACTGAAAAGCAGTGTGGGCAAGAAGAGACCTCATAATATATACACCTAATCCAGTTTTATCTGCAGCCCTAAGGAACCTGTGACTTCACATTCAATACAACACATTTTAGGAGCGTGTGCGCGCCAGTATCTCAGCCTGAGATAATGTTCGAAATTCCATGTGTACTCCATATTCAACTCCATATTCAGACCTTTCTCACTCTGTGCCCCTGACACACTCCACCTCTCCTTGTCTCATCTCTCTGGTTCCTACAGATTGAGACATGTTATGTCTGTAATGCAGATAAGAGCGATTACTCCGTTCACACTGCAGATCCTAATCTGTCTCACTCAGGTCTGTCTCTGCTTTGTTTGTATTGAATTCACCATCACTACTAGTTTTAATGTTTACGTATAAATATTGACATATTAGAATTCCTTTAATTTATTGATTGTTTAATTTAACTATTTTTCCTCAGCTATCAATATTTATTGATCACTTGTCCTGTAGTACATTTGTCTTTGTATAATAGGAGAGTTCTCCTGCACTGATCATAAATCGCAAACATGCCAATAGCATTTTTATTCCTAATATTACAGAAGGTTCTTAAACAGGGATGAGTGGAAATTACATCATGTGGTAATTAACATTATTGCACAAATGCTTTTGATAGGTCTTAACTGTTGGTTGTGAGTTAGTTGTGTGGCACAGTAAATGGTGGCATACTGTGGAGTGTGATCTGTCTCTTCTTTGATGTCTTAACTCTGATCCAGCTGTGTCAGCTTGAACCTAATGCGATCAATGAAGGTTCCTCAGACCACAGGCCTGTCCCTTACCTGACCTCACACAAGACCCTGCCATCCCTCCTACTTCCTCATCCCATCCTTGTTCATCCAAGGGACACAGCATCCTCTAATGATCCCTTTTCCCTTAGTGGCTGTCCTGCAAAGACAATTACCCCTGCCTTGTAACCTTATTGACATTGCATTGTTATCCTCTCCTCTCATTTCCCAGTGGATACGGCGCAGAAAGCTTTGTCTGTGTTAACCTGTGATTTCTAGTTTCTCATGTCTTTATATAGACAGCTCATTTTGGAAAGTGATATAAAGGGCGAGTGGAAGTGTAGCTCAAGTGTGCGTGTTAATGGAGTGATAAGAGCAGGTGTCTCATAATTAGACAGATACATTGTTCCACACAGGCACACTGGGAATTGTGGGGGGTCTGTTTTCGGGCCTGTGTTATGAACAACAGTCACTGATGTCTTGCCAGAGGAAAATTCTACTGCTCAGAGGTATTAAGAGTTATTAAAGAGTATAACCTCATAGGAGTATAGAGCATAACACCTCATAGTGTTTGTACCTGGAAGAATTTGCTGAGAAATGTTGACGTTTACATTGATTTTGGATGTGGACTTTTTGAGCACAGTTTGGGACATTGTTAAAAATGTGTGGGAGATTTAATCTCATTGCCTCACAGGAGGTATAACAAAATCTTTTTTTTCTCTCTTACGTGTCTGCAGACGCTCATTTGTCTTTCTGCACTTGTTTATCTTTGTGTCTGTCTGTGTCTCACTGATGCCCTGTTTGTTAACGTTTGCATGGAATTCAAAGAAATTTCAATGCATACATATGTGTGGCTCCATGGCTTAAACAATGTCTCACACACACGTATGTGATATGATACTGCTCACATGACGCAGTAATATTGCAGAACTGACGCCTTACCAGCCCAGATAAAACTACACTATACAGTAATGTGTTTCATGTGCATCATCATGTAACTTATCTTTTAGATTCTGGCTGCTTTACAGATGGGACGTGCACATGCTTTCCAGCAGTCAACAACACAAATATGGCTCTGGTTTTTGTGTTGTATCCCTTATATGTTAATAATTAAATGATTAGCCACAATGAATTCAGTCATCCTTTACTCACTCTCATATCATACCAAACCCTTGGCTTTATTTCTTCTGTGGAACCCAAAATGAAAAAAAAAAAACCTTCAATTTCGATCTGTCCTATCTGCAGCTTAAACAGTCCTCATTTACTGTCACTTGAAATATTAAAATTTTTGTTTTTGTTCCATGAAAGAAAGGATGTGAATAATGGCAGAATTTTCATTTTTGGGTGAACTGTCCCTTTAAAATTAGCATGGTTTTATTCAAGCATGAGATAGTAAATAAAGCTTCTCATCTCGTCCAGATGTAATTTCCTGCTGCAGTATATGAATGTCTGCATGTGTTCCTCTGTGTGTGTGTGTGTGTGCGTGCGTGCGTGTGTTGTAAGGCATGCTGGAACGTCCTCTGCTCTAGGTGACCCTCTGTTTTCATCAATCAGAGTGGCTTATAGGACCTTGACAGCATGACAAAAAGAACACAGTGATGGAGAGAGAAAGAGAGGGAGTACAGTAGAAAACACTAGCAAGAGGGACGTCAGAGACGAGGTTGAAAACGAGGGATCATTAAAGGTAGAGTGCACTGCGCTAACCGGGATAAGATGGATTAGCCGGTCGTGAGCGGCATCGATCCTCCGTCAAACTCTCTGATTTGTTTACACACAGAACCAGATACACAAACTGTGAAACAGTGACTCGCCCCCCTCCAGTTACCCACAGTCATTCAAGCATTATAAAGCTAATCCCCTCTAATAGGGAAAGGAGGGACAGAAATGGAGGGCTCGGTGTAGCAGTGTAGCAGAGAACAACTAAAATGGAGGGATAAAATGGAACAGTGGTTTCATACGAGAAGCTTAGCGGTGTGTTTTGGGTTCGGGATACTGATAACTGCTACAGACAGTCCTGGAAGATGATCTCATGTTTTGTCCCACCAGTCATAACTCCAGCCATAATCAGACTTCATAAATTGCTCAGGAAAAGAGGAATCTTACCGTATTTTTAGGACTTGGTGGTAGGATAGGAATACTGTGGTACATATTTAAATATTTAAATGCATTAACATGGAAATGACAATTGCAATGGCAATACCAATAATGTTTTTTATGTAACATTGATATGCAGATTTGTATTGTAATTCTATACATTTCTTTTCTTAATCAGGGTTTTGGTTAATTTTCTATTAGGAATATTTAAACACGCTTTATTAAAGATTTAATTGAAGCTAAATTGTATTAGAAGCTGAGATTTCTTTTAAGAGAATATATCATAAATTTTGTTAATATAAAAATGTATAATAATAACAATAAGAGAAAAATATATAAAGTAAGGGAAACTCTAAAAAGATAAGCAGCGGAGAGAATGAAACAGTGAAGAGGAAAGATGAAAGGGTGTGTTGAAAGCACCAGGATTGTGTGTGTGTGTGTGTGTGTGTTAGACCTTTAGCCTTCAGTCTGCTGTTAGCACTGTCAACATTGTAAACAAACTCAGTTTATGCTGGAGACAGACTGAGAGGGGAAAAAAGGGTAAGAGAGACACAATCAGCAGGAGGAAGCAGAAAACCTGGAGGGAGAGACATCAGGCAAGAGGCAGAAGAGAACTGGAAAGAAAGATTTGAGGAGGAGGAGGAGGGGGGTTGCAGGGGGAGGGAGGCAGGTGCAGGCTGACTCTAATAGCATTGTGCTTGAAACAGTGGGACGTGTACATTGATGTATTTATCCAAAGCGACTTACAATGCATTCAAGCTAACAATTTTATTTCTACATGTCTACCCTAGGAATCGAACCCATGACCTTTGCATTGCAAGCATCATATACTTTCAATTGGAACCCAGCCAAACCCTGATTTTCAACTGTACATTTTACCTCACATGCCTCTTTATAAGCTTTGTTCCTTCCCTCTCCTACTGTTCCACTTAAATTCTCTCTAAATTCTGCTTTCCCCCATCACAGCTGAGATTTATACGGTACAGTGACTTTCGCTATCTTTCCCTAACACACACCCTCACAGGCTGCGGCCACAATGGTGGGGCCTCATGTAAGTGGACCTCATGAGATCACCAGCAGTGTTTCTTTCCTCTGTTTTCACGGGGCCGGTTCGACAACACTCCTCCTATTGTATTTTACCATGGAGACGTGAAACGTTACGATAACGTTCTCCTTTAATCCTATCGGATTAACAGCGTATCATTTGATTAAATTTTCGCACTGACTCACTCGCGGGTGAAGCTGTTATTATATGCATTGCGGATGTAATTATGCACAGTCATTTAACGTTTATCACTGCGCCCACAACAGACCTCCTTTCCATGCTAATTACCTTATATCCTCCCCTACTTCCTACTTTTCCCACTCTTACTAACCTGGGATCGGAAAAAAAACAATTCCAGCCTCACTCTACAGGGGTTGACAGGAAAACAGGCCCGGGATGTGCAGTCAAACATCAGTAGCCTCAGGGATTGGAGAAATTCTCCTTCCTCCATCTCTGTTTCCCTCTCTCTCTCTCTGACTCCACTGCCAAACTGCAGCTCATTAGAGGAAAAGAGATTCCTGGCTAAATAGAATGGGACTGCTGCCAGACTGGGTGAAGAATAAGGGTGAGAGAAGGAGAGAGAGGAAAAAAATTTTGAAGTGAAGAATAATATTTCTTTTAGCTATGGTTTGGAAATAAACCACTTGAAGAGGTCCTGCATTCAATTGGGCTTTTCACACTTGAAATAATTAACCTAGGATAATTTTTAATGGTGGCTTCCACGTTTCAGACTTTGTATTTTACCCTAAATTGGTATATAATCCTGGGCAGTCGGGTTTTGAGATTTTGTGTGCCACATTTGTATACCTTTATTGTTCTTATGTGCATATTTGTAAGGTTAATAACATTGATTGGACAAATACAGAATGCAGCAAGCATACAAATATCTGCTTCTCCATCAGTGGACATCATGACTCCAGTTATCCAGTTATAGGGTTTGGAGTCACTATGCAACTTTGAAAACGAGACACACCCTGCAAGTTTATGTGACGTGCAAAGCTCGTAAATATGCAATGAGGCAAACACTGTTTAGTTTATGATTGGTTGTTCGTTGCTAAACAACCAGCAGTAACATTCCAAATAACATTTGTGAAATTTTAATAATATTACAATATTCAATAGGGAACGATTAATTTTTTTTCAACACAGTTAAGCTCTTTAAATTATGACTTAACTGTGAGCTACAACAAACGTAATCATCTCACACTGAATATTATTAGTTTACACAGAAGGCATCAATCAGATTAAATCCTAAAAGATAAGTGTACTAGTTCTTATGTTTATTAGACAGCTCTGCATGGAGCTTGTGTGCCGACCACCCTGCTGATTTACCCAGTACCCCCTCCAAAAGTCAACCGCCCTGTTGTCACGCTAATAAAGCACCTGAGTGTGAGAAATGTGGAACTTAAGGAGGGGAGGAAAGAGAAAGGGCAGACAAAAGGAGAAGTGTTAATATGAATCGAAGTCAGGAGACTTGTATTAAGACTGACATGGGGACCAGAGGGCTGGGGGATGGGAAATGTGTTTGTGTGTGGCCTTGTTGCAAACAGACATTTGAACTTGTGTTAAAGTTGATGATCAGAACATAAAAAGAAAGAAAAACATAAGAAAAAAAACTAGTAGCAACCCAAAAAAGATCTCAAATGTTTGTAGACAAGAAACTTTTGCTTACATCTTCTAATTCTCACACATTTTGTCTAAGAACAAGACCCTAGTAATCTCACATGTGTCTCTTCTGGAATTTCATAAGAAAGCTCAACAATGTCTCACGGTTGCCTGAAAAGCCTCCTAAAAATGAATGTATGTCAACAGCTATATAATTACTTTTTATTTTATTTCTCCAATAATAAAACTTCAATAAAACATAACTGGTACAAAATAATGCAAGTGAGCAGCTGGTTCTGTAGCTGAGTAGTGTTACAGGTTAAATGAGTAGTGTTACAGGTTCATATTTGTTTACGTTCCTTAGAAACTTCCAGTATTTCCTGCAGAAACAAAGCTCTGTTGATCTGCTCTCATTTCCGCCAGGACAACCCGTTTTCCGTCTGGTTATCTATACTCAAAACTTAATATTTATAAATACAACTTATAATCATCCCTCAAAGCAAACTATGCCACACTGAGGAATAAGAGAGCGTGAGAGAATGAGAGAGAGAGAGAGAGAGAGAGAGAGAGAGAGAGAGAGGGAGAGAGAGAGTGGATGTGTAGGGTGGCTCTGGAGAGCAGTGCAAGCGGTCCTAACCCTTTTAGCGAGATTAATTTGAGCCATAATGTCTCCCTCTTACTTGGTCCTACTATTTATCTTCTGACTCAGCTTTCTCTCCCTTTTTCCTCATCCTTCTATCTCAATAATGAGTTTGAGTGGTACAGCAAAGGTGCCCGTGTGCCGGCCGACCATCCCCTGCATTGTGTGTTCAGCAGCTGCAGTATAAGTACACACAGACAGTGTAAGGACTCCACTACAGTAACTGTCAGCCCTAATACACCCCCCACATGCTCTTCATCCACTCCCACCCCACCGCTGTCACTCACTTATTTGTTTTATTGCTGCCTGCCTCCATTTTGAGTTTTCATTTTATCTCTTTCTTTCACTCTCTCCCTCCCTGAGTTTATTACCGGCTGTAGCGCCATTAACTGTCATTTACTGAGGTTGATTGCTCTCCCAGACAATGCACATATCTGCTTCCTGTTATAGATGCTCAGTTTTTGATGAAGTAAGTGGGAGGAAATGCAGACAGGCACTATATTTGAGCAGTTAGACTCTCCTTCCATTTAGACATCTCTTTGTCTCTTTTTGTATTTTGTTACATGTTCAACCGTCCATCTTCTGGTTGTTTCAGACCATCAGACCACTCGCCATTCAACCACCCATCCCCCAACGTACCTCATCTCCCTCCCCAAAATTCATTTTCACATTCAGCTGGAGTTAGGAATGAGGGAATGGTAATTGCTTCGCCTGGGGGCTGGTGAGGTGAGCAGAAGAGAGTTGTCCCTCCACATTAAATATTAACTCAGTTTTTCATCTCTGCCTCTTTGCTGACATCCCATAATAAAAATCCTATCTCTTCATTTTTGTCAATGTCATGTGAGTTTCATTCCAGTCCCTTAGAGGCAATTTGAAATTGAGTTTCCTGAAACGGGTCATTTGAAACTTTTGAGACGGGCCCTAAGATTGTCCTCAGTCCATCTTATGGGCCACTTAATGAACTATGATCAAATTTACTGGTATATGTCATATATATTGATACAATTTGTGTCATTCTGCCAAACAGATATGCTTCTACATTTAGCCCTGTAATGGAAGCTCATGTATCAAAGACAGCAGAGCAAAAAGAGCTTGTTTCTTTTTTTAGGAATTCAAAAGTAGCTTAAAAATAACTAAAAAAAGAATAAAACATCAATTGCGTCAGCTGCAGAGGATATATTTGGTCTAAATTATTTATTCAAGATTTGCTGCCCTCTTAGACAAAATCCAGCAGCTAACTAACTAAACTATAAATTATAGATGCAGAACAGTTACATCAGATAGCTTTTAATATGTCCAGAACATTTTAATGTAGGTGTATGAACCACATACTTAATAAACACATCCTTTATTAATTCGTGCTATAGATCATCATAATGTAATGCTCAAATTCCCCTTGTAAACACAGTCACCAACTTCTCTCTCTATATCTCTCATGCTGTGTGTGGTAGTGCCTCTGGCCCTCAGATACAATTGGTTTGACTCATGACCCTGTTGTCAGGACAACAAGCAATAGCAAAGTGAAATGATGGCAGTACAAAGGATCTTGTGTGAACTGACCTTGTAACCCAGTTCATAGTCTGAAACTATTTACCTATTTAAACAAAAACTAGTGCTTTAGTGCTGTAGTATATCATTAAGTACTAGAGATCATTGAAATAGCTACATTGGTTAAATTAAACAAAAAAGGTGAGAAAGAGAAATAAGAGAGTGAGAGGCATTTGTTTACCATAGATGTAAAGACAAGATATTGTATAAATAAAAGCTTGTGAATGGCTGAATGTTAAATAACCAATAGCATGCCTTAATCATAACAGCATGCTGTAAATATACACCGTAGTGTCATTTGTCACAGGTCTATGGTCCTGAAATGAAAACAGAGTGACAGAGAGAGATGCATAAGATGATGGAATGTACCGCCTAGCAGGAGCCAAAAAATAAATCCACATGCTCTTTTGATGTGCTGTTTTAGCAGAAGACTTATTGACCACCAATGCACACACACACACAACCTGTAAATTCATTCTAGAATCAACCTGAGTAAATCTTCTAGATTAAACTAGAGTAAACGTCTAGAGTAAACCTGAGTCAGTGGAGACCAAACTATTATGATAAATAACACAAACCTCAGTCTTATGTCAGTAAAATTATAAGCGTGGTGTAACCGGAGGCAGCTGTGATCCAGATGTGATTCTCTTCTAAGTGTAGAGGAATGAGAATGGGTTTGACTCTAACCAAGATGATTCTAGAATGATCTCAAGAATTAGTTGGGTAAATATTCAAGAGACATTTAGAAGCAAAATTATGTGAGATAATTACTAAACCTTAATAAAATTTATTAGATTTATGCTTAAAATTTTGTTTTTGAGATCTCAGTTCAAGATATGTACACATTTTATATTTCTTCCTGAATTGTACAATGGCTGTGTGTTTGTGCATGTCTGTCTCTGGCCCACACACAAAGCGACGGTTTAAAAGTGTACAGAGACAACTAGGGTGAGTCATATTTACCCAGATTTAATTAGTTTCAGTGTGTTGGAACAACATGTGACTGACTGTAGGTGAAACGTCTGCCTTTGTTGTTATTCATGTGTTGCTTAGATATTCAAACCTATTTATGGACAACACAAAGTTTTGTTTTTTCAGTTTTCCCCCTTCTCTTCTTTTATTTGTGTCATTGGCAGTGTCTACTGTAGCTACTTTTTTATCAACCTCGGTTTCACTTCTGATTCCCTCCAAATCTGTCTGTCTGTCTTCTGCTGACCCCTGATCTGATCTCTTTGCCTTGTGACTGTGTGGGTGTGTCAGTGTGTGTAAATGTGTGTGTGTGAGTGCCAGCAGCTGCCGTTTGGTGCTCTTGCACCTGTTTGTGTCTCATCACGGCACTGATGAGTGATGTCATGCCTTACATGGACCTATCATGCCCCTCTTTACCCCCCACATCCGTTAAACACACACACTCACGACAGGCCAGATACATCAACTGTTTGGCCATTTTGTGTATGGCAGCTTATTCGAAAATGTCAGAAAGTGAAGTTCTATATTTGTAGTTGCTGATTTCTAGGTGTTATATGACTACCTCCTACATTAACATGAGGCTGGATCCTCATTCACTTTCATTTTCAGGAAACTGTTCCTTTAATTGCCCAAAAGACTTGGACTTTTTGTGTATACCCTGTGACACTTGTGTAGATTGTTCCATAGATTGTGGTTTTTGTGTAAAGAGCTTCATAGATTGTTGGGTTTTTATTGGGAGT
The DNA here is from genome assembly GCA_036877625.1 of Ambastaia sidthimunki. Classification (NCBI taxonomy): domain Eukaryota; kingdom Metazoa; phylum Chordata; class Actinopteri; order Cypriniformes; family Botiidae; genus Ambastaia; species Ambastaia sidthimunki. Next base: position 159,012 of record JAZGTK010000068.1, read on the forward strand.
AGACCACTCCATGGACTGTGTTTTGTTTTGTAGATGGCTCAGTAGATTGTGTTGTTTTTTTGTGTAGATTGCTCCATAGATTGTGTTTTTTGTGTAAAGAGCTCCATAGATTGTGGGGTTTTTTTTGAAGATTGCGCCATAGATTTTTTAAAAAAATTTTGGGGAGTAGACCACTCCATAGACTGTGTTTTGCTGTGTAGGTGGCTGCATTGCAGTCTGGTCTTGTTTTTAGATGCATGGCTTTAGTTGTAAATGTCATCCAGCTCTAACTGTTGACAGTGAGGCAGTGTTGATACTGTTCCCTCCCACTCACTGCTATTACCCCCCATGGCAGTCCTGCTACCCTGTTGCCATAGCAATAATATTCAGCACAACATCATCACCAAAAAATAAAACCCTCCATAAAATCGGCAAGGTTATCACTTTTTCTCTCTTTACATAAGTGTGGGCGGATGTTTGCAAATGAATATTCATATTGTTACTGTTTCTGTTCATTTCATTTTAATATATGCATCTGCTTGGGTTTTTGCATAAATAGGATCCGAAGCCCATAATTTAATGAAAAGTTTTTAACTTAAAATACCTGATTCAAATTCTGAATGAGTAGAAATGTCTGATTTTACATGCCTGTAATTACAAATGCAGTTTTAAGTAGACCAGAGCTTGTTAGAGAATGTAGTTTCAGAAGATTGAAGTTCTTTGATGGAAGAAAGTGTTGGGGCATTATTACATCACTAATGCCTTCAGAAGCTTTATTCATTCTGTGTTGGGTGGTGCTTGGGTCAGCAGCGGGTTCAGTCGCTCAGCAGACGTGATTTATAAAGAAAAGAGGCAGGATTTAATGAAGATGCTCAGATGTGCTGACCTACTGTCACATGCAGTAAGAGAGACAAGTTCATCTGCTCAGTTTTCTCTGGATCCCCTTCAGAAGTGGAAATAATAAATGTGCTCAGAAGAAAATGAATAGTGTGAAAGGTCATGTTTTTTTTTAAACAGAGATTGAGTGGATATGTACAGTACAGAAAGTTTTGGTGCACTGGTTAAGACGGTCTGTATTTTACACCACAGTCTGCGAGCAGTGTGCATGTTTATGAATATTTTTACTATCATTAAGATCAGCCACAGGGCTTCTAGAAAGCCAGTTTAATCTTGTTTTAACTACATCCTGTATATTTCTCACACACAATTTCAGTTTCTTTAATATTTCATAAACTCTCTGTGGAACATCAGACCACACTAGTTCAACTTGTTAATTTCTGGCTGTATCATAACTTTAAACCCAAAATGTATAATTTTTATGGTAAAATACTTAGCCCACTTTAATATGCAGATACAAGTGGAATGTTTGGGAAACCTGTTTAAAAACAATTATTATTGGTTATGCAAAAATTACACATTTTAAAACTCAATATGTCTGATCGCATTTACCAACCGCTAGGCTATGGTTCCAACAAAAATACTTTGTTAATAAGTTTCAAGTGCTGCTGTAAGAGAACAAAAGAGTGGTTTTACAATTAATATCCTCTCTTTAACACTCTTTATATGCTCAGAGGACTCATAGGACGAACAGCTCATGTACCCGTGGCCGAGTGTTAATGGAAAATTGAGTTTACACTTTAAGCTGTTGGCCATGAGGGAGGGTTCATCTCTCTCGCCTGTCAGACACTGTGTATGTGTGAGTGTACAGTGTGTCCTCTCAGATACTGTATACACACCATTCATCTGTATAATACATCCAGCCCTCTGTGTGTGCTAGTGATGACACCACCAGACAGAAAATTAGTGAAAGTACGGGGGAGAGCAAGAGATGGAGGGAGGATGTATAAAAAGTTCTTAAAGCGACAGTGCACCCAAAACTCCTCATGAACAAAAGATGTTTAAAGGTATAAGGTAGGTATAAAATAAGTAGTATAAAGAGAAGAACACAACAATAAAAAGGAAAAAAGGAAATGGACAGATATTGCGAGTTAAAGTTAAAAGGCAGCCGGCTCTTTTTACAACTGACGTTTGCTGTTGCACTGTGTGTGTATGTATGTGAGGGATAGTTTTCAGTTAGCACTTGGGTCAGAACTTCAATGGGCCTGTATGACAGCAGGCTTTGACTGTGGCAGCTCTCCATCTATCTGAAATCCACTGGCCCAGTTCTGTCTTTCTTTCTTTACCATCCAGCCAGTACTGAAATGATCCAGCGTTGTGAGGACTGCCTCAAAATGTTTTGGTTTGTCAGAATGCAGTATAGCAGAGGTTCATTAATACTGAATGTAAGAGTGTGTGTGTTTGTGTGAAAGTGTGTGTGTGTACAAACTCCTCTCAGTGTGAGTGTCTGTCGATGTGTCTGCTGCTCACAGTCAGAACGTCTCCTGTCCATCTGCTTCCTTTTCCACCCATCACTCACACTCCCTTTCTTTAAATCCGATTATCTTTCTATGACAACCACTTGCGATCACTCACACCCGCCCACACGTGCCCTTGACCGTGCCCCACCCAGCCCCTGCTGAGGTGGGGATTGAACAGAGGAGCCACTAATTGCCCCTTAATTGCCCCTCTGTCTGCCCAGCTGCTCCCCTAGGCAGAAAAGAAGTGTAGAAAAGTAGTATTGATTAGACAAGAATGGTGTGCAGAGTGGGATACAGTTAGAATTGGGATGGGAGCTTTAAACAGATGCATTAAATGTGTACTCTGTACTTGTGCCTACCCAGACAAATAACCAGCTCCAAACTCTGCAGGGCTGTAGCAATGGGGTTAAAGGTCAAAACAGTTCTAGGTGCCCATGAGTGCAGGGGGGTCCCTTGACAAATAAAGTAATATTGATGTAATGGAACCACAGCAATATACAGTCAGTCAGAAACAGTGTCATTTTGATATTCTGTTCCCCATTAAATCAGGTTAGATTTCTAATTTACAGCTTTGGCCCATGACAAATGGTTTTTGTCATCTGTTGTTTTATGTCATGGGGTAATTTACTGGGTCTGTCCACATTTTGAATGGTGGTTCTTAAAGGTACGGAGTATAATTTCACAGCCACTGGCAGCCATAACAATATTGCCAAAAATGAACCTCTTTCTGAACAGGTTTAATTGTTCCATTATTGATTGGTTCTTTCTCTGTTAACATGCATTATTGATTGAGCCATTTACATGTCAGACTGCTTAAACGTGTGTAGAGAGAAAGAGATATGCTCTGTGCACGTCTACACGGATGACCTTTGAACCCACCGCTACACATTGATGTCTGTAAGGCATTCTCTGTCAATCATCAGAGGAATGTTACACCCACACGCTGCCACTGTCACACACTCTTTTCAATGGGAAAAAACACAACTCAACTGGCCTTTTAGTGGATATACACGCAGATAATTTCCATAACACATTTCTGATGTGTTTTGTCTACAGCAGCTTATTATCAGCCCATTTTTAATCGTGCATATGATCTCAAGTCTGGCTATTAATGTAGTGCTAGACAGCGTCTTATGAGATCTGCCTCCACTTTTGTTTGTTGTTTCACCTCAACAGAGATGTGAATCCAGACTGCCAAAGTTCAGTGTGTGTGTGTGTGAGTGGGTGTGTTGGACAGAAAATGAAAAACCCGGGTGCAGAAATTACCTAAAACTTAATTAGTCTGACTGGAGCACTGTGGTGTGTGTGCTGTACGATCATAGCAGTTTACTAGATGTGGATGTCCTATTGTACTAAAATAGCCACTTTAGATCTGACTGGTTTCTTTGTTCCGCTTATTTCACTGCTGGTCTCAGCTCAATAATGCAAAAATTGCTCTCTACTGAACTTGGCAGGTTTAATCTTCTTAGGCAGTGTGGAACACACCATTACAGCATTTACGAGCTGTTTGTTTGGGTTCTGTGCTTTAGTGGGAGTCATGAGAATCGAGTAGAGAGTGTGTTTATGTTTGGACGTTTGTGTTGAAACTCAGGAAGAGGGCAGATCCTACAAGAGATTATTGTCTATTTTGATGCCACACTAATCCTGTGATCTTTGTAAAGCAGGACGTCCTGTGGGTGTACCACAATCACAAAGCAAGAACTTATATTAATACCACACACAAAAAATATACGTTTTCATTCTGTTAATCTGGGTTTGGTTTAAAGTTGGTAGACAAGATCCAGTTTTTATTCAGAACCAGCTGCATTTAAAATAAAAATACTGGGATACATTTATTTATTAATTAATTATTTATATTCATCACTTTTGGTGTTGGTAAATACAGTGTTTCTTCGAGCTTGTCTAAATTAAATGTGTATACAATGCAATACATTTTTCTATAACTCTGTTAGACTCACTGACTATAAAACACACGCTAGACTTAATGTCATGTCTGTACAATTACTTAATTTGATGCATAGAAAAATCAATGCAAATGCAGCTTTTTTCAAAACATAAATATTCAGTTCTTCTGGTAACCAGACTCAAAACACAATCTTACTACCCAGTTTCATAAAACCACAGGTTATCTTTCTAATCTCTCTTCTTATTTTTTTTCTTCTTGCACCTGGTTGTGTGCAGCTGGCCTTCGTGTTTTTAGGCAGCAAGATCACAATGGTTATTTGAGAGTCACAGCGTGTGCATCATTTCTCACTGTGAGGCTGGTGCAGGGACGAGCCATCAGGCAAATTGTTCACTAAATGTTGTTCACTGCTGCCCATCTGAACCTCGTTCCTTCCACCAAAAAACTTCCAACCAAAACATTTTTTTTGCTATCAGCTATATAATCTTATGTTTTCTTCTCTCTCTTGCTCACCTTACAGTGTGTTTGGCTGCAGTCACAGTGAATGTGACCCCAAAGGTGGAGGTGATTAAAGGAGAGACGGCCAAGCTGCCCTGCACATACACCATCTCTGCATCCCCCACTGCTGTTGTAGCCCAGTGGTTTATTGTAAGTACATTAATTTTAATCATTTTAAACAACAATTGCACAAATATTGCAACAATTGTTTCAAAAATAAGAGTAAATGTTGTTGGGTTTTTTTACCTGCTTTTCACATTTATCGTGTATTTAATTATTGTCACTTTGCATCCTCAGGAGACTGCAGGTGTGAGGAAGCAGATAGCTTATAAGTCTGCTGATGGTTTTGGCATTGATGCTGCCACACCAATGATGGATCGTTTAACCCTGGAAGATGACTTTTCCCTCACCATCTCTCCAGTCATGGTGGAAGATGAGAGGAGTTTTTACTGTCAAGTAACTGGAGGACCTATGGGGGTCTCTGAGGCTGAAACTGTGGTCAAAGTTTTCTGTAAGTCTGACTGAAAATTTATCCGATATTTATCCAGAATCACTCCGATATTTAGGGTTACTACTAACCCTAACTGTGCCTACTTTAGCTGTTGTGATATTATTTTTGGTGCGTGAACACAAAACTCCAATTACCCATAATCATCAATCATTTACTGATCAGTAATTTTCATGTTTATATGGACTCTGTATATATTTATACCTAAGCAATCATCAAATGTTATTCTTCATGAAATCTTTAATTAACATTTAAGGGGTAAATTCATTTTAAGCACAGCTGAAAATTCATGCTTTACTTAGTCCTCAATAGCTTAGTATATTTTATCTGAATACTCATGCATGTGTATACTCCACTGGCAATTTGACAATTTAAATGGGACATATGGCCAGCCATATTTACCCCTATTCATTAACTCTGGGTCTTGTTTATAAGTTGCCCCAGGTCAATTATGGTCATAAGATTGGATTTGACACTATTGATTAATAGAGTGGTTGCACTTGTCATGTTTGATGAATCATTTTAAGGAATGTGCATTAAACACTGGGCTAATGATTACTGACCTCACAGCAGTGTCCTTGCCTTGTACTGATCCCAGAACAGCTGCACAACATTGGGAATTAGACCTCATGCTGAAAATGTATGAGCCAGCATCTCAAACCAGCTTTAAAGTAGAGCGTTTTTAAAATACTGAGGTCTGTTTGGGATTGTCTAAGTGCACAGAAGTTACTAACAAATCATTTAAAGTAAAATCAAAGCCAATACATTACTATAAAAACCCATTAAACAGACTGTAAGTCTATACCATAGGGCTGTTTTTATTTTGGTAGACTTATATAGGGCATATACCCTAAATAAGGTCCATATGTACTTACACTTTGATGTATTTTTAAGTTACTGGCCTGCATTAGGTTATATATAACTTTTAGCCTCCTGCTCAGTCATTCATTTCTTCTTTAGAAACCCTCCCCCAGCTGTGTGTGATGAGGTCATTCGTAGGAACACTATGGAAAAACGATGGCAATTCTGTTTCTGCATAGAAGGTCATGGGCTGCGTGCAAGTGTGTGTGTGTGTGTGTGTGTGTATACATACTAGAGAGTATAGCAGAACATGCTCTTTGTTCATTTTTGCTCTCAGAGAGCTGTAATGACTGTAATAATTGTGAATGAGAGCATCAGGACCGGAAAACAATGGTATCTCCTCCCAGGAGACAATGTTGCTGCCTGCCTCATGGTTAATGGCTGCACTAGAAGGAAATGTCCTCATTTAAAAATGGAGAAACATTGATCTCTATACAAATTCACTCTTATTCTCTGCTCTTATCTAAAGAGAGATGAAGGGAAGAGTCTCTGAAGGAAAGATTGAAGTGGAGAGAAAAATCATAAATAAAATCTGTTTAACATCTCAGTCATGCTCCCAAAAAAGTAATAAAGTTCAGTAGAGATGAAATGACTGAAGTCTTTTGCTCAAACAAGACATTTTCTGGCAAGTTCTTCTAAAGGCCAGTTTGAAGTTTAAAAGAATTTTAGGAGTAACATCAGAGATAAAGCTAATAGATAAACGAAACACAATCAAGAACTCCATTAGGTCTCCTGGGCTATGAAAAAGAAAAAGGAGAGAGAGAGAGAGAGAGTGTGTTAAGGCTGTAAGAAAAAAGCAATGAGTATTAATGTTATTAAAAATGCTGTTTATTTGTGTAGCAGATGACAGCTGGGGCAGTGATATGGTGACCTCGTGTGTGTGAATTGGGGGTTGGCGAGTGAATACAGTATGAAAGAGTTTTGGATAGACAGCAGAAAGAGTCACAATGTCAATGTACTTATATTGTTTACCATATTTCCCAAATAATTCCTAAAAAATATATGTTTTTTTTAGATTTGCCAGTTTCAATGGGTACATGCATGTTTCTGTGACGGTGTGTATTTTTATAGGAAAACTATTAATAAAAGTGACCTTCCAGTACTATGTATCATTTCCTTTGCTCTCACAGATGCTCCAGAAAAGCCAGTGATATCTGGTAATAATCAGGCCATCACTGTGAGCTATGACTCAATCTCTTCTGAGGTGAGTCTCATGTAGATGTTTTCAGCCCCATTAGGTAGTGAGACTTTACATCAGTTGCTTTATATTTATAAATATTTGTCAGAAAGCTCTTAACAGTGGTGTGTTTGTTTAGATTGGTAAGTGCACCAGCAGGAACGCTCACCCTCAGCCCCGTATAATCTGGTTCAAGGACGCCACCCCTCTGCCTGAAGTTAAAGACCAAAAAGAGAGTAAGTATCAGAGATGATTCTTCTCCATCAATGTCTACTCTCTCAATCCCAAAAGACCACTGATTACAATTTCCTGTCGCATTACATGTTAAGGTTTTCAAGATTAATATACATATATTGCATTTCAGAATACTAAAATATTTAGTGTATTTTAAAATGTATTCCTAATGTGATACATTAACATCTTTTAACAGAAAAGTAATGCTTATATGTGTTATTAATAAAAGTTTATGTAATGTTTTACAGAGACAATCCAACTTGTTTTATTTAGGGACGTCCTTAATTGTCTAAAAGTCTGGATACTGTGTGTCTTGGTTGAAAACTCCCAATCTTCCCCTCTCTATCTCGCTCTCTCTCTCTCTCTCTCTCTCTCTCTCAGAAACATACATGATACCCAGTGTAGTGAAAGAAGCTTCAGGCCTATACACTGTGACTAGCACACTCTTCATGCTGCCAGATAAAGAGGATGCTAAGTCAGTCTTCCACTGCACTGTGGAGTACAGCATGCCAAACAAGCAGATCAAACAGGAGAGCTCCGACACATTCACCCTTATGTTGCTATGTGAGCTTAACACACACATACACACCCTGGCTGCATACACAAACTGTATCTTCACCTCAAAATCCTCATCCTTTGCTCTTCTTCAATCAGATCCATCAGAAAATGTGTTCTTCAAACTGATGAATCAAGGGCCAATCAAAGAGGGAGATGATGTCCATATGGTCTGCGAGACTGATGGAAACCCACAGCCTGAGTTTGACTTTTCAAAAGGGGTGAGATTCACCATATATGAAAAATCACTAGCATTGATTTGTGTCACTTTTCCAACTCGCTCATTTGTTCTTTACTTGTAAGGACATGCCACTGAAAAATACAGCTGGCAACTTGACAATCAAGAGTGTGACTCGCCAGGATGCTGGAACCTATAATTGTGAAGCTTTGGACTTTGACGCTGCAAACGGTGTTGAACTTATCAAGTCTTTGAACGTTTCTGTGCATTGTAAGTGTTCCACAACACTTCCAAAACATAGACTCCTTTTAAATCAAATGACAGCCACACCTATTTGATCCCCTTAGATGCATTCACTTGTGATCACTCTTGTGTCTTCTTCTCAGATCTTGACCCTGTGGTTGTGGCTCCAGAAGGTCCTCTGCTTGCTTCTCAGGGAGATGTTGTGGAGCTTCAGTGTAAGACAAAGTCCTCAGATCATTACACCCTGCAGTGGAAAAAGGCAAGTTATTAAACCTCCATGATTCATCTTTTCTTCAGATTTTCCTGAAGTGTGCCACACATGCTCACTTTGTAGATATGCTGGTAACGCTTTACTGCAGGAGCTTCTCCTGTAGCTTCTCCTGTAGCTTTAACTGTGTTTTACTGTGTTACACTGTGTTTGTGTGTGTCTGTACCGCAGGACACAAAGGTGCTATCACAGACGGGTGTGTTGACTCTCCAGTCAGTGTCTTTGTCTGATGCTGGTGTTTACTTATGTGTGGGAGCTGTATCCTCTGTGCCAGGTCTCCAAAAACAAGCCAACGTTACCCTCACTGTCACAGGTACTACCAACACGCATACAGACAAAAACAATTATTCTATTGTGTTTTACAAATTGCAGGGTTTTAAATTTGATTTTAATAGAAAAGAACTTTTAGAATGTAAATTGCTTGCCAATGAAAGATGTGGATACAAGCTGTCATCAATGTGAAAACAGCTTGTGTTCAAAAGAGAACAAAATTTGCTCAGTTATTAAGTAAACAACAGGCTGTCAACAGTGTCAACAGTCATTGTTTATTGTTATAGCAGCTGGTTCCTTTGTCTGGATAATAACTTTAGATACAGACTCATGCAAAACCACAGCCACAATAAATCTGTTGTTCTGATAATACTGTTCATACTTAGATTACATTAAGATCTACATAGAAGACATACATTTAGATCTACACACACACACACACATATATATACATATATTTATATACATATATTTATATGTATGTATGTATGTTATGTCAAAAAAATTATATATACCAATCAGAGTACAATACAATCCTGAAGTGGATTTTGTTATCATGTATCATCAAGGAAACAGTATTAAATTTAAATTATTTATCTCAGAGATTGTTGAGTTGGATCAAGACTGAACACCAGGCAGGGTCTCAAGTTCCCTATCTGTTCCAACAGGAAAACTTTCTTTCCATAATTGTTTTCCTGGTTTTGTTCTATAGTGTAAGTGGTGAGGGCCTTTATAGTGTTCATGGGTGTAGTTCACACCTCTTCCTGGTTTCAAGAATTATTGAGCAGAAAAGAGCCATGAAGTATGATGTCATATTACTGCACATCTTCAGAAACTTTACATCAAACAGCAGATGTTAAGTTTTGTGACTGTTGGGAGATAATGGTCGGGAAAAGGCTTTAATGTAACAGCCTCTTTCTAGACTGACCATGATAATAATTGAACATGTGTGTGTAATTTGGCCATTGGTAAAGACTTTGGGCTTTCATTTGGCTTATCCACTTTTATCCACTCTCCCTTTCTAACTCTCTCTCTTCTGTGTCTGTTCTTGAAGGTAAACCTGAGATTGATGCTCCAGTCAATGGTTGGGTTGCTAAGGAAGGAGGAATGATCACCCTCAACTGCTCTGCTCTTGGTTATCCTGCTCCACAGTTCACCTGGACACCCTCTGGCAAAGAGGTTTGTGATTGTTTAACTGTACCTGATCTTTACATGAGACATTCTATATTCATTGTATATTTATAATGATATTGTGTATTGTATGTTTAGTCAGTAACAGTAGTGGGGAATAAGGTGATCAGCACAGTCACACTTGAAGCCACACCTGCAGTTCTGAAGGATGGCGTCACATGTGAAGTGTCCAACAAGCATGGAATAGACAGCAAGAAGTTCATGGTGTTTATCAAACAAGGTAAGCACCTCCTATTTGTACACAATGTGGCTGTGTTTGGAATACTAGCACGATGCTTATGTGCAGTATATACTGCATACTTTCTGTTACACTGAACCTTTTGCATATAGGTAATTTACATATTGTGCACAGTACACATTACATACTGCAAGCAACTTGTAGCTGAACAAGTCTATTCAGCTCCGGTCCTGGTGGGCCACTGCCCTCCAGAATTTAGTTCCAACCAGTCTATAATCTACAAACTAATCCTGGAGACCTTGTTTGACCTTAAAGGTCCAGCCTTGTAAAGTTGCCATTAAACTGTGGCACTGGCCCTCGGGGACTGGAGTTAATAGACCTGTAGTAGGTATTATGCCATTACAAACATAATCATCTCAACATATCCAGACTCGGTCATGGTCATGTTTATGCAAATGATTACCAGCTACATCCTCTAAATCCAGCCTCTTTTGTTATTTCAGCAAAACCAGAGATGGATAAAGATGTCAATTCTGCTAACAGAGGTGAACACTTGTCCCAGCTCTTTCTGCTCCTCCTCTCCCTCTCAGGACTCTTTCTTGAATATACTCCATGATTCTCCAGCTCTGTACATTGTATATTATGTACTGTTACCGAACACTGTGTATATTGTATATTGTATTATGTATGTGATCTTTGTATGATGTCTGTCCTATATTTGGTGGATGCTGCACCTTTAACTTTTCCCTTGTTTGGGACAATAAAGGATTCTGTTCTATTTTACTTTCCACTCTTTCCTTCCTCTTCATGTCTGAGGTGTCTGTCTTAATTCTCTTCTCCTTTCCTTCCATCCTTAAGCGCGTGGTGAGGTGTTTAGCTAGCTTATTGCATCACTCTTGTTTGTATGTTGATGCGTGTGTGTGCGTGTGTTTGTGTGTATGTACTCATGGTGTGTTTGTCGACATTGTGGTGATGGGCTTCATTTGAGCACTGCAACTAAACCTTTTTCCTAATCAGTATTAAAATCCCTTAACACCTTTAAACAAGATAAATTTGCTTCATCTTGATGCTTGTTCAAAATAATAATATTAATATGACATAAATCTTTTCAAAATGCATTGAGGTATTTGCTTAAACAGAAAAAACAACTTTTTCAGTGGCACAAACAAACTTAATTCAGGATATAGTTTCTGAAAAGTCTTTGGCTTCTAAGTACATTTGTCTGGGTTTAAAAAAGTTTAGATATTTTGACTGGAAAACAATATAATAATATTGACTGAGAAAAGGCTGTTTTGCAGTATGTGTATTGGGTTATTGGTGAAGGTTATTTTTTGAGGGTATTTTTCAATGGGACTCAACTGTCTTTTCCCTATAATGCTGCTTGAAGGAAACCCCGTGTTTAAAACAGGTCTGTATATCCCCTGCTGTTCTTCTGTCCCTCAGTGAGTGTGCGTGAGAACGAGAAACTGTGTGTATGTGTGTGTGATCGTTGCTTTGCTTACAGCTTTGAGGAAGGGTGTGAGACTGTATATGTTGGTTCTCAAATCATGACCTTATTTGCCACAAATCACACTGTGGGTTTTACATTTACTGTGGACAAAAGAACAATTGCTTATTGTTTTGGTTCACTTCCTCCCCACCCTCATGATTCTGTCCCCTCCTCAAGCCCCCCCTTCGTATTCTCTCCCACACAAACTGATCACACTCGCCATTTTTCATCAATTAACCCCCATTCTTCTTTATCCACATCTCACCAACGTTCTTCTAATGTTCTTCCACTCTCTGCTGCTCCTCTGTTCTCCACAATCCCTTTCTAACGTTCTCCTTCATGCTCTGGCTGTTCTCAGCGGATAAACAGCAGGCGGGTTCGAGCGCGGTCGTGATCGCTGTGGTGGTGTGTGTTCTTCTGCTGCTTCTGTTGGTGGCTTTGATATTCTTCCTGAGTAAGAAAGGCAAGCTGACCTGTGGGAAGAAGGACAAGAAGGATGTGTGAGTAGCAAACCATGATGGAACACTTGCATGTCGTGTTTCGTGTCACAGTCACGTATTCATTCTCAGGCCCTTCATTTTTCCAGGGCATCTGGGGACATGAAAGGTGGTATCGTGGTGGAGATGAAGTCCAGTGATAAAGGCAATGAAGAGTCTGGTCTGCTAAACAAACCTTCTACAGATCAGGTGAGGAGCACAGATAAAGTGCAGTATATTATGTAAGGTAAGGTGACAGTATATTGTTTGGTGACTAGACATCATGGATGTCCTGAACAGTTGGCAACCTCTTGTAGAAGTTTCAAAAATACAGGACAAATTTCTATTTTCAAATTGTTTGGGACAGAAGAAGTTACTGATAATTGTGCTTACTGATAATTAACTCCACCACTCCCACCCAAGCATTTTATCACTGCAGGCAGCTAAATAATGGCCAGCTAAATCATTAGCTCAGTCTTTTCTATTTAGTAAAAAGCAAGTTTATTAACCACCTTTTCTCATTCACAGTGATAAAGAGAGAGAATAGATCAACATTGCGAGAGGATCTTTTCAAGAGCATCAGATCTAATGGAGAGATGATGAATTCATTTTAGCTGTACAGTTTTCTTTTGGGCAGGGTGGGGGGGGGGGTCACTGGAAGGGAGTATGATGTTGATCTGAATTTGGGTTTCAGTATAGAGGAGGAAAGGGCAATAAATGTGAAACATTGTTTTGATTAGGGTACCAACTGTGTTATGATTATGTAAACAGACCAATCTTTGTCCAATCAGAATGTCTGGCCAGTAGATCTCTATGGAACTGAGCACCAAATAATGTAGTTCAGTGCTTAACATTGTCAATGTACTCCCATACCCTAAAATAAACCAGACACAGCGGACCCTGGGTGTTGCTATTTCCATACTCTGGTAATGTCTGTTAGAACATGGTGTTGCCACCTAGTATAGCCACCTCTTGCATTCGCTATGAGACTACTTTAGTTTTATTCTGAATCCTAAACTTAGCCACACACATACCATTATAGATTAGCTGCTTTGGTCATGATCTGCATGGAACATGAATATGCTGTAATCATATGCACTGTTCTTCAACACAAAGGAATTAATAAGCTCTGTCATTCATATCTGTATAGGCGTATATTTGTATAGTAAAATATTCACATTTCTGCCTCAGATAAATTAGATCATGGCTTAAATCACACTGGATGCTATTCTAATGTGCTAAATCTATTATTTTTGCGATTAAACCAAAAGCCAGGGGGTGAAAAAAGAGAGGCAATGTGTGTGAGAGAATCAGAAACTCATTGATTAAATTTACAAAGAAAATCTGTAACCATATATCTGACTGTACAGAGCCATTCCGCTTAAGTCTGAGAGTCTTGTTGTTTCGGAAGTGTTTCAGATTTGCAGAACTAACTGAATCAACTCATTTCCACAGCCCAAACATGTTCAAAGACTTTCACTAACTTAATTATTAAGCCTGAGCTACAGGTCAGGTTTATCTTGTGATTTAAAAAAAATACAGACATGTCCCTTTAAACTGGCCCTTGACAGAGTTATGTGTTTGTTATGTGATATGTTTATATACTTCTCTACTTTTTCACTTCTTTTTTGTATTATCAAAGATTTAAAAGTGATTGAAAACTATCTCCCTATTGAGCACAAAACATTAAGAAGGTTTAAGAACATTAAGAAGGTGCGTTGTTAACACTTAATTTTTTATTTTCTCAGAACCTCTGTTTTCACAGATTTAAAGAAACATGAAACACCCTAAGCCTTTCTTAAAGTTTAAAAAATGTGTGACCTGTGCCTAGTTACTTGTACAGTGAAACCTTAAGCCTTCCACATACAAATAGTGTGAGAAAGGAGATAAACAAGAGAAGTTAGGATTAAGGTAAAAGTTAAGGGATATGGCCAGAATTTCTTTACCGTTGTTATTGAGCAATCAGCTTTTCTTTCGTTATTTATCATTTTTATTCATTACCGCTTTTGTTTAGCTTTTGTTTCTTTGTTAGACCAAAAACATAAGAGTAAATATGATGACTGTAAAAATGATTTCTGTAAGCTTGTGTGTGATGTTTCAGGTTTTTGTGTATTGCATTTATGTGTATGTTTTTCCTCAGTAAAAGCACACTGTTGTTCAGGTGAGGCACAGCTGGAAGATTCTAGAACCACTGTGTTGTTGGAACACCCTGTCATTTTATACCAGGTCCCCACTGTTATACAAAGCTGCGAGCCTTGTTATTTTCTTTAAATAACAGGTGCATAATAAGCTGTTCTTTGAATTGAAAGAGCAACAACAAACTAACCCAGAGACGATATTTTAACCATTTACTTAACATCACAGTCACATGCACAAAAACACACAGTGCCTCTGTGAACCAACAAAACAGTGATTCCAGACTCTAACTAGCATCATGTATACAGGTCAATTTTTGCATATGAGAGGGCTGAGCAGACATGGTCTGGGTTGTGGGTGGGACTGGGTTTGGTTTGAATATAACATTATTTTTTTACCAACCGAGTCTTTGTAGTGGAGAGTGTTCTAATGAATTGGTGTGTATTTATTGTCCAAAAGACAAATGGAACATTATGTAAAACATCTCGAGAACATGGGAGACAGAAGCTCCCATTTCAAACACTGGAAAAAGTTTAATGGCCATGTGTAACGGCCTGTAATCTCAGACTTATTTTTACCCTAATGCTATTTCCACATTTACTGAGTTTATTTTGCAAAATGTAGTCACAGGTTTATGACTGCCAATGCAATGTGTGCTTCAGCATTATGGCCAATATGTGCATACCAATGTATTGGAGCACTCAGTTTGATATATTGCAGGAAAAAAGGGGTGGGGGGGGGTTGCTATGGGGGGGTATGTATGTCTTAACTACTGAACACTTTCCTATGTTTCATATACCATTTGAACAGGTCTTGCAAGAAAGAAAAACGTTGTTTTGAATAAGATGTCATACTTTACAGATTGTTACAATTGTTTATGCCCTCCAGGTATACTGTATATTTTGTGGTATGCATTTGTGAACTTTGTAGCTTGTCTTTTGATTGCAACTGTGTAGAATTTATACTGCCAAAAACAAAGAAATTCCAAAATGCACGTCTCCTGTTTTCTATCATATCAACAACAACAGTCATGCCTAAAATTGTCAGACACCTATTGCTTAGATAACTTAATAATTTGGTTATTTAATTTGGGATAAAGTCCATGACATGTCCTATCCAAACCTGTTTCAAGTTAAAAATACTCTAACACAGGCAGAGCTACCACTGTACACCCAGCGGTGTAAAGGTGTGTTCAGTGGCTCCCCTTGTCACAGGGCCCGGGACCTGAACACAGCACAGACATCTGCACTGGATACTCCCTCAGGTGATTAACACTATTGGTCTGTGGTGTCTACATGAGTTTGAAGAATGACACAGATGTACAAATAGGAAACAAGGAACATTTACACTTCTCTCTAGAATTATTGATTCTGACAGTTAAATCACTAGCACAAGCTCAGTCATCTGTCAGGCCAAAGCATTTTCAGCACAGGAGCACATGCATTTTAATGCGGTTTCATATGGAGTTAAAATGAAAGAAATGAAAAACGTAATTGATGAAAGCTAAAAGGATGTGTAATAGAAACAGGCTGCAGTTGGATAAGCCTCAACTGTTAAACCTAAGATTCACAGACATTCTTATAGGCAAAAATAGAGGGAAACTTGTGAACTATGAAAGAAAGTAAGAGACTCAGCTGAATCAGATACCTTTAGTCAGTCAAATTGTTATGCATTTAATTTAGTTAATGGAGACACGGATGTCTAGATCCATTCCATTGATTTAATGATGATTCCTTCACATCAAAGCAAGTGGCTCTCCATTCTCCCAATACTCTGAACTTTTTATTACTGTGTGAGTGATTGATGAAAGAGGGAAGCTGTGCTATTCCAATATTGAAAGGAATGTGGTTTTAAAATTCTTTGGATTTTGCAATTGTTAAAATATTTTAAGTGTTTGGAGCTGTAAAATTGTATAGATAAGATAATCCGACTAAGGATTTTTTTCAAAAGAAATATTTGAGATACAAGATGCCTAAGCAAGTGTTTCTTTTTCTCTATTTTATGTCATTGTTGTAATAATTAACAGAAACAACTAAGACATTACAAAAGATCACATCTGTCATTTTTCTTTCTTATGGGTATTCATATAATAAAAGTTTGGTGATTAGTGCATAATCCATGAGTAAGCCAAACATATGAGACATATGAGCCTGAATTAATCATATCTCCAAAAAAAATGCATTAATCTAATAATCTTTTCCAATAATCTAATGTAAAATCTGTGTTCACTTCTGGATCAAGTGAAATTTTAAACTCGCTTGCTGCTTTTGCCTTCAGTTGGCTTTTTGCATGTAATGAAGAGATCAAATGCTGGTCTTAATTTAGCATAAATGTGGCTATAGGGAACCTGTGTTAAAGACAGCTGCCCATCTGAAATCATCTCTATTATGGTCAGTCTAGAAAACCCTTACCTAACTTAAATTACAGTTTGCCACTTACTGTAATAGGATCAAGTATTGGTCATTGGATCTCTTAAATATGTCTGGCTCGCATGCATTGATATCTACCCACTTTACAGCAAAATGCGGCTCATGTCTGGACTTTGTGATGTGTTCCCTAATCCCAATGATCAACACAGTGGTTTCTGTCACCAGATAATGTCCTTTAGGGAGTCAAATACGCTCTGTCCTTTATTAGATTGTGCTGGATGAGTATTTATCTAAATTGTTTGAAAATTGCACAGAAACTAACATTTATACAGTTGGGAATGGCTTGTTTGTGGACCTGTGACAGACAAAAAGCAGCAATCTAGCTGATAAAAAATGTGAGTTTCTCTGGAACTGGGAGCAGCAGATTTGTTATATTAGCACTTTCTCAGACAAACACATACTGTAGGTACTTGTTATGACTGAAGAAAAAACATTGCTTAAACAAGTGCATTTTCAGACAAAGTTCACATTCCTGTAAGTGCTCTGAGGTGAAATCTCTCCTGTAAACAGTCAGTGCTCTTTCCCATCCCTTTTAGGGGAATAAAGGAGCATCACAATGCAAATATCCTGATATGACTAAATTATTGGGAGCCATAACCTCAGGAATGCTTTTTACAGTCCTGCTGCCCACACACACTGTGTTACAACTAAAGATGCATTCTTAGTCATCAGCTTGTTTCATTCTTTCTCCATAGACTAGCCCTGATATTTTCCTACCCACAATGCTTTTCTGTCATAGAAGGGAGTTTTGGGGCTCAGTTTTCCTGGGGATTTCTACTAGAAAGTGCTAATTGCTAATGTGTGCGCACTATGTTGTATATACACTCAATTTGCTCTTTAATGATGCAGTGAGCGTAAGGACTCCTCAGTTCCTTGTTATCCTCAGTTAGTCTGTTACAGCCCCTGCTGTGTTACGGGGCTGAAGCAGAATATTATCAAACCAGATTAGCCGAATTATCTCGCTTTGCTACTTCAAGTGAAACATTTTTTTAATTAGCTTCTATTTGAGATTCTGTTCATTCTGTTTTAATTAGATTGTATGACTGATGAAAAGAGTTTTTATGACAACTAAACCAGCAGGCGAAATGTGATTTTTAGGCATTCCTGATGTTTTACGGTTTTCAGTTTTGGTAGAACAGGGAGGGAGTTTCTCATGCAGTACAGGAGAGATAGCAGAAAAGCTTTGACATTACTCACATAGCTTTGCCCTCTTTGTTTATCAGCATGTTTCTTGGTTCACACACGGTGCCCCGTCTTGCCACCAAGGTGTAATGTGCGTGTGTTTGTTCTCAAGTCATATCTCCACTTGAAGGACAAGTACATTAAAGGGATACGTGTCTTGGGTTATCTCTACTTCCATTAAAGATTATGTGTGGAATGTTTTTGTGCAAATGGGATTATTTTTATACAACAAGAGTGGGTGAATGAATTTATTGAAAAGTTATTATAGAGATTATTTTTCAAGCATGTGTACACCCTGGTAGTGCTTGGTTACTCTTTATACAAGCTTCTGTTTTCACCTCATTTAAAGACAGAAATATTACACCAGTCTGGATCTATTTTTTATTTTTCTTACCAAAAATAAGGAACAAAAATATTTTAAATAAACTTTTAACAAATAAATAAACTGTTGTTTTAATCAATATACATATTACTACTATGCATTACACAAATGGATACAAATTAAATGACCAATCAAAGTGTACATAAAAATAACGTCATTTGCATTCGTCTACAATGCAGCGTTAAAAGAAAAAAGCAATAAATAACAAGTAACCAATCAATGTGGTGACATTTCAAGCCAATTGGCTTTTAGTGCTATTTTGGCGGGTCATCAGTTCTGTTTGTGGTTAACACGTGAAAACAAACATGTAAATTTTGCTAAACTATGTACAAAATGTAAATTATTAAATTGCCTCGAACCAATATGACAGACTAAACGACTTAACGAAAGAGCAAATGATGAAGTTTCTCTACACAAACTCTAGAGGTGAGTAGATAGATAAAGATCCAATTATATGCTTGTTATGGTCTCAGTATGCAGTATTAGTCTCTTGTTTATATCTGGTATTAACACCGACCGTATGCGATCGTTAGCGTTTTAGATTTTGTTACTGTATCACTTTATATCACTAAATACTTTATTAGTGCGTTAGCGTTTACATTATACATGCGATGCAGTCGCGTGCATGTTTGACTGTTGTTTAAAGCTTTTTCTGTATAGTGTTTTGGACACCGTTTGTATCTCTGTGTAATATCGCCTGAGACTGGTACCCCACTGGCAGCCTTAAACTGTCTGCTTTGTACTTTGATACTCCAGGATGTTTAATATGATAGTTTGATGCTATGAATGTTTTTAGCCGCTGTTAGATGAATTGTGTGTGACGTCCCTTATTTTGTAAACAGCTTTTTATAACAAGAGATCTGCTAAATATAAGCATACAGTAATGTTCACCTTTAAACAGGGAGTGTTTAAACTATTTGGCATGAGTGAGAAAAGCAGAAGGCCTAAGATTTGAAGTTCCAGTAGTGTTGCAGTAAGTTAAATAGAAACTGTGTCAAGTCATCATTTATTCATGTAGTATGTCATTATTTATTTATTTACTCTTGCTCAAAGTTTAAAGATGTCTAAATAACCTTGTTCATGAAATGTGAAGCCTGTTCTTTGTCAGTAAAAACTGCCTCTGCAATGCCATAGGCTTTCTTATCCTCTGACGAAATGCTATGAAAAGTGCATTTAAAATCTGCATTCCTGTAAGTGGCATTACACACAGCTGATGTCAGGATTTTGCATGTACTGTGTGGCTGCTTGTTTGTGTGTAAGTGGCCTGTAAAGTAAATCTAATCACTGCAGCCTTTTTTGAAATCTTGTTTAGTTGTGTTAAGCCTTCAGAAAATTTTATGGGTGTTTTATGGAATAGAAACTGTTTTGTAGAAAACTTGTTTTTTTATGTATTCTTGGGCTACAAGTACCCTTAGCCATTCCTTCATGGTGCATGCTACACACACACACACACAGACACACAGACACACACACACAGGTTCATAAGAAAACTCTGTGTGCGTGCAGATGTCTGTCTTCATGACCTGTTCTGATGAAGTCATGCCTTTCAGCGATATTTTCCCAGATTTGCACATAAACGCAAGACGCAACTTGTTCTTCTCAATTCTCTGTTCATGCCCCTTTACACAGAGTGGCAAAAATAAACCCATCTTTTTTATATAGAGATTTACTGGCAGTGCACGCTGGTTCGATACATTAAAACAGAATATTATGTTAAAAAAAAGAAAAACGTTTTGATTTGTGCTTAGAGCAAATAGCTACTGTTGACGTTTGATGGAAATGGGGCTTGGATACACAAAAGATAAATATGTATCCTTGCCAGCAGGAGAGAGAGTCCTGCCATCTCAGTGGCTGATGGGGAAGTGGGGTGACTGTCTCTGACACAGGTTCTCTTCAGATACATTTGTGCTAAATTGAGACCAGTGTTTGATCTCTCTGGGTCCTTTACATGCATAAAGGCACTTGTATGCAGCAGGGCTGAGTAGAATTTAAAATTCTACTCAATCCTCTGATTTTCCATTAGATTATACGTGTGTTTTGTGATTGTGCCTTTTTTTTAAATGATACAGTCTGGCTTTTTATACCTTACCAGCACAAGACAAAAAAATGATGCATTATCACTCATCAAACATATTATGTTGAAAAACCCGGAGCCTAAATGAATGCTGTTATTGTGAAACATGTCCTTTTATATAAATACACTTGAGATCAGTATGGCAGACTGGCAGACTATACATCACTCAGCCGGTATTAAAAGCCCCTCAATGAAACCATTAGAACATAGAACTCACTTAGTGGCCTGTGGAAACAGTGATGGAGAAGGGAGGGGGGGCATGGTATAAACCAGAGATTATACCACCACATGATAAACAGAAAGAGATGTGCTGGTGGTCTGTATGACATGCAAAAGTGAATACAGAATCCAGATCCACATAAAATCACATGTAACAGTCACTGCTTTTTAACTTGCTGTAATAAATCTAAATGGAGGCTTGTGTGTAATCAGACAGAGAAAAACACAAATACTGTACTGCAGTTGATTTAGGAGAAATAGAAGAGGGAGAGCAGATGGAGAGAGAATGGTCAATTGAGATAAAAAGGCACCGAGGCTAGTTATCACAAAAGCTATAGCTAAGTATCAAATGTGTTTTCACTAGCAGTGGAGTTTGATGTTGATTTTAAATGCCTAATTCAAAACCCTCCCAAATTAGATTAACTTTGTGATTTGTATCTTCTAAACTAAAATTTCATTGGCTTTTTTTTTATTTGGGTACAAAAGGTGTGATTAACTGCAGTCTCTCCTATAAGAAAGTTTTTCTTTATTTATAGGCTACATTCCTTTAGTTTGGAATAAAAATTCTATTTCTACTGCGACACATTAACCCTATATGAAAAATAATCAGAAGCCTCTGTGGTTTACTCAGCTGTGTTCAGTTTAATATCTGCTGCTAATGTGCTTCAGTTTATAGTTGTATAGAATAGAGATTTTAGATGGATAGAGAATAATAAATGAGATTAGAGGTATACGGTGGCGTGTGGGGTCTGTTAAATGGTCTTCTTCATTTGGAACGTTTGTCTGGTTCATGTAACTGTCTAGTAACTGAATAGTCCTTCCTGGTACCATATTAAGGTCTGCTTTCCATCTTTCTGTATTTGTAACCTGAAATAAACAGGAATTTGAGTTAATATGCATGAGATTTGTTAAACGACTGGAGTGGTTGGAGATCAAGTATACAAGGCTGTCTACACTATAATGACTGAATGACTGAAGTTGCGCATGAGGGTTATAGGATAATAGATGATGGAGAAGATACAGAATGATGGTCAGAAACAGAATGAAGGAGAATAAAAATGGGTTGGGACAGGGTGGGATGGTTAACAGCTGAAACAGATGCACCTATTGAAAGACAGATGAGGTGCAGGGATGAAGAGGTGGAGATGGTTCTGTTGGGATGGGTGATGGGTGAAGAAGGCGATACAAAAAGAGAAAGAAAAAGAGAGATGGATGACAGTGGAGGAAAGACAGATGGTGAAGTTCTGATCTAAGTATTAATGGACACAGCTGTTACGAGTGGGTTTGTGAGAATGTGTGTGTGTGTGTGTGTGTGTGTGTGTGTGTGTGTGTGTGTGTGTGTGTGTGTGAGTGCACGACACTTCTGAGAATGTAAAACACTCGACCTAATTGTCTCCTTTGTTTCTTTTTCTTTATCTCAACATCTGTTTCTGTTTTCAAATATTGATACAAAAATTGAGATAATAACTACACCACCAAAAGTATATTTTCCCACTCATGATCATTAAACATTAACAAATTCTGAGAAGTTTTTTTAAAGCAACTTTTATTTTAAATTGGATTCACAAATGGTATCCAAAATGGCAGGTTTCCAGTCATGTTATAATAACGGGAAATATAACCCTATTAATATGAGTAGGAATGGTGAATAGGTGGCTGTAGGTATCGCAGACCTCCAGAAATACTCATCTACCGCCATCTAGTGGTTATAAAACAGACAGACGACACACTTACTGGTCATTTTGTAATCAACACTGGCCAAAATCGTATTATCGTATTAATTGAGCTCATTAAACCTGAAATTAAAACAGCACAGAACAAGAAGCCTTGACAGGGATTATTACTTATTAATTTTACTTTTATCTCCATGATTTAGGAATAAAGGGATGAAATCTGAGGTATCCCAGTGGATTGCACACCAACTGAGAAAATGTAAGACATTCCCTTGAGAGCAGAACATTAGCCTGGACGCTTTCCTCCAGATATAGAAGCCATTAAAGAAAAGGACACATTAGCATAATTGTATTGTTTCTTTTTCCTTGGTTATTATTTATATATTTTCTTGGTACTGCCTGCAGGAAGAATGTTTTTATTTACTCGACCACACAGAACCAGTTTTTCCTCACAGGCAGAAAGATACTGTAGATAAAGAGAAATTAAAGAAAGCAAGTGGAAAATAAGAGCAGATCAGTAAGACTGAAGCATTCACTTGTGCAGCCTTTTCTTCCCAAGAGGTATTTTTGTGCTTAAATGTGCAAAAATATAGGATCTTCATTGGCTCTGTGCTGCAGCTGGAGTTTAACAAGTTTGCTTTATATGGTTTATTTAGAACGTAAAAAGTTTTTAATGTTGAATTGTAGGGCTTCAGATCTTAGTATTGGTTTCTGGGTTCTCAATCTTAACCAGACACTTTCTGTGCTGATTTGAAAGCTTTGGGAAGCATGAAAGCCAAGCAATTATGTTTCTATTGACTATCAGATCAAAACACATTAGAGAGCTTTTATTCAAGCTCTGCTTGTGTTGAGTGTTAATTAGACACACACACACACACACACGTACACACACACACATCATACTCTCACTGTCAAACACTCAAAGCTTTCTTGCCACTAATAAATACTTTGTGTTGACAGTAAGTTCTTGGATACTTAAGCCATATAAAATGGAAAAATGATTATTGTATTAAATGACAAAATATTAAAGTGGCATTTATTAAAAGGATATTACACAGTTTTCACTCACAGCTGAGGTTTTAAACGATACAGCTAGTTTTATCACTGTTTTCTCACACATTGTGTTATTTTTTATTTATTTTTCAATTTTGGTATCATGACATTACTGTTGCGGTGTTTACGCAGGTTCTAGAAGGCCAGGAATTTTTTCAGATTTCTTGTTTTGCCAACAAGTAACATGGTTAATAAATAAATGTCACTATTGCACAATTTTGTACGCATACGTTCATGTTTGTTTCTTACCAGGCTAAATCAATAAAAGTGCTATTCAGGATCATTTATGTTGTAAATCAGTTTGATTTAAATAGTGTTTGTAGTTACCATTAAAGCTGACTGTCATTGGTGTGAGCAAATTGAATGAACAGAAATGAGATATTTAGCTGAATATTAATGCTGTTCTTTTACTTCCTTGGTAATAACAAGAGACTATAATCTAATAACAAGAGACTACCTTGGTTACTAAACTTGTAATCTAATAACAAGTGATAAATGTAGTGTTTAAACTTGTTCATTTTACACATGTACATTTTCTTGTAACAATTGTAATGTTTTAAGCTAATGCATGTTTATGCTGTGTTCTAATTGTTAGATTTGTTTTATAAAAGGACAAAATTAAAGACAGCTACTTATCTACAAATGTGGAGTTTTATTGCAATGTGTTAATAATCATTGACACAAAACCAGTAAAATTTGATATAATACATACATTTCTTTAATCTATACATTTAAACTACAATGAAATAGTCAGCGATTGTTTTAACATTGACGTCCAATAGAGGGCGCCAGAGAGACAACAGTCAGGGGTCTATAATCTCTATTCAAAAACTGCTTGAATGGTTGAATGGAATGTGCTTTTGCAGTATGTTGCTATGTAGCTGACAGGACACCTTTGGGATATAACAGTTATGTCTTCACCACATGCTGTGCTGTTTTCATAAAGGATGAACGTAATCGTGGTTCCAACACAGTTGACTAACTCAGGACCAGAAGAAGATGGAGCTATTTCTAGTGAGCTATTCTACTAAACTAAGAGCTATCATGGGAGTAGAAAATGTGGTAGAGCTGGTCACCGAAGATGCCCGAGTAAGTGTTGACAGCACGAACAGTTTCATCATACAGGTTCCTTGATGAGAGAGAAAAAACTAATTGTTAGAGCAAAATTGATCACTATGATCACTTTGGAAATTCTGTGGCTTCTAGAGGAGTTGCTAAAAGGGAATTTTTATAAGGCAGGGAACTTACTTAGCTTTCTCATCCAGCTTATAACCCTTAATGGTGTCTACATAGCTTTGGGCAGTGTCAACAGTCTTGTCATAGTAAGTCTTCATGGTGTCAATGGCATTTGCAATTGCTCCCTTCTCCTCCGCCTCTCTGGGCACACGGAAGCTCTCCGCGCCTGCAGGGGGCAGTAGTGAGTTCAGTGGTCAGGTTATGGCATTCTACGAAATTCTACCTTATTATACTTTACCTGTATTTTATTAGATTGCTATTATATCAAATTAGTCTAATCGTGTATGTGTGCGATCATACCCAGAGCAAGGAAGGCAGTGAGTACTGTGATAGCCAGCAGCTTGTTCATAGTGTCTGTCACAATCTGAATGGATTTAGGAAAACAACACAAGAGTGAGAATATAAATGAGACCACAGGGGGGCAGAATCTTATCACAATTTGAATACCAGTACAGTTATTAAGGCATCAGGTATAATAGACAAATACATGCCATTGCACTAGATTGTGTTGTTTTTACTGATATTTGCAAAGATTGAAAATCTAATAGTAGAAAAAATTAAATTATTTTCCTTTTAAGTAGCTTTGATTAGGATTTGTCAGCCTATAAAATAAGTAACCTGAGGCATATAAACTGAGAATTGAAAGCCTTTTCCTATTGCATCAATAATTCCCCAAATTCAGTATATTTTATCAGAAGCAACACATTATTATTTTAGCGGTATTATTAAACCTTTACACAAAACAAACACTACATTTTTCAATTATCTCAAAGTTTCCGTACAGTTCTGAATTTAGAAATTCAGCCGGTTATCATTTATCATAAATGTGTCAATCATTAAAACATTTACACTTTAACACAAAGAATGGAAAAATGGCTTTACTCACAGTTTTTCCTCAGTGTAAGATGTGTCAGACTGGTTTGCAGTTTAAACTTTGGCCTTTCATATATATGGGTGCTGATGTATTGACCTGTTAACCCATGTGCCAAAGTGCAAGTCTTTCAGATAAATGTTCTGTGTGTTTATGTCTATGTGGAGCTGTGTTTTTTTAACAGAAGGTTGTTTGTAAGATAAAAAGAGATTAACACAAGGAGACAGAGTGTCTCAAATAGCTGGGGAGGTTCACAGAAAAACTTTCTGGAAAATGACATCAGAGAGTGACCATTTATTAACCCAGTGGTTCTCACTGTTTGTTTCTCACTGAATGTTTCTCATTCATTTTCCATTCATCTACCATTCATGTTTTTTGTGGAAAAAATCTTTAGTTTGGGGTTTAAGGGATTCAAATAGGCAGCAGTGATAAAAACAAACCATTGGCTCTTTGTATAAAATAATATATTAGGCATTGAAAAATATATTCAAAGTGGATTTCTCTTGGCTTCCAAAGTTTTCAAAAGACTGATTTAATTATGTCATTTGGGTCTTCAAATTGTTTGGGATTATGAAAGGGTCTTTGGGTTGAGCAAAGTCTGTCCAAAGGTTGTTAAAAGCTTTCCACTAAATAAAGTGAACTTTCATCTGTGAACTTAATGTGTCTAATCTACAATTTAAAATTTTCTTCTGGTGTGTTTGGTATAAAATATTTACTTTCATTTTGTACTTTCTCTCTTTTCCCATTTTGTACTCTCCTTTAAAGACCAAAATCAAGATCTGTGACATTATCCAGCATTTTATTAATCTGACATGCAGAGGAAATATACAGAAAACAATTTCCTAACATTTGTAAAGAAACATTTATATACGTGACCTCTGTGAGCGCTAAAAATTTGTACCATTTTACTTAGGTTGTATTGGAATGGAATGACATGGATATTTGATGTCCAGCTTTGTTAATTCTTGTGGTTATGGTGCCAAACAAATGAATCTTATTGGAAGTGTTGATCATTGAGGGTCCTTATTTGTAATGGTTTATAGTTATCTATAGGTATAAATTAAGTATATCAGGTCGATCTGAAGGAGTTCACTCTGTTTTTTAGTCTCTCCCAGAGAGAACTAGTGCTGCCTTTAGCCCAATCAATATAGGAGTCTGCAGTTTGTTTGAGATGTTCCTCATAATACATGCCAGCAAGATCAGCCACTGTGCTGCCAACATTCAGAACTTTAGCCTTTGTTTCCCTATCAAACAAACAGACATACAAACCGATAAGAAGATCAAACTGTAGGACGACATGTTTACACAAAACATTTAAATGTATAGTTGTATTTTTCCAATCACTTCAGATTTTTCTTTTTTATAACCAAATGAAATGAAAAGGGTAAACAATATGTGTCAGCTCTACCTGTACATTTGTTTTGCTCTTTCTAATATTCCAGCAGTTTCTTCTGGACTTTGAGTTGGTGAAGAGTTTGATGCTACCATACATGCTAAAGGCAGATTAACAGATTTTAAAATGCATTGCATACTACCAAAAATTGTTTTAAGGTTTTAGGATGCTTTTATTATTAGAGCATCATAACAAGAGAATTTAAAAAAATACACTAAAAATATAAAACAAATATATAAATGCAGGCAGACCTTGCAACGTGATGACCAGAAGAAAGAGAATCAATCTGGACATCTATGATAGAACAATCAATTAAATTAGTCAATTTGTGCTGATAGATTTTAATTATGCTTAAATACTCACAAGTGCAGTTTTGTGGTAAATTAAACCTATATAGACAAATATGTACTGAATTTATACCTTTAGAGTTGATGTAGGCTTTTTCTTCAGCTTGTTTTCTTGTTGTTGTTTTTGTAATGAAGTTGTCTTGGGTTCAGTCAGATTTCTTTGAGCGATAACTTGCTGCAGTAGTGCCGGATTTAAATCGGTTCACATTCTGAGAAAACTGACCACGCATCGTTTCCGAGCGGACACTGTCTGATGTTTGTTTAGATAACGGCCTTGTTGCAAGCGATTGTAAATTTACACATTTGTTGAGTCTGTGCAAATATTTTTACCCCAAGTAATCAATATTTAAACTGACATAAAATGAAATATCATTTAGCATTAGCCTTTAGCAGTTGTAATTTTGCTGTTTGTTTGTGAGGTGTTTTTAGCATATGTTTTGCAAACCATTTGGTTTTATGTCATGGTCCAAATGGCCTTAAGCGTTCTTTCTTTCTTTCTTTCTTTCTTTCTTTCATAAAGGTTTTTGTTGAGAATAAATTATATGTAGAGGTTTTTAAAATAACTATAAATATTACTAAATATATATTAATGATGCCAGTGCACACTTAAAATAGAAATGTGTGGTTATTAAGGAACTATTACTACTTCCGTTACACTAAAAATATCTTAAATGGTGTAAACTACATTTTAAAAAAAATGCTGGGTTGTTTTAAACCCAAAATGCTGGGTTGTATCACTCATGGTTTGATAACAACAACTTAGCATAGGATCATTTCTATCCCAGCGGATATATTTTCCATATTTTACCCAGCCATGTATTAAAAACAAAACCGCAGATTTTTGTAAACATATTTCACTGTGCACATAAGACATTTTAACCTTTATTCATTGAGACAAAAAACAAGTTTACGTCTGTCTCTTTCAGACTGGAGATATTCAATAACAGGATGTCAGAAATGGGTCAGAAAATCTGTCAATTTACTGCTGAACTGAAGAGGTTGAAATTAATCGTGAATGTACTGATCATTAACAGAGGACAAATAGTGACTTTAGCCTTGTGTGGCCTGATGGTGGAAGGTCATTGACTTCTGATTTGAAGGTCTTAAACAGGTATATTTATATTTACACATTTGCCGGACACTTTGATGCAAAGTAACTCAGACTATCCATTTTTTCTTCAGTATGTGTATTTCCTCTAAATTGAAACCCATGATAATAAAGGCTAGTGCCATGTTCTGCAGTTAGGTATAGGAACACACATTGTTTTAATATATTTATTTAGGTAGGGGGTCAATGATCTATTATTGTCTATTTTATTATATTATCTGTTTTTAGTACTACATTTGTGTTGTGTTGGTTGATACAAATATTACAGCTGAATTAATTAATAATAATTTCAGCATATTTCAATATTTAGTTGTCAGATGTTATAACTTTACATTGTGATGAAATGTCACATATTGATCTTGCAAATGATGAAAACACAAATGAATACTTTTTACTGTTTATTCATTTGAAAATAAAATCCAAAATGTATTTTTAGATTTCTGTTTTTTCCAGAATATTTAACAGTTTCACAAAACAATGAACTATTGTACAGATTACACAAATGACAAGCAGGTGATAACAGAGTTAACTGTAACATTTGCGCCAAAGCAAACGCAAAAGGATAGAGGTGATGTCACATTGTTTTCGATTGCATGGTTGTAGAGATGAGGAGTTGGTGAATAGTTTCCATTTTAATTGAAGGTTTCAGTCACTTTCTGCTTCAACTTCTCATACTGCTCAGTAAACCAGTGCCTGTCAAGACAAAAGCACCAATGCGCATGAGAAACACTTTAGCCATTGACAATGACAAATGAAAAGCAATTGTCAGAATAACACATGCATAAGCCTCCTAAGAAGGTTTTTATTAAAAAGTAAACATGATTATCTTACTTGGTTTTGACACTAAAGTCGCTCTTTTCGATGCCCTCGAAGGCGGTTTTGGTCTTCTCTGCCAGGTCCTCAGCAATCCCTCTCACCTGACTGTGGAAGTTGGCAAAATGCTGTTCCAGTGTGGTCTCTTCCTCGGCCTCTGTTTACATGCGTTATAAAAGTTGTTGTAAGTGAAAAGTTTTAGCTGTATTGATGTAAAACTCTATTAAAGCTGCTGTTATTTAATTGGTCTTAAATGAGGGCGTGTAAGATCAGCGCTATTACCTGTGTGTGCGGCAAGCACAAGCATCAAAACGGCTGCAGCGAGATACAGTTTCATCTTTTAGGCCCTTCCTGTAATACACAGAACATTAAATTAAAAAAAAAGATTTAAAAGCATTAAATTAAATTCGTAAGTATTAAATTAGGCTATGTGATAAATACGTTTATGTGCATAAATGCGCGCACGCAGCCGCATAAATCACCACGAAATATGGACGGCTGTTTTTTCAAAGCTTAACTCGCTGTCCAGAGTGTGATAATCTTATAATGTAGCATATTTGGTTAACATTTCTGTTTACTGAATTTAATAGATAATTACAATAACGAGGGAAAATGCGTTTACTGTTTTTTATATTTACATATGTACGTTTATTTTTATATTTGCATATTAAAAAAATACTTTTCCCTCTATGCAATCTGTGTTAATGTAGTATGCAGTTTGCGTGATTACTTAAAGCTGTTGATTTTACCAATGCTGAGCCTTGACGTCTAGATGTCGCCATTATACTGCTTATGAGTTATTTCCGTGCTGAGCGCAACAAATTAAAGTTTGTTTGCTATTTAAGCGTAAAACATGCGCAAGTAAATAAGACGATAACAACTTATTTAAAATGAAACCCTTCTAGATTTCAGTGTTCATACCTTTCTTGCGTCCTTAGTTGAATTCAGTTGAGATTGTAATGCCCCACAGATGAATCGGCCCTTTATAGCGCCTCAGAGCTGACGTCGAATGATAACACCACCTCTGACCTATCAAGACCTCCTGCAGTTTATCGAGTGTCCCCGTCGATCTGTTGTTTTTATTTCTATGTAGTCATACTGCAAACATCAGAGTTGCCCAAATGGCTGTAGAAAAGTAAACATGTTTTAGAGGTGCATAAACTTTGTTTGTCAGTGGTTTAGTTCAGATATTCAAGAAGGGATATACATTGTTAATGTAGCCAAGTGAAATTCAGTATCAGTAACTCAGTAACCTTTGAAACAACAACAATATCAGCCATAATTAAAACAATGTTGCAAAACAGATGCTTCTCTGTTTATCTGATACATTAATGCCTTTGATAGCACAATGTTCATGGATTATCATGCATTTAACGCTCTGTGCTGACAGACCTCTATCACTCCAAAAGTACAGCTGTTCCTATCTGTATATACAACCCCATCATTTGAGTTGGTCTTTAACCTATTAGCCACGTCATAAGAAGAG
The DNA here is from genome assembly GCA_036877625.1 of Ambastaia sidthimunki. Taxonomy (NCBI): domain Eukaryota; kingdom Metazoa; phylum Chordata; class Actinopteri; order Cypriniformes; family Botiidae; genus Ambastaia; species Ambastaia sidthimunki. The sequence goes on from JAZGTK010000068.1 coordinate 189,779, forward strand.
ATAGTGACACCTCAAGTGTATTTAAGTTGTTTATCTGAATGTAGTTACATAAGCTTTGCTTTAATCCTTGCACTGTGTCCAAGCACAAGAGGGATGCATGTATGTGTTACCCTCTGATGTAACAGCTGCACTGTGACCACCTTTGGACCACCTTTCTGATCTGGGTCACCAAGATGATTAGATCTGTTAGCTTTGATTTGATTGCTTTTGATTGACCCAATTTAATGCATACTAGCCTTCTTAATTGCATTATATTATGCACTGTTTATACCATACACTGTAACGTTACTGTAATGTGCTCTTTAACCATAGACAAAAGGACTATAATAAAAATGACATGTGAAATAACATTTTGTTTTTATTGTTAAATTTTCAGCTAATTGTTCTGCAGCTTATTTCTACTGTAAAATATAGGCATGGGTTTATATTTTTAGTCATAAATGTGTACAAGGTCACAAATATCAAGAATTTGAACCTTGTCGCCAGTGACCTTAAATCAGTCTTTATCCAACACATTACTCGTTTAACACACGCACGCACACACGCACACACATACACACACGTATATAAAATCACTGTATTAGGTGTGAGCAAAAATTAAGATCAACACAGAATTTTCCACAGCGTCCATTTTATCTTTTTTTATTTTATTCTATCTGTGCAATCACTTTTTAGCACTTTATATGCTTTCTTGTACCGCAGCACATCTATTTAAAAACACAGTCATAATGGGAAAAGCTGCCGATTAAACGCTGACTATGGCAAGTGTTGAAAGCGTCTAGACTCAAAAGAGGGGAAGTGAAGCTCTGTGCAAATGAGGACATCATTTATGTGGGATCACAACAAAAGACAGTGAACTGCAGTTACCTCTGGTCACATCTGAAGCTGAAAAGTCTGTAGGGGGCGGAGGCAGGGAGGGGGGTCATGGCTGGATGTTTCTTATGTTATTGTTAACTGTGTTCTGCCCAGCACACACCTTCGAGTCTAAAGCCATTTGGATAATCTTTAGTTGCTCACTTCCTTGATCTTTTGTGGCCATTCTTGTCACCTCTTTTCTTTCAGCTGTTAAAGATGGCCCATCATCGTTTAAATTGTGTGGGAAGGGGTCGATCTATCATCTTGTCTAGTTGGTGACATGCTGTGCCAGTTCAGGTTCTTTGTTTGACCTTTGGAACAAAAGGTCTGTGTTCTGTTCTGAAGCCATTGCAGATTCTTTTCAGCTATCATTTGCCAGTCACCTGCATGCATGAAATTCAGAAGCTGTACATCAGGACACAGTTTGCTATTGAATAAGATGAAATGTTGAATAATGCAGTATTCCTGTTTCACTACAAAAAAGCACAGTAAGGGAAAAGTACTATAGCTAAAAGCAATTAGCTGTAGTGAAGGAAAAGGAAAAGCTTTTTCTTGGAAAAGGGGGAGTAACCAAGATTACGACATGCCTTTTCAGAATTGGTGTTTCAAGTTGGTGCATAACAGTTATGCAACCCCTCTTTCTTTCTTTCTTTCTTTCTTTCTTTCTTTCTTTCTTTCTTTCTTTCTTTCTTTCTTTCTTTCTTTCTTTCTTTCTTTCTTTCTTTCTTTCTGTCTGTCTGTCTGTCTGTCTGTCTGTCTGTCTGTCTGTCTGTCTGTCTGTCTTCATATGGCCTTATCCATGATCCCATTTCTAAATCATTTAAATCATTAGTAAATGTGTAAAGCATTAGTAAATGATTATATATTGTCTTTTTCTGTGTGCTCCATAAAGGAATTTTACTCGGTTACCCAGAAATCCATTCTGCTTATGTTTAGGGAATAAAGTTATTATGAGGTTAGTAATGTTGTTATTTAAACTGAGTTTCCAAAAAAATAAACTCCCCCTGCAGAACTAGCAGTGGGTCCCAACGAAGAACAGAAAGCGCAAAGCTCTGTGAAGAAGCACCAAACTGTTGATGGAAAATTTGAGAGGCAGACAGATAAAGGGTGGCATCTACTGGCAATAGATATGCAACAAAGATCACACTGTGTGTTTGGTAGTGCTGGTGTATTACAAGACTTTGTCTGCAGTCCCCTTAAGTTTTTGTTATCCAGTTATCCAGTGTAGTTGTTATCCAGATGGCAAAGATTGAAAAAAAAAGAAAAACAAGCACAGCATGTTCCTCAATGCAGAAGACCTGCAGATAAACACATGGAATTTGGGAGCAGATCTCAACATGTCCTTCTTGAGATTAAAAACAGCAAAAGAGAGAAAGACGTGATTATAATGGAGCGAGAACAGGGCCTTTGATCCAGAGGCAAACAAAGCTGAGCTACGTGGATCTGACTGTGAAAACATCTGTGTGTGTGGGAGTTTTAAAAAATATTAGACTGGAGAAAACAAATGGATCTTTCTCAAAAAGATTTCTGATAATGTTAACAGTGATGTACAGCAAATGTCTGGTTTAAACAAATAATCTGCCAAGTCATTGCAGTTAGATTTAAGGTTAACTATAAAGCAGGAGTGGAATAAAAGACTTTTTACCGTTTTACATTACATTTAGATGCTTTTATCCAAAGCGACTTACAATGTGAGAAAAACAAAGAAGCGATAAATCATAAGACGACAATAAACATCAGCTGTACAGTTACAATTTTACCCAAAGTACAACATTTCAATGCTTGATGGAGAAAGGAGAAAGAGGTAGTAGTTTTTTTGTGGTAAATTTATACTTGTGTCAGGTATTCGTGGAATACCAGGAAAACATAGTGAATGACATTGAACAACATTGCAGAGGCAAAATTAAACTGTCTGACAATAATAATGTGATTTAGATAAATCACAATTTCTACTTATTTGCACCTAATTAATTGTGGTTCAGTCAGAGAAGATACTGCAACATTGGCAAAGCTTTTCCTGAAGGAGTTAAGACATCCAGGACAGGGGAAGGTGTTAACAGCAGATTAGTCTTGCCCACACAAGCCTTTCATTGTGAATGCAGGAGGCAGAGACATGCGTGACAGTCCTCTAAAGTCAGAAATGGGGCAAGTGAGGGGTGTTTACAATTGAACTTATAATTTATTTGTGAGGGCAGATAAAGGGATCAGTCAAGCTTAAATGCACTGTACAAAATCCGGAAATATAAGATTAAACTATTTTATTTGTGTGTGTGTGTGTGTGTGTGTGTGTGTGTGTGTTAATCTGTGCCCGGTTTATGTTACATACACAAAAGTGCATGTTTTAGCCTGACTGATCTCATGGCCATATTTAAAAGGATTAAACTGATTAAATACCAATGGATGGAAATAAACTGTGAAACAGTAAAATAAAGTCACTTGTGAATCATCGGTCAGTTTATGTGTAGGGATATTGTCTACATTATCTATGAACTGGTGAACACACAGAATACTTATTGGCAAGAATCAAATGAGAAACAAACTGTGTAGTAAGACACATTTATTGTAAACAAATTCAAACACAGCAGTGTACACAAACACGCATAGTGAAATGTTTGGAGCTGCAGCTAACAAAGCTCATCTCTGCATATATTCTGATGACTTAGTTTTGCAGTGAAGCATATTTTGTCTATTTATTTTGAAAGTTGCCAGGTTGGCCCCACTATTTCTGAAACATGAACTATTAGATAACTAAAGACAAACTGATCATAAAATTGCTCTGCTGTATATGCTAAATGTATTTATTGAAAGTATATATTCAGACAGTGAGTTAATACTGAGGAAGTAAACATGGTGAGTTATTTTTTCATCCAGTAATGGACACCAGTAGTCCTGTTGAACCTACCACAACAGAACATTTCAGTAAAGAAGAGAAACCTTCTTTCTTTTTCTGTTTGGTGTTTACAGTAGATAAGCGTACAGAGTTCTTAAGCCTGAGTGGGAAGGGCTGCTGTGGCCTCCTTGAGCTTTTCCATGACCATCTGCAGCTGCTCACGGATCTTCTCAGAGTAGGGAGTGAGGAGGCTGGTCAGCTCATCCACGCGTCCTTCCAGGGAAGTGCGCAGGTTCTTGGCGGTCTGCTCGAGCTTCTCCTTCAGAGCTCCAGCCTGAACCTCCAGTTGCTCGCTCATTTCCTGGGCCTGGGACTTCACCAGTTCGCTAATGGTGCCCAACTTCTGGTTGGCACCATCGTGGACCTGGCTCACGTAGGGCTGGAGACGGTCCTTCACAGCCTCTGCATTCTGGGAAGCGCGAGACTGCAACTCGCCCAGGTATGTAGCCACAGTGCTGCAAGGATAGAGAAAGATTAATAATGTATTAGAAAATATTCACTTTGGAAATGGAAAGGAAATGAGCTTTCCACCTAAAGATCTAAAAGAGCAAGCAGACATACTTGCGGATCTCCTCTGTGTCTTTATTCAGACGCTTCTTCAGCTTGCGGGTGTAGGTGTTGACACGGTTCTTTACATCATCAGCGTTCTGCTCCATCATCGTTTTCAGCTCCTGCAGATACAGGGTGGAACGTTCCTTGGCATCAGTCATGTCATTTTGCAGTTTGCCAACCAGGAGCTGGAGATCCTTGTTCAGCTGACCAGCAGCATCAGAAGCATATGGAGCCAGCTGGGTTTGAAGATTCTCATTGTATGTGCTCAACTCAGCCATGGTGTCAGTGATGAGGGTACTGCAGAACAAATTATTAGTTGGAATGTGAAAAGATCCTAATGTGTTTGTTTTAACTATTGTTTTCGGCATGCTTGAATAACGACTGTGGTGTCGCTGTAAGTAAATATATGGTTGATGAATCATGCAGACTTACTCAAGCTCTCTGCTGAGTTGGGAGCTCTTGATGTTCTGAACCACACCATCAGTGTGTGTGTTAAGCTCGTCCACATACTGCCAGAAGCGCTCCACCATCTCCTCCCATCTGGGCTGGGGTGCATCGGCCTGGAACAGGGCACGAGCATGGCAGCCTGTATGGGGTTCGAACAAAAACATGAACTTCATGATCATTTTAAATTATACCTGACTGAGAGCAAACATGTTCCCCAGTCAATTTCCATTGATTATCTGAGATTTAATGTGTAGTTAATAAATCAGTGTGGTTGGGACAGATGCACTACAAACATAACTATATATTGTACATTCATAACTACTGTATCCAGGCTAAATAAAAAAACTAAAGTCCAAGGTAATAGTGATATTTTTCATACCAGTAATTACTGCCAAAGCAAAGATCACTGCCAGAGCCCTCATTTTGATGGATTTACAAGTACACCTGAGGAAAGATAAGAAAAGGAAAAAATCAATACATTTTAACTAGATCAGAAAATGTAATCTCGATATAAGTGCTATGCATTTTATCAACTAAGTGTTTAAACTTATTTTAAATAATACGTTATAGTTTATAGCACGGTTTAATAGTAAATATTTTTTACATACAATAGAAAACAATATATAATGTACAATATACACAAACAAATATTTTCAACAAACTGCAATAAATAAAAATGTGTTTAATGTGAAACGGACATCTGAAGATCACAAAACACAAACTTTCCACTAACAAGTCATCTTAGTAGCGCAGATTGAGTTTACTCACCTGAGAAGTGTGTTTTCTCCGTGTAGAGAGAGTCCTGATGGCAGGTCTTTTATACAGTCCCAGCACTCACCCGCTCACTCACAATCACTGCCACGTGATTTCTCCTTTGTTCGGAGCATCACCACACGCGTCACTTCAGCAAGTGTGCGAAGTCCGCGTCTTTTCTCACCGCTTGGAAATAAGTTGCGTAATTTTCCTTATTTATTATAGAAGCTTCAAATAGTATATCACGCTTCACATTTTGTTAAAGGTTAATTTTCTGGCTGTCGAATGTGCACTTATGGAGTACATTAAGTTTGAAAACATAAAGCAGCCGAAATGTCTTAGTTTATTTCGTGAAGGGAAAAGCAATTTGTAACACAGTAACCAAATTCAATCATAGTTTATTGCATTTGTATTATAACAGTTGCCAAGAATATATCTAAGGTAATAAAAAGTAGATCAATTCGCTAAAAAAAAGGTTTTGTTCTAGTTGCACTGTTTATCCCCATAATAGTATATTCAACATTGCGATCGAAATATCTGTATGTTAAAATATCATATTAAACATAACCTTCAAAGCATAATTATTTTTTAAACAATCTCTTTGTTTCTACAGTTTATTGTGCACATTTTGCAAATATTCAATTTAATAATGTTGCCTAAAAAAGCACTCTGGATAACATCAGTGCTGTTTCTAAAAATATTTTTAAAGAATGTTTCTGTGGGACAAAGCTCTCGTGATTAAAGAGAGTCTGCAGGTAAGCATGCAGGCGCCAACATCGTTCCTCAGCAATTAAAGCTCAATGTTCATTTCACTGCAATAGCCGATTAACGTCGACAACTGTATTAACATCTTTATAGAGACACTTTCGGATTAGCATTTACATACGCGGTGACAATGGCAGTAATAACAATAGAAAAACAACAGTAGGGAAAGTAAAGGAAAACTGCATGCGTGCTTTTAAAACGCGACTTTACAAAGTATTTACGATGACTTTGTCGTGAATGTTTTGTTAGTAAGTTAAGTTATGAAATTATAAAAATGTCATATATTTCCAAATACTGCTGACTTTACCCCATCACCTGTGCCCCTCCACGTAACAGTGCGGCCTATCTTACAAAGATAAGGCATTATTTGCTTTAATTACTTTTATACTTTATATATATACTTTATATTTTTATTCATCCTGACATTTCTTTCATCGTGTTTATTCTAAAGACGCACCACAACCCGTTTGAACAGGATTGTGTTGTTTGTATAACTTTTTAAAGCCCGAAACGTCTTGAGTAATTGTTTTTCCATGACAGCGTAACACAAGCCTTATCACCCACACTTTGATTCCACCTATTCAGTGATCTTTGTCCCAACTTGTCCCTTACTTCTCGTTCAGCCTTGTCGGATTCAACCCTGCAGCTGCGGCAAACAAACAGGGTTTGAGTAAGCAGAGGTCTCAGCAGGGACAGTTCTGTTGCAGAAGTATGCGTTAACATACAGTCAGAACACTATTCAGTATATTTCCGTCTGTCTTTTGTATATTTCTACATCTGCTGTTGCTTCTTTCACAAATGGCCACTTTTTCTTTTTAAAATAGTAAATTCATTTCTCAGTGCTCTGTGCTGTACTCCGCACTAAACTCTAACTTTCATTTTTAACTGTTTCACTATGCTATATCATACTTGGTTTTGAAGTACTATGTTACCCTCTCTTACATCACTTAGGTTGTAACATTTTAATTTATAAGTTGAATAAATGTATCTGGTAAGTTAATAACTAAGTGTCAGCCGTTGTGCTTTGCTGTGATGCTTATGAGTTTTGAAATGACTGTTGAGTGTGACCACTGGCATTGATGTAATGTCTGTCTGTCTGTCTGTCTGTCTGTCTGTCAAAAAAAATGCTGATGGTCTTTGTCAAGATAAATACTTCCATTTTCCATGGTTCTGTTTCCTGAAATTAGGAACAAGACAGGGTTTGAATACTATTATCTATTAAGCTATGAACGACAGCATTAAAAGACAGATGCATTTGACTAGTACAAGGGACTTACAACATTTATTGTCTGTTCAAAATAATACAAAAATCTCTTCCTCCGGCCCTTCCCATGCCCTAGCATCAGCCTGTTAATGGATGTGTAGATGAAAGCAGTCCAAACAGAGCTCTCTCTGTAATTCCTTTTCTGTTTTTGATAACAGTGCTTTTCATCAGGAGAGTAGCTGTGCCAAGTATCGGACAAAACATTTTTCATGGGTTTCCAATTAAGGGTTGGTGAATTTTTTTTGACATTCTTTAATAACCAGAGGTATTTGACATCATGGTTTATCTAGATTCTTCAGTATTCATTTGAGTTTTTTTATTTAATAAACACTGAAATAGGTAAAAAACAACAACTGAAAATGACTCCAGATCTATTTGCTCTTGAAAACAAACAGCTAAATTCAACAAGATGATTTAATTATGAGCTCATAAAAGGTCTTTGTTTTTTTAGGTCATGTGGTTTTTGCCCAAATGTGTGAAAGGTGAACAGTAAGTACTAAACGCATGTAACCTCAGCCAACTCATCATTTAGAGTAATGAGGCTTCTTGGTCCAGTGAACCATGTTACAATGGGGTAATGAAACTGTGCACTGCCCCCTCTCAAGATAAAAGCTGTTCTTCAGAGCAGATACATCATAGCCACGACTCAACTGATATGCAGATATAAAACCCCAGATAAACAAACAACACACACACACACACACAAATGTTGTACAGCATGGATATATAGTAATGAACTCTGATGAACCTAGTTTTTTGTTTTCTAATGTCTTGCTTTCTGTGGTTTGTGATTCAGTTGTATTGGTTTTAAAGGTTGTCCGCATTAGTCATTGTTTTGATGTCAGACATTCCAGGTCAAAGGTATCTCAGCTGCTTTGTGTCAGAAAAAGCAGTCAATGCATTTTAATCACTGTCTTGACCACAACTTCTCAGTTTAAAATGAGTTTTGTGCTGATAAAGTATTTTACAGATGAGTCATACAAAAAATGATTGTCCCAAAGAACTTTATAATTAATTATCCAGTGTGTAATGGAGGCAATAACAAACTATCTCACTAGACAATGAGTACAATAGCTATTAAAATTCAGTTATAATGTGAATTTACCAAAGCCAACATTACTGTTAATAAAGACTGTATTTGCTTTTACAGTGCCAGGCAACTGTTTTTTTTTTTTTGTCATTTCCATTACGGAGTGGTACTTATATATTAAAAACAAATGACTTTTGACTAGTGTTTTGGTAATGGTGGAGATAAAGGTTGTTTTTGTTGGGAGTGTGTGGGAGACTCGCGGAAATAGCATAACAGGTACTTTTACAAACCTGCAAGAACAGCTCCCGACAAGTTGCGGCTGGGATTTGTAAGGGATTTTTTGTGTGTGTGTGTGTGTTTTTGTGGATTTGGGTGTTTACAAATGTTCTGATGGCACGTGTCTTAATGCATTGATTAAATGAGTTAAACATGCCATCAGTCGCTAGTAAACGGGTTGTATGAACAATTAACCTTATTTATAATTTTGTTGTACACTTAGAATAACGGCGAGCTTCCACTAGGTGGCATATGTGCTGCACAAACTAGTGTATGAGGCTGTAATGGGTACACACGGAGGTTGTTGATCACAGTGAATTTGCTGGTAGTAAAGCTTCTTCGAAGCTTCTATTACTTTGGTTCAAAGACCTGTTTGTTGAAAATGTCATGTGTTTGTCTGTGTGATGTTTTTATAAAGGTACCAATAATCAAGTATATACGAAAACAGACACAACTAATAAAGTCAAGTTAACCTTAACTCTAGACAACTTATTGTTTAGTAGCTTTAGTAGCTTGTATGTGTTTATGTACACGTAGGCTTACAGCATTTAGTCTGCAATTCCTTCATGAGATCAGTCTGTTTTATCCTTGGCACAGTACAGATAATGGCAGTGAAGACAATAGCATTCCCTGAAGAATTCTAGCTATTATATTCAACTGTGTGTGTGATAAACAGTTTGGGAAAAAAAGACCACAGACAACAGACTGAGTACAGTGTTTCCCTTACACAGTGCTAAATAAGACACAGGCTATGCTTCCAACCGCATACTGACACACTAATGATACTTGTTTTTTCTGCTGTATGTAGTTTTAATTTTGTGCATGTGTAAATTGTCTGTTTGCACAGAATACCTAGATTATTTACTACATTGTCAAAACAAGCAGTTTACAATAGTGGAAACTGCGTGGAATAATCAATCCCACAATGCAATGTGCTTGGTCCCTCCCCCCAGACATTTTCTGCAGTCTAGTTTCTTTTAACTAACCTTTATTTTTTTTTGTTTTGTGTCATTGCTGTTAATAAATACTTTCATCATATACTTCAGATATTCAGAACAGTTACAGTTGTTCATTAACTACAAAAAGTAAAGATCCATACTTAAACACTGAAATGAATCACAGATCCAATTATATCAGCAGCAACTTGCAAAAGTCTTCGAAGAGACATAGCTCTGCTATGCTGAAAATATCTAATTTCTGTTGATAAAGGACTCATACAGAGAGGTGAGCTGAGCCTTCAGGTCCTGAGCATAGGGGTCTAGCTTTTCCTTCAGGTCTTCAGCATATGGGGTTAGACTCTGCTGGACCATCTTAGCTCTCTCTGTAATCTGGGCCTGGAGATTTTCAGCCAGAGGTGCCATGGTGTTTTGGAACTCCTGCAGATGCTGGTCCACTTTCTCCTTGAGATCAGCAGTGTATGGATCCAGCTGAGCCTGCAGCTCCTTCACGCTTTGCTCCACGCTCCCCCTCAGCTCCTCACTCTTCTGGAGCAGAGTGGCCTTCAGGGTCTCAGAATCCAGGGAATCTGCATATGGAGCCATGGCTGCCCTGAGCTCCTCCACTCTCTGCTGAATTTGGCTCCTGATATTGTCAGCATAGGGCTCCAGTTTGTCTCTCACTGTGATCAGATCCTGACCCAGACGCTCCCTCAACACTTCAGCCTCCTTAGTGATTTTGGTCATCAGCTCTTCAGTCAGAGGATCCATCTGTTTCTTGAGGGTGACTGCGTATTCACTGGCCATGTCGGCACTCTGTGTTAGTCTAGAACTAAAAAAAGGTTTTTTGTTTCATTTCAGGGTACCAAAAATATATTTAAAGGAACCTCTGAAAACAGTAGCTTACACATAAATGTTTTCGACTTACTTGACTTCTTGTCCCAGTTGAGAGTTTCTGATCATTTGGACGGTTTCCTCTGCAGTTTGTGTTGCTTTAGAAACATAATTCCAGAATGCATCAGTCAACTGTTCCAGCTGTGGCTTGGGCTCATCAGCAAAGAACAAGTTGGCATGACAACCTGTTGATGGAACAAAGCATTTTAGATCATTTAAATTATAACTCTTCTTTATAAAGAATTATAGCCAGAATTTCATATTGTAAAAAGTATTTTCACTTATTTTTGAAAGTTAATTTTCTAACCTGTAAATACAGCAAGGGCGAGAACCACGAGAACCTTCATGGTTTTAGTCTCCACACTGTCCAGTCTGAAGAAGGAGTGTGAATGTAGCTCTTTCATATCTGTATTTATACAGCATGGGGAGGTGACTGTTCTAGTGAAAACCCAAAGTCCAGTGGGTAGTGCTGTGCTGTCAGGATCACTCCACATCATAACTTTACATATTTCTAAATTAAATACGCAGTATAGCTAAATACAACTTCAAATAATTGTACATTACATGTATTAAATACAGCTATGTTGTTAAATAAATATGCTAAATAAAGATTTAAAATTTAAAATCTCAAAAAGAAAAGTGTTTACTGTAATTATAAGAATAATAATAATAAGAATAATAATTCTTCTTATTCTTCTTATTAAAGGGGACTCAAAACCAGACAACCTCTTTCTGTGTAAGGAGAATTAAGTACTTTTTAATTATGTCAGTAATAAAAAGGTCTGTCTGAAATAGTTAATCTATACGAAACCAGACAGCATTTGGACTTTTGACCTAATAATAGAAACAAATGATACAAGACTTTGTTCACCTTCTGATAAGATTTGACACATCATGTACAAAAACGTATGCGGTTTTGATCCAGTTTCCACATGGATAAGTCTATGAGCTTCACAAATGTACATGTTTTCTGTCAGTCTGTTTAAATGTCAGCAGTAGATTATTTCAGTTTCTAAACTAACCACCTCACCCTGCTAAAATGAACTTGCACAGAGTCTTGCACAGAAATGTTTGGTGTTGGAATAGTCACAATCACAGTCAGGGACCATACACAAAACACTCATACACATGAGATGCCTGTTTAACACAGAGATAAGGGCACATGTCTGACCTAGAGCCAAACTATTTCTGCTGAAGAATGTTTGACCTTTGTGTTTGTCTGTGTTTTAAGATTATGGGACCAAATGTCCCCACAAGTATAGTAATACCAGTACATTTTGACATTGTGGGGATATTGTTTAGGTCCTTATGGGGAAACGAGTTTATTAATCATACAGAATTATACTTTTTTAAAAATATACAATAGCTGGAAGTTTTCTGTGATGGTTAAGTTCAGAGGTAGGGTTGGTGTAGGGGATAAATTCCCATTACATTTTGAATATGTTGTAACAGCAAAAATATTGGGTTTTTTTTGTAATTTTCAGACCATTGTTATTGGT